>BSBM01002159.1:420000-1000000 GCA_027924585.1 Larix kaempferi
TTACCTCTGCAACTGTGATAGGTAGCCCATGAAGACCTAATGCTGCAACCAGCAGCTTTGATACCATCTATAGCGTACCCACCCATCTATCCAATGCAAAGAAGCGAACAAGGCACTAAAATCTGGGCTTTTAGAAAAACTTAGCCAGATTCATCATGAATAAAGGATATGGCATTACATCAAAATGAATATGTGTGCATATGTAAATCAATTGAATATGCATAGTGGAATAAAACATCATCCATACACATTTCATACTTGACCAGCATATCAAAATAACCATCAAATTAAACATTTGCAGAAGTAAACAAAATAAAATACTCATCTGGATGTAAAGCTGTCCTAGGCAACTAGCTATGTCGCTGCAACATTCCACCCAACCATAGGTCTCTTCCCAGCCTATATTCTTTCAGCACTCGGAGACCACCCCCGAGCTGGGCATGATATCTACAAGGAAAAAGGGGTTCTCAAGCTTCAACACAGCCCAAAACAATGGATACCCAACTCAACCCCAAAATTCTCTTGCACACAAACTCAGATATGGGCTTGGAAACACACTTTCAGCAATGTGACTGAGAAGCTAGATGGACAGGGGTTTTACAAAAAACATAGGCACACCAAAAACGAATTTGTGAGAGGGAAAATTGATCATAGGGAAGAAAACGATTTCTCCCACAGATATATAAGCAATCAGTGAGCCAAAACAGCCTCTATGGTCCCCAAATCGATTTCCCTTTCTTTCCCACTGTTATACAATACAAAAACACCCTTCCCGGCTAGGAGAATGAGGGAAAACACAACAAAACCATGGAGGAAAATGCCCAGGGAGCTCCAAACTCGTGAGAGAGCAAACTCATGGTGAATAATAGATTAGCGGGCCAATTTAGTGGCTCCTTACTTGCCCAAGAATCCAAACATGAATTCTAGGAAGGGTGGATTTCCCATACTTGAATTTGGACAGCCATACCTCCCATTCCCAAGGCATTAACTACCTCAACCAACTCTTGGGAGAAATTAATGATTGGGTACAAAAGTAAACATGGGTATTTGAGGGTTTCGTGGGTTCTCATTGACACTTGGCTTGACTTGGTTGGCTCAAGGGTTTGAATGTTTCCCTCCCAATTCCTTGTAAACATGATTCCCCCATCTCTTGTTGTATTGCATAGCTAGTTGTGGGCATTTATATTAAAATGCATATTTACAATTCCCATGGTTCACTAGCACATGGGTAGCATAATATCGAATACTTTCCTCTTCAAGGTCGAACGTTCACTAGTAGGGCCTTGGCCTTCAGCTCCACACTAGGAATCATACATAATATGCATACAATATTTACATTAGAGCCCAAAATATTACAAAAGTCAACATGGGGACATTACATTTTTTCTGCGAGTTCCTAGTCATCTTGTATGAGTGGTTGACGAAGTTGACCTTTCAGAAGAGGAACTTCCAAGGTGGTGAGCCAACACCCTGGACCCTAGAGCTCATCCAGGAGCTCTAGGATGTCACCAACAAGGCATCGCAAGTTGTCGAAGTTTGTCTTGATAGCATATTAGAAGGCTATATCACTAAATTTGCAGTTTATATGAACAAATCCTATAGTGAGGCTAAAAGGTGTTTCTTCCGCGGCCCACGACGAAGGTTTCCGATGTCGCTTCAACTGTCCATTAAGATGCTCATTTGCGAGAAGGGTATCTTGAAGATGCATCTAGATCAGTAAACATCCTGGTGGGCGGAGGCCCTAGGTACTGTGCCAGAGGGGGGGGCAGTATATGGAATGATAAGGGGTAGATGGGTGCAGGTCATGATGAGACTGTGAGTGAAGCCAAGGAAGAGAGTGGTCTTATAAGGGGAGGAGCAAGGTTTCAATAGGAAAAGAGGCAGAGGACAGGAGAAGGTCCTCCTGCGATCGAACCACAAGGCCGTGAAGGAAGACCACATGGGATGAAGCGACCTCACATCCTAGACAACGAAAACTAGGCTACACCTAGGATAGAGGCAAGACCCAACCCCAATAGAAACGTACCCACACCTCCACTCACTACCTCTCAACTGGTAAGAAATACAACTACAACACCACCTTGTTCATCAAATCAACAAAAGTTAATTGATGGCAGTTCAACAACTGGAGGAAGGAAGCCTAGGATGGCGGGCGAGGATACTAAGTTACCATTGTTCCATGGAAATGGAACAAATAATCCTAAACAGTACTAGTTTTTATGTGAAGTGGTATGGACCCTAAAACAAATTACTGATGATGATGCTAAGAAAGGACAACTGGCAAAAACTCTTCGGGGTCGTGCCTTAGACTGGTTTATGAAATTTATGTAGGTTCCTGTCGGCACCCAAGCAAAGACACTGGATGAAATTCACACAGGATTAATCGCAGAGTTCTGGAAACCCAAATCCGAAGCACAGTATATTACAGAGCTTAAAGAGATTAAGCATTATTCCAATGAGTCTGTGTGGGATTTTGATTAGTGATTCATGACACTAATGGAAATGGTTAGTTTTGATATGAGCATTGTCCAACATAAAGAATGGTTCATCACAGCACTACTTATGCACATTCGACTACCGTTGATGCAGCAAAACATTAAAACACCAAGTGAAGCCCTGGAGATTGCTATGCGGCTGGAAGCTTCGCCGATTGGTGAGAATGCAGCTGGGATGTCATAGATCCAATCGTAGTTAGCCAATTTGACCACACAATTGCAAGAACTAAAGAAGGACAAGGAACAAGTGTGAAACAGTCTAGTGTACGCGATGTCGAGGAGAGGGGCATACTAAGGATACATGCCCAGACTTTCGCAATTATTTGCTTTCAAGAGCACCGAATCCATTGAATGGTGGCGACATGCCATGGTATCTACCATGTATATGGGCACCGCCATGAGGAATGTCAATACATGCAAAAGATGGTCACAACACCGATGAATCTATATTGTACATTTTTCAAATCTCTGGGCCATGACGACAAAGATTGCTGTGCATATGGGTTGCTTTAGGAGAGAATGTACGATGCATTTTATGTGAAGGATGACCAGCGTGCCGTACAACAACCACAACCGCAGCCACAGGTGTCCCAGCCGCTACCTCAACCGTAGGTGCAGTTTGTACCGCACCAGTAGCAACCACAACAGTTCATACCGCAATACGCTCCGATGCAAATGGCTCCATAGCATCCATAGTACGTTCAACAACCACAGTATAGACAGCAAGGGAAGGCATGCAACCGAATTCTATGTAGCAACAATTCAATCAATCACAGTACCAACAGTGAGGAGGGTTCCGTGGAGGATACCGAGGAGGATGCGGTGCAGGATTTGGTCACAGAGGAGGACGAGGAGGTCACTGACCTGTTCAATGCTATCATTGTGATGTATGGGGACACTACCAGTGAGATTTCCCACTGTTGCAGACATAGTGTACTTTATGTTTCGTTACTGATCACATGGTTGAGAATTTTCCGCAGTTGATTGTGCGGTGGCAAGTAGGGAATGTTCCATAGCTACAGAATCATAATCAGGTGCAGCAGCCAGTGTAGAATCAAGTGCAGCAACCGGTGCAGAACCAGAATCAGTGGCTGAATCAAAACATCAATCAGAATGTGAACCAACCCAAGAATCCACCAATGAACCAAACCCAGGGTGTGAATATTGCGACAATTTCTGCGGAGCTAAGACTGCAATATGCTTCTGTCGCTGTTGTCACTCGTGGAGGTAAGAAAATTGGGGAGGATAACTCACATCCACTGATTTGATTGGAAGGACAGAAGAAGGTATCATTTGACATTGATGCTAAGAGAGAGGCATTCCTTCAGGCACGTCGTGTATTGGACCAAGATCGCAGTAAGACTATTATTTATGACATGCCTTCTGCTTTTGATGCCACTTTAGAGGTCAGTCCTTCACGAAAATCGAGTATATTACAAGCATTTATGGAAAGTTATTTATCTCTGGAAAATGACCCTAATGCTCTTGCCAAGATTGAAGCTCTGTTGAAACGACTTGCTCAGGGTCAACGAAAGTCTACGGTCAATTCCTTACAAAGATGGAAGATGGGTAAGGAAATGCAAATGAACATTGAAATTGGCGACTATGATGTTGATTTGGTTATTCTAGATCTTGGTTCGGATGTCAAAATGTTAACCAAGTAGGCTTGGCAGAAGATGGGGAGTCCCCCATTGAGCTGGTCTCCTATACAGCTCAGGTTGGCAAACCATGCAGAAGTGACACCAATTGGGAAAGTTCCATGACTGGTGGTGGACATTGAGGGAATGAAGACATATGCTGACTTCGATGTCATTGAAGTAATTGAAGCGGGAAGATCTTATCCTACCTTGCTGGGGATTGGATGGGCTAATGACAGCACAACCATCATCAATTTTAAGAAGCGCATGATGACCTTTGAAAACCCCGATCTCAGAGTCATCGCCCCATTGGATCCGACTGAGGGACGTAGGTATATTCAACCAGTAAAGGACGACGATCCCAGTGAATGGGACCATGCATTCAATATTTCAGAATATTATATTCATCCAACTACCAATGGTGAGATTCGATGGCACAGTGACAGCTCTGAGTCCTCCGACTCTGATGATGCACTAGAGAATTGGCAGAACCACTTGCATGAGGTGTCGCTCCACAAGTGTGGGTTAGTCACAAAGTCTTTATGCCATATTGCGACTGAAACTGTTACGCTGCCAATATATGAAAGGTTGCCTGGGTTGTTCAACTTTCTTGTGACGTTTGAAGCAAGAGTCTCAGAACCACAATGATTGTTGGCACTAGAGGAAGCGTTGAAGGATGCTCCAGCATGGTGGTGGGAAACCTAGAGGAAACTGATTGACGAATGGTCACAGTGCCGCAGATTGATGCTGGTTCGCTTTGGAAATACCGAAGTTTACCACGCAGGGAAATACGATGGACGGAATGATCTTGGTAGTCACTTGATGGAGTGTCAGTGGTTGTAGGAATCGTGACCGCGTGATGAGTGGGTCCATGCCTTTATCCATACATTGGATGAGATGTTGCAATCATGGTATACTATAGCCACATTGCGAGGGGAAATATCCACTTGGTTGGAGTTGACAGTGTGTTTCACTAATACGTTTAGCTTTGTGGATGCCAACCCAGATGTCCACAATGCTTTGCAGCTCATCCGCGATGTGGTTCTTAAGGTTTTTCCGGTGGCATATCTTGTGGATTTGCATACGCACTACCAGATGTAGTCTCTGATGGAATGCTATAATATCACTGGTGAGGCAGAAGATGTTGATGATCCGCGAAATGTCCATATTCTGGAGTCTGAAGGGAGTCATGATGTTGTAGCCTCGGATGCACCAAGTGATCCGATCATTCATCCATTGAAGCTCCGCAAGATCAACATTGGGACAAAGGACAGTCCCAAGTTTGCAAATGTTGGGGACTATTGGGATGATGAGATGATGAGCAAGGTCATTGACTTGCTGCATGAATTTTAGGACTTGTTTCCCACAAAGTTTTCTGAGATGAAGGGAATCTTGGGTGATTTAGGAGAGATGAAGATTCCGCTGAAACCAGATGCCAAACCAATCAGGCAGCGTCCTTATCGACTGAATCCACGTCATAAGGAGTGGGTCAAGATCAAACTTGATCACATGTTGGATGCTGGCATTATCGAACTGGTTGAAGAGTCATATTGGATCAGTCCCATGGTGGTGCAGGACAAAAAGACCGATGAACTGTGCATTTGTGTCGACCTGTGGAAGCTGAACGATGCGTGTTTGCACGATCCCTTTCCAACTCTGTTTACCGATGAGGTGCTTGAAGGTGTAGGTGGCCAGGATATGTATTCCTTCATGGATGGGTTCTCGGTCTATCACTAGATTCGCATGGCCAAGGAAGAGTGCCACAAGATGACTTTTGTGACAAAATGGGGCTATTTTTAGTACACAGTGATGCCGTTTGGATTGAATAATGCACCTGTGATATTCTTGTGGGTTGTCATTGCTACATTCAAGCATTTTATTCAAAATAATTTACAGGTGTACATGGATGATTGGACAGTCTATGGCTTAATCCGTGATCATCTGGCAAATTTGTGGTTGATGTTGGAGCACTGTCACCAGCATCAGATATCGCTGAATTTAAATAAGTGCATTTTTGGTGCACCATTTGGCATCTTATTGGGTCATATTGTGTGCAAGCAAGGATTGTTGGTCGACCCAGCGAAGATTGCACTCATTTTGAGTTTATCACCACCAACTAATGTCAAGCAGTTGAGAGCGACATTGGGACACACTGGGTACTATCAAAAGTTCATCAGGGGGTATGCAGCGATCACGGCCCCTATGGAGAAGTTATTAAAGAAAGACGCGGTCTTTCAATGGAGCCCGGATGTCAAGATAGTTTTGAGATGCTGAAGGCTAAGATGGCCTCGGCACCAATATTGGCATTTCTGGATTGGATAAAGGAATTCCATGTCCATGTTGATGCATCATCAATCACACTAGGTGTGGTGCTGGCGCAACCAGGAGAGGGGGATCTCGATCACCCCATTGCTTTTGCAAGTCGGAAATTGTCATCCGCAGAAATAAACTATACCACCGTAGAAAGGGAAGGCCTAGCGATGGTCCATGTGTTGCAGAAATTTCGCCATTACTTATTGGGAGGCCATTTTAAGATGTTCACAGACCACTCTGCATTGAAATACCTGGTCAATAAGCCTGTGTTGGGGGGGAAGATATGTCGCTAGCTACTTCTTTTTCAGGAGTTTGCTTTTGAAGTGATCGTGAAGATGGGATGATTGAACACAAGACCAGATCATCTGTCATGGATTGAGACAGGAGAGGAGCTAACCAACATTGAAGACAGGTTGTCGGATGCGCAACTTTTTAAGGTTGAGGTCACAGATGGCTATTTTGAAGAAATCATTCATTTTCTCACAATGGGTACTGCACCAGAAGAGTTCACCACTAGTCAGAAGAAGAAGTTGGTGGTGTGTTCTTCCTCATGAGAAAGGATAGATTCTGTCGGAAGCACATGTCAGAGTGGCTGGGGGAGACTATAGCAGTCGTGCGACTGCTAGGAAGGTGCTTCGAGCGGGGCTTTAGTGGCCTATGCTACATAGCGATGTGACAGATTATGCACAATCCTGCAATGTTTGTCAATGAACCGAGAAGCTCTCCCGGAGGGATGAGATGCCGCGGATGCCTCAACTGACATTGCAGCCATTTGAAAATTGGGTAGTGGATTTTGTGGGACCTATCAACCCACTTGGGAAGCGCACTGGTGCCAGATACATCATCATAGTGATAGATTACTTGACCAAATGGGCGGAGGCTGCATCAGTCGTTGATTGTTCCATGGCCACAGCTGTGCAGTTTTTGTTTGACAACATAGTCACTCACTTTGGCTGCCCCAAGGTATTGTGAGTGATCAAGGTGGTCATTTTCTCAATCGCACCTTCAGAGCATTGATGGAGGAATTGCAGATACAACACAAGAAGAGTACGTCGTATCATTCACAGGAAAATGGCAAAGTGGAAGCTTTCAACAATATATTGGAGCATGCCCTGACAAAGGTGTGAAATGTGAACAGCGATGAGTGGTATCTGAAAATCCAAGCAGTCTTGTGGGCATATCGCACCACGTGTAAAAGGTTGACGGGACAGACACCATTCAAGCTGGTTTATGGGCAAGAAGCAATTATGCCTATGGAGTACATTGTTCCAAGTCTGCGCATAATTATAGCAATAGGTCTGGATGATCAAGCAACATTATAAGAACGTCTAGCGCAGTTAGTACAATTGGAAGAAGATCGCTTCACTACAGGGTTCCATCAGAGTGTATAGAAAGATTGGCAGAAGGCTTGGGATGATCGCCATATAAAAAAAAAATAGTTTCAGCAGGCTGAATTAGTACTGTTGTACGACAGCAAGTTCATGCAACATCCATGGAAATTACAGATGCATTGGCTTGGTCCATATCGCATCACTAACATAAATTCAGGAGGAGCAGTACAGTTGTAACAGTTAAATGGAGCGATGCTCCCGAAGTTGATTAATGGTAGCAGGTTGAAGCCCTATAGGTCAGGCTTGGAGCAGCACGATGCCTTTGTCGCATCGGCAAAAAAAAAATGTAGGTTGATCGGTGGCAGGATGGCGCACCGATAGAGACAAGAATGCACAGGCAGGGAGGCTTGTACCAAAAGTTTTGTGTAGTTGGCGACAATGGTTGGACGATGATTGGGTCAAATCAACAATAAATTCTGAAAGTTAAGATAGGTAATTAATGATGCTCATTTGAATGATGGGAATTAATGGCGGATCAGGCCGATCGGCTGACAGGATCGACGGTGGAGTTGGGTCACTAAGAGAGGATTTAGTCCGAGTTGATGCAGGATTTAGTGATGATTATGAGGGATTCAGTTGGGCACTATAAAATAGGCCGAGGATGGTCGAAAGGCACCCATTTTTGACGAGTGAGTTCAGTTGAGGAACTGGGCAAGGTTGAGATTGAGTTGCAAAGAGCAGTTAATGTGTGTTCGGAAAATCCTAGGATTGAGCGCAGTTGCACCATTTGTTGGCATTGAGGGACTTGAGCGCGACATGCCGAGTGAGCCGAAGACGAGTGAGATTTCCAGTGAAGTCGAGTCACCTCTCATCCTTGCTCCTATTGAGGAAGAGGTCAATTTAGTGGCCGAGGTTGCTAACATGCCAGTGGGATTGTCTTTTGTGGTCTGACAGAAGCGGGGAGGGATGCAGCTTAGCTCCGACCATCCCGAGAAGTAGCATACACATTCTACTGCCTAAGTGCTAGAAGGTGTTGATGTAGACAGCCCATCGAGATTAGGCATTGTGGAGTCATGCAGGAGTTTTTTCCATGGACATCCCAGGATATCGATTGCCATGTAGAGCTAGGTGTTGGCTTGGTTTTGCAACCAAGCTTAGTGCTATGGGCACCTGCTAACTAGTAGCAACAGTTTCAATATTAAGCAAAAACAATGTAAACTAAATCTAAACTAAACTAAACTAGCATGTGCATTTTTGAATTAAAACAAGAACAAGAACACGAAATATAGAAAATAAATTTGTATTGAAAATGGGGGCAAGCAAGTGCTTGCGATAATACCTCCAAGTGATGAAGATAGTTGAAATGCTCCAAGGATGAGCAGCTCCAAACTTCAAAGGGTCCTTTCTCCAAGGTTGCTACAATGGACAAATACTCAAGGGAGATTTTGGCAGCATGAGCATAGGAAGATGGATGGATGTGAAATGAGGAGCCCCTACCACCTTTTTATAGGTTTTGGTGGTGGGGAATACCATTTGTGGTTTTGTGGAAACCAATGGTATTGACCAACATGGTTTAGGTACTTTTCCCTCCTTTTTTCCTTTTTTGAATAAAATTAATATTTTTATTCCCTTTTTAATATTTTTGGGAATTTGGACCCTTTTTGAGGGTTTTTTATGCTTTTTTAGGAAAAATAATCTTTTTGAGTGGGAAAAGGGGTGTACTAAGGTCTTTTGGTTACCTTTTGTTGGATTCAGAGGCTCAGAAGGTGGAAAAGTGGACAAATGGGTCATGTGAATAAGGAAATGAGCTAGTGAGCACTTTTTAGGTGTTAATAGATTGCCCCCTGATGTGTGAGGGCAGGAGCTCATCGTATGGCCGATAGACATCATAGTTCTTTTGTCTTTTTCTGGGGTTTGGGGAGGAGAAGAGACTGTTTGGAGTCTGGATCCGCGGTCCTTGGAAGCTGCAAAAAATAAACAAATATTACATGGCCTCAATATGAATGAGGGATAATCTCTGATAATGGACGAGGCGGGCATACCCATGCTCGTATCAAGACATATACATAACAATTAGTCCCAAGAAGGGGGATCTAATACATAAAAAATATATTGGTACATCATAATGGTCCAGAGGGTACATTATTTTGGGATGTTCTCATGATTATGATATGACTGATCTCAATAACTGATACACTGGATAACTGATGAACTGCTGGAACTGAAGGTGTCCAACATCTGTAGGGACTCAAAGAGTGTGAGTCATCTCTGAGAATTAATGTAACTGTATACTCAAGGGAGTATGAAACTGAGGTACATATGAATACTGTCGCCATGCGCAACCCAGATATATATAGGAAACATATAACTGTTTGTATCCATAGGTAGACTCTCAAATGTGGAGGAGTCAGATGGTATCCGGGGTCTTCGACTGATAACTGAACGGACCGATGCCCCGTGCGAGTCTCAATGATGCGATCAAAGTGTTGAAGTCGAGCATGTGAGAAACAACCATTTGGAGAAGCACTGAGGATTCTTCTCGAAATGATTCATAGGCACTCATCATAAATGGTGATGAGTCCAAGACACAGGGACCTCTAGGTCTATCCTCTGGAATAAATTTGGTTGTCGTCAACAGAGGGAGACCGGAAACTAACAAGGCAATGATGTTTCCTTTATAGGAGCGCGAGGTGTAGAACTGAAGTGTGGTAGTACTGATGGTAGAACTGACATACTTGTGGGGATGGGAAGTAACTGGGGTCATATATGGGAAGACTCAAACTTCCTTTGTTCCGAGCATGATGGCATGGTTGACCTGGCAGCGTAAGGAACTGACTTGTAGGTGCGGGAATCACTGCTTTGAAGGAGTGGAGGGTATGTACTGACTCTGGGGGGGAATCAAGCTGATGGGTGCTGTCAAGGGGTTGTCAGGTTGAGACACTGCAGAATACTCTGAACAAAGGCGACCAAAATGCGGGAAGCTACCATATGAGTAGATGTGATCTGTTGTGGCGCCAAGGGGCAGCATTGGGACCTTCTTCGTAGTTTTAATGAGCTCTAAGAAGGGATAAAAGTGTGCTCTGAAATGGTACTGTCCTGTGGATTTTGTGAGCCCGGGACTGTTCATGCTCATTGGTGCTTTCATTTCTAAGGAGTCTGAAAACGATAAGAAGACTCTACAGTAGTTATGATTACTGTCCTGTTGGTTTTACGAGCCCAGGATGGTGATTGCTCGTGGTCGCTTTCATGTTTAGAGAGTCTAAAAGCGGTAAGGGGACTCCATTGGTGATGCAGATGGAGAACTCTTCTAGCCGGTGTGACTAGAGTATACCTTTTTCGTAATTAGTCTACAAGGTCCGGAAAAGGGGTAAACTTATACCAGGTAGATGCCCTTTCAGATACGTTTATCGAGCATGAAAGGAAGCAAGGTTGCTCGGTGATCTTTTCATTGTTTTAGGAGTCAGAAAAGAGCTTAACAGAAACTCCCTAAGTGCCTTTTTCGTAAAAGGGATTGCTCGGCCCGAAAAAGGGATAAAATCATACCAAACATCGAGGGATTGATGGGAGAGAGAAAAGGTCTCAAGCGTCATTATGTGTGCGGGATATTGGATCCGGTGACATAAACATTGTCACAAAGGGGGCTGCGGTCATTGTGGCACGCAAACCGAGGCAACAAGAGGGCATTTTGAAAAAATTGCCAAAAAGTATGGGCGTGAGAACGAGAAATGATCTCAAGCATCGTCACAAGCACGAAAAACTGAATCCGGTGATATAAAGATTGTCGAAAACGGAGAACGGTTGATGTGGCACGCAAACCGAGGCGACGAGGGGGCATGGAAAACTTCCCAAAAAATCGGGAGGTGAGAGCGATAAGTGATCTCAAGCGTCATCGTGGGTGCGGAAAACTGAGTCCAGCGATATAAGGCATGCCAAAAACGGACGACAGCCGATGTGGCACGTGAAACCGAGGCAACGAGGGGGCATGGAAAAAATGCCCGAAAAATCTAGGCGTGAGAGCGAGAAATGATCTCCAGCATCATCACGAGCACAGAAAACTGAATCCGGTGATATAAAGATTGTCGAAAATGAAGAACGGCCGATGTGGCACGCAAACCAAGGCGACGAGGGGGCATGGAAAAAATGCCCAGAAAATCTGGACGTGAGAGCGAGAAATGATCTCAAGCATCATCACGAGCGTGGAAAACTGAATCTGGCTATATAAAACACGTCAAAAATGGAGAACGGTCGATGTGGCACACAAACCGAGGCGACGAGGGCATCCAAAAAATGGTCAAAAAATGGACCTGGTGAAAACAGGAAAAGGAAAGATCTATCATGGAGTTCTCGCTGTGCTGATTCCAATGGTACCAACAGTTTGAGAAATGGACGTCGTATGAGACCGGAATGGTGGTTTGAAAAATGGTGTAATTTCTATAAATAGGGCATGGGGCCCATATGACTTGTCATTGTTACATGCGAGTTTGGCAAAGTAGTCAGAGCTCTTTCTCAATTTTTGGGAGATTTGACCGTTAGTTTTCGATTCTGTGAGTTTCAGGTAATCTTATTGCCTTGGCCTTTTCAATTATGTCTTTTTTGTTTGGCGGTGGGCCCCCGAAGGCCGTGAAATTCCACCTTGACCTCCCAACGTGGAATATCGCGGGTTTCGGGTCTCTTCCCGCGATGAACCGCACGGGTTTTAGGCTGACAGTCGCGATGTTCATCACGACTGTGAGGTTCGAACCCACGATGTTCATCGCGAGTTCATGGGAGATAGTCGCGATGTTCATCGCGTCTGTCTGGAAAATATCCGCGATGTTCATCGCGGGTTCTTGACTGGAGGCCGCGATGATCATCGCGGCTTTTAATGGAAAGGCCGCGATGGTCATCGCGGTTTTTAATGGAAAAGCAGTGATGGTATTTTTTGCAAAAATTTTTTGCTGGGGCTAAAAATTCCTTCCATTTTCTGGCAGGATGCTGAAGAGACCATTGGCCTCATGGTGAGAGCGGGAGATCGATGATGATCTGATGCTGTAGATTCAGACTGACCCAGGGGTGCGGCAGACTCTGGCGGTGAGCGGACTTTTGAAGTTCGCTCAGATCCCACCTATTCATTCAGTGAGACGGCTCCTGAACAAGTTAGTGAGTTGGTGGGTGCCGGCGGAGGGTGCTTTTATTATTGGGGGTGAGAGATTAGAGATCACCCTCATGGATGTTTATTTTCTGACTAGGTTGCCTCGGTTAGGTGAGGTGGGAGATCTGCTGTTGAGGATCCCGCCAGGTGTAGATATGGAGGATTTGCTACAGAATTTTTGTGTTGATGATGCCGTTTTGCAGAACAGTTCTATTAGTCTGCGATCTCTACGTGAGTGGGATAGGCAGGCTGTTGGGGCATGTGTTCTATGGATACTGGGTGCTGCTGCACCACATTGTTTGTCTAGGGGACAAACGATGTTGGTGGACTCTTTTCTTCGAGGGACATATTATGCCTGGGGGCAGATGTTTCTGGCTGGTGTCCGAAGAGTTCTGGACAAGGCCAGTCGAGAGGGAGGTGAGCTTTGTTATGCCTCTTTTCTATGTTGTTTTTTCTTCAAGCGGGTGCCGACCTTGCGACCACGGGTGCCCATTCGTGATGGTCTGGTGAGTGAGCCTCGCATGATGCGGTGGGGGCAGATGATGCCTCATGGCGGTGGTGGTGTCCACGGTTTCTTTACGGAGGAGGTCTATGAGCAGTGGGAGCAGATGCCCCTACTGATTGAGGATTTCCCATATGCCGGTATGGACTATCAAGGCGACCCAGAGATGCCTCGTGCCCCGGGACAGGCCTGGAGTTTAGATGGTATGTTTTGTGTTTTTTGATTTATACTATATCATGTGTTGTTTGATTTATCTATCTATGATTATAGTTAGATATGCATATGATGGCTTACTTGCATTGTGCAGATGTTGGTCCAGTGCCGCCGGCCGACTACGTGGCTCGTCGGGGGCGGGCGATGGTGGTCGCTCATCCACCTGCAGCGGTACCACCTCCACGTGGTGGAGGATTTGCGGCTCGTGGGCGAGGGGTTGGCCCTCGAGATGATGCTATAGAGGGTGTCAGACAGACATTCGACATGATTCTAGCTGGACTCCTCGAGGATGGCTGGAGAGACCTGGACCGGGAGGTCGTGGAGCGTTGCTTCGGTGCGCCGCCTGAGTGGCGGTCGCTCCTGTTGAGGGCAGGGTTTTTTGTTTCCGAGCATAGGGATGGTGTTCGGGATGACCCGGCAGGGCCGGCTGAGAGGAGGATCCAGTTACGGGATGATCCAGCAGGGCCAGCAGAGCGGAGAGTTCGGGGTCGCCATGATCCGGCGAGGCCCAGGGAGGAGGCGCCAGAGGAGCCCAGAGACCCTGATGACTAGATGATATACATTTGCCCCCAAATGCTGATGAGCATATGGGGAAGCACTATTTTGTACGGCTCATGTATTTTTTGTATATTGGGTGCTGAGGGCACCTGTGACATGTTTTGACTATATGATGATGTATATATATATATATATATATATATATATGATGTTGGTATATAGTCTTGTATGCGCATGGATGCACTTGTTGTCTTTATGTTCGCCCGTGGAGGCATGTTTAATTTTCTGTATGCCCGTAGAGGCACATGTTATGCACGTGGATGCACTTTTTTTTTTTTTGTATATGCCCGTGGAGGCACATGTTATGCACGTGGATGCACATTTTGATTTGGTATAATGCGATTAGTGTGCCAGTCTAGAATGTTGTTGGCCATATGGTCCGCTACACTATTGAGGTTTCTTGGGACGTGTGTAAATGAAATGGATTCAAACTGTCTAACCATTTGTTTAGTGCGCAGGAATTTTCTGAAAAGGCAGGGATCGCGTACCTGGTAATCGTTGTTGAGTTGGGAAACGAGGAGTTGTGAGTCCAAGAAAACGTTAAGGTGACGTATGGTCATTTGGAGAGCTGAGGCCAAGAGACCGGTCACAGCATCATATTCAGCTTGGTTGTTGGTCACGGCACCCAAACACACTCCGTCGATATGGATCAACTCATGTGAAGGGGAAAATGTTACCCAAGCTGCGGAGGCGAGATTGGGGGACCAACGGCTTGCTCCATCGGCGAAATCGACGTAGCAGAGTGGAACATGCGTGCGGACGGGATCGGTGGAAGGGGTCGACCGGACCGAGGGGTGTCCAGTGGAGATTGTATAGATGGCGGGGTCAAGGCCCAGTATTTTGATATCTGACCAAGTAAAGACATCAGTGAATTCTTGGAACAGTTTTCGGTATTCTCCAATCTCATGCTCACGGTGGGGGGCTCCTAATGTAATGGTATGAAGGGCACCAAGTGGGTCAGAGATGTCAATGTGGATGATGGGAGAAATAGTGGCCATGGGATCCTTTAACCAGTCGACTTTAGTAGGAAGGAAATCTTTGGACTCAACCATAGATTGGGTAGCGGTGGTGGATGAAGTCTCTTCCGGGAGGAAGTATGGACGATGGTGCATGTCTTCCCAGGGATAATCAAGGGCAATAGGAGCCTCTAGAATCTCTTCATCATTGCGGGAGCTCTGAGTGGTCAAATCAAGTGATGAGGTAGTGGTAGTCGAAGAGATCATGTAGATGGTGTTAATCTCTCCAGATGAGGATGATACGGGAGGGTAGATCTCCTTGATAGTAGGGGGTGCCATCTCAAGGTCCAAATTATTCATCTCGTAGAGGGCAGCTCTATAATCTGGGATGTCAGGACAGTTATGTGAGTAGTGGCCGTAAATACCGCATATCGCACATGGGTGGTTGGTACGCAGTGATTTATCACGAGGCATGGGGTTTTGATCGAGTTTGACCACCGGGATGTTGGGGTCGTTGTCCAGCATTTGCATGTGTTCCTGCAATGCAGGTAACTATGGACACTGATGGGTTGGATGGCCTAACTCATCACACAACGAGCATTTGGGAGGAGTACGAAACACGAGAGGAGGTTTAACTCCCTTGGGTGGGGGTATCGCAGTGTATGGTTGTGGGCCTCTGCCCCCAGTGGACCTGATGAGTGGGGGGGGATTCGTTGATGACGAAGGAGTCGTGATACCGGGAGGTGGTTGGGTAGAAGTGACGATGGGCTGTACCGACTGCAGGATGACATTGGGTGTCGGCGGGGGAACCGGAGGTGAAATATACCACACAGGTAATCCCAATGTTAACCCGGGGAGACTAAGGGTAGCCATAACCGGGGCGCTTACTACACCCGAAGGAGGAAATAGAAAGGGGATTGTGTGGATGGGTGTAACTCCAATGTGACTAGGTACCAATGGTGGTTTAGGCAACAAGGAGGGTTGGTTACCAGTTGTTTGTGAAAGAGTGTAGAGGTTAGCTATGTGGGTCTCCGGTGATGGTGGTGGAATGGCCTAGAATGTAGTGGTCATCGGCGTCTCGGAGTAAAGTCCGGGTCCTACCGAGGAAACGAAAGAGGTAGTTGCACCACAAACAGGTTGTTCAACCATGGAGAGAACATTTTCAGGTGTGGCGGGGGCCTTGGGATCATAGTAGGTGAGTTGGTCAACCTTGACCATGCATCCCTCATGGGGGAACTGCATGGTGCGAAATACGGATGAGGGAACAGCCCGCATGGCATACATGTAGCTGCGACCAAGTAAAAGGTTATAGTCTAGTTGGGCATTGCTGACCTCAATGTCAATAAGGACAGTTTTACCCGCCAGCTGGACGGGGACATTAGCTAATAGACCTTGGGGTTGTGCCGAACGACCGTCATAGGCTTGCAATGCAGTGGTGGACTGCTGGAGAGTAGGGGATCCCAACTTCTGCCAAACGAATGTGGACATGACGCATGTAGAGGCCCCTTCATCGATAATGCACCGATGGATAACAAGATTCCGAACAGAAACGGAAACTTGGAATGCTAAAGAGGAAGGCAGGCGTGGTTCAGACTAGTCTGAATCGAATGCGATCAGCTGTGAATCATTGGGGTCAATGGCACCAATGGCAGAGAGTAAAGTCTTGTGCTGTGAAGGATAGTTTTTCAAGACCTCTAAAGCAGACATGACTGCAGGAGACTGGGCTAAGTCGTCTACGATGTTGTAATTCGACGCAGCCCGAGCATTGGGATTACTGTTGATGCGACCAAGTGGGAAGCGAGGTGCTTTGGGAGCGCCGTCAACTAGAGCCGGAGGTATACGTAACATTTGATCTGTGGGATTAACATTAGTGTTTTTGTCGGCAGGAGGGACTTCAGAAGTGGAGCCATATTGGTTCTGATGGGTTTGGAGGTTGGCATCGACAGTTGACATCATCAACAAATGGTGAGTACCTGAATCGAACATGGGTTGATCAGGGGCTGCATAGGTGATCTGTTGTGGTGGCACGTTGCCCTGAGGGGGCACTAACGACTGAGTGTTCACTACACCCTGGTTTGAAAAGGGGTTTTGCAACACCAAAGGTTGATGTTGAGGTGGTGGAGGGTTGGGTGGCGGTTGAGGAGCCGCTTGCCCTTGACGATGAGCATCGTCGGTCCAGAGTTGCCGAGCTCGCTCCAAATGTGGGCAAGAATGCGTGTAATGACCATAGACCCCGCAGATAGAACAAGGGTGGTTTGTTCTGAGGTTATTATTTCTAGGCTGCTTGGGATTCCGATCCGGATTGCGGTTGGGAGGAGCAACATTGTTATTTTGCGGAGGATTGGGAGGTGGAGGACCTTGCTGATGTTGTTGGTTATTACCGCGGTTACGTCCTCTTCCACGGTTCTGTTGCGCACCTTGGTTGCACTGGTTTTTTTTGGTGCTGGGGATGGTTGTGCTGTGTGTAATGTACACTTTCCCTTGAGCAGTGGGAGGATTTTGGTTCTCCGCAAGTGCGGGAGCAGGTTGTGGTGGGTAATAAACCGGTGGGGCTAGAGGTGTTCTAGTTACCTGCTGGGGTTGTTGGTAACCTTGAGCTATTCAAGGTGTTGGGTTAGCTGTCGCAGCTAGCTGTGGATAGTACACAGGTTGAGGTGCGACTGGGGGGGTGTATGCAGATGGTGCATGACCAAAGCACTGAGGTGGACATGAAGGTCCGTGGATATGGTGGTGATGTGCCATGGGAGCATATGAATTGGTTGCTCCAGATTGAGATGTAGCCCGTGAAAGGTCAGGACCATGGCTAGGATGTGCAATGGAAAAGGGTTGGGGATGCGGGGTAATACGACCAATGATGCCGTCTACGGCGTGGGATTCCCCCGGCGCATCGTGTTGGGATGAATCAGCTCAAGGGGCATCTGGTATAATGGTATACAGATAACCCGACTAGGCGTAAATGAGGTCAAACTGCTGGGCTTTGAGGATGACTTCTTCTTCAGACTAGGGTCTTTCAGATGCCACATCCTTCATGATGAGAGGGAGGAGGGATTTTAGAAACCAATCTAAGAAGATTCGGTCATCTAACTTGATTTTGCAGAGGCTTCGACGTCGACGCCGCTCATGAATGTGGTCAGTGATGTGGGTGGCCGTGTTCTGTCTGCAAGACAGTAGGATCTCGACGCCCGCATCATAGCGGACAGGTAACTGAAAGAACTGCAGGAAGGTCGAGGAAAGGGAGGTAAAGGTGGCATGGGTCCCATGGGGCTGCTCGATATACCACTTGGCTGCAGAGCCAGTGAAGGTGTGCTGTAACAGACGGAGGTGGACAGAGTCATCTACTATGGAGTTGGAGGAACACCATAGATGGAAGGACATGATATGGTTCTGGGGGTCCTCACCTGTCTTGCCCTCAAACTTAGGGATGTCGGAGGGGATTTTGGTGGGCATGAGAGGCCACGCAGGATCATGTCTGATGGGGTCATTGGTGAGCTTGGCTAAGTCTGGTAAGTTCAGACTCGCCATGTAAGGTAAGGTAGCAGATGTATGTGGCGTAGTGACTGGGACATGACTAGTCATGGTGGTATGATGTAGGGGTCCAGTAGCGCCTAAAGGTATGCTAGGTATTGAAGGTATGTGTCCTCCAATAGGTGTGGTCTGGTACGGGCCAGCGCTTCCAAGTGCAACATGGGTTACACTTGGGTTGGGAATAGCAGTAGGGATTCCGGGGATAGGGTTTGTGGAAACCAAAGGGGGTGTGACCCCTATGTTGGGTATACCCATAACAGGTGGTGGCCCTGTGTTGGGAATTCCTAAGGGAGGAGTGTTGCCCATATTAGGCATACCCAGGGGGGTGGTTACTGCCATGGATGGCACCGCAGTAGAAGGATCTGTGGATGTCTCTCCTATGGTGCTGGTGAAGAGTGGGTCAAATGGTGTTCCAGCCATAAGGTTGGTCGGAAATAACTTTTTGGGGTTTTCGGATTCTGCCTCAGAATCAGAGGTGAAGTGAGGCGTGTCAGAATCGGATGACTGTCTATTCGACCGACGATGTGTCGAGTCAAGGGATAAGGCTCGGTGTCTGTGATGTGGCGAGCTAAGTAGACTGAACTCTGGGAGTTCGCCCTGTAGACGACGAGAGCGTCTAAAATTCTCAATGGTGAGAAAATAAGTTTTTGTGTAAAAATATTATGTGTAAAAATGGTAATGTATAAAAAACTCAAAACCCTAATGCAACCAAGGGTGCAAGAAGGGGAGTGAAAATGAAGGCTCTCAGGCCAAAAAATCAACCTCAAAAAAGGCACTTATTCTAGTAGCTGTGCTACAATAAGTGCAGGGATGCAAAAAATGGTCAGAGTACCAACATGCAAACAGCTTCTAGAAAAAATAGGTGTAACTAGACCAAAGGTGGGTTGAATCATGCAAACACCTAACTAAAAGTATTGTGAATCAACAAACTATATTCTCTGCAAGGTGATGAAATCCAAGTCAGACAATATTGAGTGCTGAGTCAACGGCTAGATATCCCCCTACCAAGAGGGACACCGGGTAATCAATCCTAAAGAATGGCTACTAGGATACTCCGTTCATGACGCGTCGAGAAAAGGTAAATCTGCCGTTTGGTCCTTTGCCACAATACCCCCATACATGGATATCCCGAGAACTGCGAATGGTAGCCCTTCGGTTACTGAATGGATTTTGGTATTCCACTCAGGCTTCCGGAACCATCCTCGCGACTTCAACCCTCCTAGGGGAGAGGCCTTCCCACAAACCGGTTGTGACCACGCCAATAAATACTAAGAGATTTTAGCTCCCTAATGGACAACAACTATGTCTCAGATGTAATAACTGAGGGGTGTTATTGGAACACCTATCCCCTCAATACTACCTAGCTACAAAGTTCTTTTAGTGTTCCCCAAGTGGGGTTAAAAGTGGGTTGAAATTAGGGTAAGTTTTAAGGCTCAGTTTAAAATTAGCGTTTGAGTGGGTGCACATGTGATATTTTAAACTGAAATTGAAAAAGTAAATGCTAAGTATTCAAAAAACAAAGGATCTTTTGAAATAAAAAGCAAATATTATGACTTTTTCAATAAATGGAAATTAAATGCTTTGTAAAGACTATTCAAAAAACAAAGGATCTTTTGAAAGAGGAAAGCAAATAATATAACTTCTTTGTGAAATAAATGGATTTCTTTTAAAATTCTGCTATGGGCAAAAATATCAAAGAAGTAAATAGTAAACATTTTAATCTAGATAAAATGCAATTAAATCCTTCTTTCAATTTCTGAAAATATTTAAAAAGACTTTTTCACATGCATTCTAAATAGTAAAATTTTTTCTATGGCTGTAAAATATGCAGGATTTCTAATACTGGAAAATGTGCTATGTGGGCAGAAAATACAGTAAGAAATTAATTTTTTAAACGATTCGGCCGAATGAAAAAATTAGCATCGCGGGTTCTGACAAAAAAGCTGCGATGGACCGCACGGGTTTCTGTCGCACAGTCGCGATGGGCAGCGCGGGTTTTGACCGAGAAGCCGCGATGTGCAGCGCCGGATTTCGCCACACAGTGGCGATGTGCAGCGCGGAAAAGGTCCGCGAAGCCGCGATGTGAAGCGCAGTAAATGGCTGCGAAGCCATGGTGAACCGCGCGGAAAAAGGCCGCGCAGTCGCGATGGGCCGCACGACTGTTGGGCAAAAATCCGCGAGGCGAAAGCCGTATGTGGATGCCGAAAAATGACGCTGAAAATTGAGAATTTCTGGCTGTTAATGGCTAAAAAATGGGCCAGGATCTAGAACAACAATGGATCTGCTGTCTAGGGTGGCAGATCTATGAATTAAACTAACAAATACTATAAAAAAGTAAGATTTAAAGCAAAAGTGAGATCAAAAGATTCAAAAAGCAGCGGAGTCGCCAAAAACTGTTGGCTTGGTTTTGCAAGCAAGCTTAGTGCTATGGGCACCTGCTAACTAGTAGCAGCAGTTTCAATATTAAGCAAAAACAATGTAAACTAAATCTAAACTAAACTAAACTAGCATGTGCATTTTTGAATTAAAACAAGAACAAGAACACAAAATATAGAAAATAAATTTGTATTGAAAATGGGGGCAAGCAAGTGCTTGCGATAATACCTCCAAGTGATGGAGATAGTTGAAAAGCTCCAAGGATGAGCAGCTCCAAACTCCAAAGGGTCCTTTCTCCAAGGTTGCTACAATGGCCAAATACTCAAGGGAGATTTTGGCAGCATGAGGATAGGAAGATGGATGGATGTGAAATGAGGAGCCCCTACCACCTTTTTATAGGTTTTGGTGGTGGGGAATACCATTTGTGGTTTTGTGGAAACCAATGGTATTGACCAACATGGTTTAGGTACTTTTCCCTCCTTTTTTCCTTTTTTGAATAAAATTAATATTTTTATTCCCTTTTTAATATTTTTGGGAATTTGGACCCTTTTTGAGAGTTTTTTATGCTTTTTTTAAGAAAAATAATCTTTTTGAGTGGGAAAAGGGGTGTACTAAGGTCTTTTGGTGACTTTTTGTTGGCTTCAGAGGCTCAGATGGTGGAAAAGTGAACAAATGGGTCATGTGAATAAGGAAATGAGCTAGTGAGCACTTTTTAGGTGTTAACACTAGGGCACAACCGAGGAAGGTCTCTAAGAACCACCGGTATCAAATACGGATGCCGACGATACCGCTAGGGATGAGTTGCACCACTAACATCATACCGACGTTCATGTAGTTGCGGTACGATGATCATGACTTGTTTGCACTGGACGATGTTATGTCAGAAGCATTCCAGCCATGAGCACTAGGGGAGATCGGTCTGGCACCACACATTCCACTTGACTGGGCACGTGGCTTGGAGAAGTCTGGAGTGTTTGGATTGATTTACATGCCACATTTTTGGCAGTTGATGGAGGCCAATGTCTGTGTCAAGTAGTTGCTGGCTTGTTTTCATGGTGGAGTGTTATGGTTGGACACACAAGTTACTGTGACGGTGGACCTAATGTCGAAGTTCACAGGCTTGCCAAAGGATGGGGTTAACCCATCACAATATTTTTGGGGGAAGAACGACGACAAAAATCTTGCAGGAAGGTTGTAGAAGAGACAAAAAATGCAGAAAGATGGACAAGCCTACCGCTTGGATACTATCAATGAGCCTATAGTCAAGATTGGGGCATGAATCTTGGCTATCAAGCTCCTGTAGAGACTTGACCCAATCAAGGAAAATATGGGCTTGTTTCCTGCACAAAGCTATGTGCGGCAGGCATGCAAATGAATTGGTCCCTATTTTTACTTAACCAACTAACGGAGGACTCATTGGAAGCCCAAGCAGGGAAGCAAGCATTCACATATAGTTGGCTGCTCATCTTAGTCGCGTTGGTCACCTGGACGGAACTTGATGATTACCAAGGAATGGAGGTGAACGGGGTCGAAGAATACAAGGGAGCGTGCTACCAAAAATTATGGTGGGTGCGGGAGCTGAAGTGGCTCAAGGATTGTGCTACGCAGTTCTAGTTTATTGGGAAGCATTGCAGGAGACTGCTAAGCGGATTCCGCGGTTGACTCAGGCCACTGTCGATAAGTATAAGGGGATTTCCTAGTTCACGATTGGTCCACATAGAATTTATGGCTAGGCACGTCGTGATCTGGATAAACAATGGTTGCAGACCCCCTACAAGATAATAGACGCAGACTTGGATCTGATCATCGATGACTGGCCGGTTGAATGGTGTATACCACTTATTCAGGAGGCAGATTCTACGAGGATACCATCTGATGTGCCAGCCATGGAAGAACCGCGTCAGTTGTCGGATGAGGAATCATCACATATCTCATCGGTTGAGGAGCGTCTGCTTGAAGAAAATAGAACAAAAGGGCACCAGGACCTTGGGACAATCAGTGGGATGCCCTTGTCGTTGGAGGCATTGTTGGGCCGACTAATACTAGCAATCACTAATGAATCCACTACAGCGACTAAAATGATGATGGTGAAGACAGATGAAGGTTTCCATGCACTCGCTGCTCGTTTGGACTCCTTGTGTGAGATGGTTTTGAAGAAGGCACCAAAGGAAACACTGCTACTAGCAACTGGCACAATCAGCACCGAGCTGCGTGTCAGGAATGTTGATATTCCCCATACTGTAATTGTGACAGATAATGAGGCTTTGAAATATTTGTTGCATCCATTCGAGAAAGTGACTTTCAACATCAATGCACTACTAGCGAAGGCATTGACAACTATGAAGGTGGATGCTACCCGTGAAATGGAGGACATGATGCATGAGATCAACAGTAAATGCCTGCAGTTGCAGAAGAGCGAGGCAACAACTAAAGAAGCATTGAAGAGATAACAAGGAGGGATGCTACAGCGCGATAGGCTATAGACGAGCTGGAAGAGCACATCAATAAAGAATGAGCTGAGAAGGCTCGGGTGATTGAATAATTGAAGCAAGACCAGGATCGCCTCATCATGGAGAAGGACAATGTATGGGATCAAAGTGTGCAGGTGGAGACGACCATTATTGAGGCTTGTCACCATCTATCAGAGCCCACAGAGTTGGAAGTGCTTCAATGCATTCAGCGACTGGGGGCTGCCATTATCGAGTTACGACATTACAATCAAGAGTTAAAATATCTAGTGCATCCTGGTACACCCCAAGTGCAAGTAGACGACCGCAAATGGGGTATTGAGGAGGTAGCAACATAGATGGAGGAACTAGAAACAATAGTGACAAAACTCACAGCCGACAATGTATAGTTTTGGGGCTGAATTGTTCAGGATGAACAGATTGAGCAATTGACCAAGTATTGACAGGAGGCAGAGGGGCAGTTGGCAGCACTAAAGGCGGCGATGTGCACAATTCTTCCAATGGAGTAGGTTTCAAAGTCTGCGTACTTAGAGGAATTGTAGCAGCACGTCACCAAGGCCGACGAGCGTCAAAAGAAGCGCGCTGCGCAGTTGGAGCAATTCCAGGAAGTTGGTGGTGAGTTTATTATTAAAGATGGCGAGGTACTCCAGGCTGTACAGGAGGGTCACCAACAAGTTGCAGCAAAGCTAATGGAGCATCCATCTGACCAGGATGTGATCGACAACCAAGCGGTGGCTATGGCGGTAACGGAGCAGGTAACGATAGTCGATCAGCAGTACAAGGATTTCAGGTTCAAGACCACTGAGTACACCATGTCCCACTGATGTGGCTCAAGGGTGAGCCACAAGATTGTGTTGGGGTCCTGTTTGTAGGTAGTTAGGATGGATCAGTATCGCGGCACCATGAGTGCTGTGATACCGTGAAAGGCAGAAAGTTGAGCATAAATGATGTTACTTTTCGTACTTTTTGGTCAATTTTACCACAGTACGCAAAGTTTTGGGTCATTTTGGACCATGTCAGTTAGTTTTGGGTCATTTTGGACCATGTTAGTTAGTTGTGGGTCATTTGGACCATGTTAGTTAGATATTGGGTTAGTTGCTCGAAGTGTCGGTTAGAAAGTTGTTAGGAAGTGGACAAGCAATGTAAAGGAAGAAGCCTATATATAGTCATAGATGTGTAAGTGTAAAATGAGGCTTATATCTTGGATGGATGCATCTATAATGGTGTATCTGAGATCAAGAGATATCTGTGAGATATGTACTTGCGAAGATGTTGTATCTGGGTTTTGCGAAGTTAATATGATATGACAGAGCTGTTTTTGCGGAATTCCTGTGTCTCTTCTGTTCACCTGTGGTAATGCATGTTGTGATATATGAATGATGCTATGCTTTCTTGCTGCAATTAATGCTTTACTATTATATTTTCTACAATGATGAATGTTGAATGATGCTATGAATACAAATGATGTCTGGATTAAATTCTTAGATCCATTTTAATGTTGCAACAAGTTAAGTAATTGAGCCGCAACCATCCTCCTTAATTCGGTGGAAACATGGTTCCGTCAACTCTTACCTGAACATCTTGGGTGAGACTTCATCTACTCTACAGGTGTTTCCATATGGGATTAAACCTATCTAGGCTGATACTCAGGGAGATCGTGGTGCTCTGTGTGTCGACAGTGTGTGGAACCCCTATCGACTCGGTTTCTGTCAACAAGGGGAATCTATGCTTTTCTTCCCATAGAAATGGTAATTGGAATTCCATTTAAAATACAGGAAGATTTAAAGTATAGATAATAAGAGTTTCATAATAGCTTGAATTTTTTGGGCATGGTTAATGTGTCTAACAATTGGTATTCTCCCTGTATTCGGTCATCTGGTTGGTTGAAAGGCCTTCATGAAAATTTGTATATTTAACTTCTTTATTTCTTTGTTGAAAATTGGAAGGGACTTTCAAGTCACTTGCAAAATGCACCTTTGTTGAAGTATGTAAGTTATTTCAACAACACATATTTGGAAAATGTATCAAATGCTGCCATCTACACTAGAATTTATTCTCCTCATAGCTAAATGTGCGAATATCAATAGGGAATGAGGCTCTCTAAATTTTCTCCTTCCTGCATCCACAGGTAACTGGGTCAAGTTAATGGAAAGGAATCCCTGGACTACTATGGTATTTTCAACCATTTCTAAATATTACCTTACATTACAACCTTGTGCATGAGGTTTGATGTATTTAGTTAATGATTTGGTTCCATTCTTTTGAAGACAACTTGATCTAGTAGATATTCGAAAACTATTTTCTCTGAAATCCAATATTCCTATTGTTTCCCATGCTTTGAAAGGATGTAATTTTTCTAGTTTGATGCACATAATCTAACAGAAAATGGTTGCGTAATTTATCACTTGAAGGGAAAGATAAATCCCTCCAAACAATGTTGTCGACACATATCCACAAAATAGGATAAGGGTGGGAAACAAATTTTAAAATACAACCTAAAACCTACCCCCCTATATCTCTCTCCCTCTCCTCTCTATAAACCTTACTAACCCCTAACCTCCAACCCCTTAACACTCCCCCCTCTCTCTCTCTTACTAACCCCTAACCTCTAACCCCTCTCTCTAACTCTTACCAACCCTTCTATGTCTCTACCACTAACCCTTTAACACCCCCCCTTCTCGTTCTGTCTCTAATCCCTCACCACACCCCAATTCCTTTGAATATATTTTTCACTAAACCATACAATATAGTTGTAATGTTAAATATTGCGATAAAATTGTAATGTTAAATATCGCGACAAAATTGTAATGTTAAATATTACTGTAGAATTTTAATATTAAATACCACATACATGTTTTATTAAACAAAAACAAGTACATGTTTTTGTTAACCAAAATGCATGCAAGTTATTTTTACCTATGCTCCTAACCGCCCAAACCCTCTAATACACCTCCCTAGAACTCCGAAAGAGCCCCACATTAATACAGAACACCCCCCCAACCCACTAACACCCCCTTATCTCTCTCTCACACACACACATGCATCCATATTCCTCCCCCTACCTCTCTCTCTCTCTCTCTCTCTCTCTCTCTCTCCCCCCTCCACTCCCTAAACCTTACTAACTCCTTCTCTCACTCTTTCTACCACACTCCACTTAACCCCAATCTCTTAACACACCCCTCTGTCTCTACCTATAACCCCGTACCAATGCCCCTCCATCTATAAATATAACCCCTCAACAATCCCCCGAACCCTCCCTAATTTCTCTCTCCCATCCTTTCCCTAAACCTTACTAACCCCTTCTCTCACACTCTTTCTCCCCTATAGGGAGAGGAGGGGGTAATCCACTTTTGTCTCTACCTCTAACCCCTTACTACCCCCTAAAGCATCTTCCTTTATATCTCTCTCTCTAACCCAAACACTCATACTCGACACTTATGCCTCTGTTTCTACCTAATCACCCTTCTCCTCCCCAAAACTTTATCCCTCTCTCTCTGTCTCTCTCTACTTGTTAGAACCTACCAATCTCTCTCTCTCTCTCTCCCCTAACTCTTACTAACCCTCTCTCTTTCTCTCTCTCTCTCTGTAACTCTTACTTACCTCCAATATCTTAACACCCCCCTCTATCTCAACCTATAACCCCTTAAAAATCCCCCTCCATCTCTACCTATAACCCATTACCACCCCCTAAAGTATCTCCCTTTACCTCTCTCTCTCTCTCTCTAACCCAAACACTCATTCTCCTAACCTATACACCCATTTCTCCCTAAATACCCTTCTCATACAAAAACCCTAACCCTGTCTCTGAAACAAAATCCTGTCCTAAGCAGAATGACTTTTAAACTGATAGCTCCAAGCATAACAAAATGCCCCATAGTTCAACTTTTAAGAATGCAATGATCGCTTTATCCTATTGGTCATTCGGGAAAGGGAACTTAGACCAATACTTCTTGCAAACTCTCTCAAGGCCAGAGAATGGAGTTAATTCTTTTAAGATCTATCTTTATGGTGTTTTGACTAAAAGAGGACTCCATAAGATCGTAACAATATCTCACATGCGTACTCGTTTGTTCCTCTTTCCCATGCTATTTGCACCCCTTTTGGATGTTTTCTTAAACTGACAGCTTTTGCTGTTTGAGCCTTCAAGAGATTATTTTCTTAAAACTTCAATTCTTTGATTTGGGTTCTTCAATCCATAATGTCCTTTTGTGTGAGCAAGAAATTTTATTTCATTCTAAGCTTCATGGATGGAGAAGAACCTTTCTTGAGCTGATTTATTTGAACAACTTGTTAATTTCAACATTTTGCTTCGTCTCAGCAATGCTTTAATTGAGGTGAGAATTTCTGGAAATCAAACTCTTTGATGTAATCCCTTTTGTCTTTTATTTGTAGCATGGGATCATTTTAAATAACATACACCTGTGAGACATGTTTCCTTTCCATGGGTCCATAATAGCAAAAGAACCTTGGGACATGCATTAATGTTAAAGTGGATGGGACGTCAAGATAGTGAGAGAGAAGTACTGAATCATTAGTCATTTAACTGGGGTTATTTTGAGGAATTAGGAAAGGATCTCTACATTCTCAGAGGCTGATCAGTGAAAGCAAAGTCACAGAACTATATTTTCTTTATAAGTGAAATTCTATCTTTCAAGACTTCGAGTTTTGCTCAGAGTTCTGTCCTACCGCTAAGCTAGGAGTTGAGTTGGGCTTTATAAGTAAAGGAAAAGAAAGCTCAAGTAAAAATTAAGTGATAATAATGGATCGAAACTACTGAGAGTGCTCAGAAAACAGAACAAGAAAGCAAGGAAAAGAAAACAAAACAAAATAAACTATTTATTTATGTACAAAGGTCTCAATGAGACTACGCAAAGTATTGCTTTAGGGAGAGGCCATTGAGGGGAAGGATTAGTTCCTCTCCTTGGAGGTCTTTTAGCTTGTAAGTGAATGGGCCAAGTTTCACAAAATTAGATAAGGGCCAACCCATAGATGTTGAAACTTTGTATGCATTCCTTTTCCCTCATGTGGATGATCCCATTTCAAGACTAAGTCACCTAATTCAAAATTTGTTTTGTCAGACTTCCGCTTATCAAACCATATTTTGACTATGTCTTGGTGTTGGTGGAACCAGTCTTTAGCTTTCTACCGATATTCTTTGAGTTTTAGTAAAGTGCCAATTCTAGACTGTAAAACTTGACAACTAGCACCTCGGGAGGCTTGGGCCAATTTCAAAGATGGAAGTAAAAGGTTAGGAGTGAGGATGGTTTCTCTACCGTAGACGAGGGTATATGGGGAAACTCCCAAAGCATTCTTTGGAGTGACTCTATCTTCCCATAAAGAATTTGGGAGAGCAATGTGCCACCTTCTCTGATTTTCAATTACAGTTTTCTTGAGAATTCGGATGAGATTTTTGTTTGAGGATTCAGCTAATCCATTTCCTTGGGGGTAGTAATTGGTTGAATAATGTAATTTAATTCCCCTTTCATAAACAAATTCATTTATCTTAAAAGATGAGAAATAAGTCGAATTATCAAAGACGAGGGAAATGGGAACCCCAAACTTGTTTATGATATTCTCTTTTAAGAAACTGATAACTGCATCTTCATTGCTTTTGCACAATGGGATAGCCTATGTCCATCTCGTAAAATAGTATGTGGCAGTTAGAATATATAGGTGCTCCAGAGAAGAATTTGGTTTTATCTCTCCAATGACATCTATACCCCATTGTTCGAATGGTTCTAAGATAATAATGGGTTGCAATGGTCCTGCTGCTTTGGGTAATTTCCCATCACTTCTTTGGCATACATCACAACTCCGTGCATAGCATGGGAATATCTGAACAACGTGGGATAGTAGTATCTAGCCCTTTGTATTTTGTGGGCTATCGTATCCCCAGAATAATGTCCTCCAGCAAGGCCATCATGTAATTCTTTAATGACCTTACTTGCATATTCCTTCTCTAAACATCTGAGAAAGATGCCATCATAATTTTTTTTTTTAAAAGTACTCCATCATTGATCTAATAAGATGCTGATTTCAACCGGAGTGCTCTTCTTTGCTTAGAACTCTAATGCTATGGTAGGTACGCTCGCTGTAAGTAATGCATTAAGTCCCTGTACCAAGACTCAAGCGCTGTAAAAATAGGGCATACTTCAACTGTATTTAGCTCGATTTCATTTTCCCAGTCTCGCTCTTCATCAATTGGATGTTCAGTGATCAATTTACATAGTCCTTGACCTTTAATGATGGTAGCTAGTTTAAATTCTAAATGATATTCTTGAAGAGCAGTGACCCAATTTCCTCTTCTTTCTCTCAATTCCTTTTGAACGAAAAGGGATCTGACGGCTGGATGGGGAACTACAACTTTAGTTCCGTTTTTAAGAATATATGGCCTGAACTGCTTTATTGCTTTTAATATGGCATATGCCTGTTTGTCTATGACGGTCTCAGCGAAATCAAGGACAAATGTTCGAACAAAATTAATCATACCCATAAATGATTGCATAGATTTTTTGCTGTGGGGAATGAGAATTTTGTTGATAACTTGCACTCTCTCTTGATATATCGAAATTCCCTTTTTTGAAATGATGTGACCAAGAAGCTTGCATTCAAGGAACGGAAAAACACTTTTCTTAGGGTTTAGAGAAATACCATATTTCCTGCATTGGTTAAAAATATGTTTTAAATGGAAAACATGGTCCTCTCTTTCCTTTTAAAATACTGTCACATCATCCAAATAGACTACAACACAATGATTGCCCAATCCTCGAAAGGCAATATCCATTGCTCGTTGGAAAGTAGCTCCTGCGTTTATCAATCCAAATGACATTATTCGGTATGAAAATGTTCCCCACTTAGTGCGGAAGGTAGTCTTAAGACGGTCTTATTCTTCTACCAATACTTGATTGTAACCGGAGAAACCATCTAGAAGAGAAAAAAGCTCTGATCCTGATACCATCTGCAGAATTTGTTCCATTGAAGGAATGAGATAGTTATCTTTATCAGAACATCTGTTCAGATTTCTAAAGTCTACACATAGTCTTATTTCTCAAGACTTCTTCCTTATGGGAAATAGATTAGGAACCCATTCCGAATGTCGGACCTTAAATATGATCTTAGCATCAAGCAATTTCTTCAACTCCTTTTGAATTAAAGGTTCGAGAGTAGGGTGCATTCTTCGTAGCTGCTACTGAAATGGCTTAATGCCTGCTTTCATTGGTATGACATGCTGGATGATATGAGTGTCGTATGTTTTTAGATCTTCATAAGTCCAAGAAAAAACATCTTTATATTTCCGAAAAATCTTGATGAACTTATCTCTTTCACCCAGCGAACAACGTCTACCAAGATTAACGTACTTTGGTTCAGCTTCTGTGCCCAAATTTATCAATTCATGCTGCATGGAAAAGCTATGAGTTTTAACATTTGCTGGTTTCTTTAAATTTCTCTGCAGATCGAACAAACCTTCAAGTGATCTCACTCATTTAGGCATGAAATTCCCTTTGACTGTGTCCTTATTTTGCAAATCAGCATCATGTTTTTCGTTGTCTATAACGGCTTCTTGAAACATGTTTTCATTTGTAAGGAAAGTAATGATCTGATTGTAATCATCGAACACCCTGAGATTTGTGATATTATCTAGAACAGAAGGCCTGAAAACCAATTCGATAGAACATTTATTATTAGTAGGCACTAATCTAGAAGCAGAGGTGGCTAATAAATCAACTGCAACATTCTGTAATCTAGGAATAGATTTTATATTAAAACCTTCAAAGTGTGTAATTAGATCCCATACCTCAAACTGGTAGCCTTTCAATTGTGGCAAAAGACAATGAATTGTATCCCTTACCTGTCTGACAACTATTTTCGAGTCACCAAAGACTTTTAGGTATTTAAAGTTCAAACCAATGGCTTTCTTTAATCCATGGACTAAAGCTTCATATTAAGCAGTATTGTTAGTACAATCAAACTCTAATATACAAGACAAGAAGTGTTTGTTCCTTTCGGGATCCATTAGAACACAACCGGCTATGGATCCTTCCTGAGTTTTGGAACCATCAAAGTACAAAATCCAAAAAACATTCTTCAATCTAACTAAGTTAGTATCTGTACCATCTAAGTCAGTAACTAAGTTAACTATATCACAGTCGATATCATCAGTCTAAGAAAATTGGAGATCGGGCTATTTGTCTGATTCATTGCTGATATCTTCTGATTGATAATTACGCAGCTTGATTTCTAAGAAATAATTCCCTAGGACAGAAGATGAGAAAGCTATGGCTTCATTCTTTTCCTCCAGCTGAGTTACATTCTATTTCATGTGTGGTTCTCTTAGCACTTTAATCTAGTTTTTCCTATTCTGAGAGGGTATCCATAAGTGGGACCAATTTGTGGCGAAATAAATGTCTAGTTTAGTCAACAAATCACTACTTATGATCAAACCATAAGCTTCAGGAATATCAACTACCATTATATCAATGAACTGACACACTCTAGAATCTACAGACAACCTAATAAGCACATCTTTCATTTCCCCAATTACTTTAACAACAGTTCTATCTAGCTGAATAATATGGGTTGGGGATGGGATTGGCTGCCTATTAATCCTTTTGCAAATAGATAGTGGCATGACATTTGAGGATGCTCCGGAATCTACCAAATAGTTATGCACATTGTGATTGAAGATTTCAAAATTCAAAAGAAAAGAGAGTGTTTGGGATTTAGATTTCCCACCAATGCTAGCTTCATTTATTTCGGGATCTTCATGAGTATTTGCTAACGGAGTGCTAGATTGGGGTTCAAAAGCTTGCAGCAGCTTCTTTCATTGTTGAGGCAAACTACACATATCAAATATAGACACATTTTCTTTTACTTTCTTTATGTCTTCAATGATGTCATATCCGATGTCGCATTCCTTTACAACTTTGGGCTGATTGTCAGTTTTATTGAAAGTTACTTTTGGTTGCTGAATTGTCTCCATGTTTGGCTGCTTAGTAGGTTTTTGGTTAGGTTTGGGCTATGGTGGAATGATCGTGATATGTCTTTCAGGTATCTCATTTGATGCTTTAGGCCTGGGCGTGGTTGATCTTGGAATTGGGTCAGCGACTGGACCTTTACTGCGAGTATTAATGTTAACAGTTGAGACTTGACTTTCCTAGGGGTCATCTTCAATCAATTCTGTCAAAGGCACCCAATCCCACAGCACCATATTGGTATCTGGAGCGGGCTCCTCTGCTTCAAGAGTCTTCTCTTCTAGAGGATTATCTTGGTCTGTAATTTGTGAATCCAGCATTTGATTCATCACCAAGCTCATTGAATTTATCCATTGCGTACAACTTTTTTCAGAGTGTGGCTCTTGATGAAAGGTGCAGAAATGTACCATTCCTACTTCATTTAAGTTTAAAACAGGAGAGTTGTTCATAGGTGGGTGAGGTTGATCATTTTATTCCATTTTCTTGTAGAAAGGTTTAAAAGGATTCCTAGATGTGCTGGATGCGTTATCCTTTTCGAGATCTACAATTTTATTGGATAGTTTTTGCATCATTTTGACTATGTTTTCCATATCCGCTGAGGGTTCTTCTTTATTCCTGGTAAGCAGGAGTGGTTTATTAGTGGTTGTTGGTTTTGTTTCTGCATCAAGAGCATGCTTATCAATGTTTTCTGCTTCTTCTTCTACCTTCCTAGCTTCTTCAAAATTTTCTATTAAGGTAGTTTTCTTAGTTATTTTGAAAAACATTGCTATTGGAGGATCAAGTGCTGTTGTGTAATATTCCACTAAATATTCTTCTGCGGGCTTAGCAGCCTCACTAAAATTATTTAACAGCATAGTGAATCTTTGGTTAAATTCTTGAACCTTTTCTTTCTTTTCCATTCTCATGGACAACAACTCTTTCATGGGTGTAGCTATTGTTTTCTGATTTCCATATTTCTTTAAAAAACATTTTTCAAAATCTTCCCAATTAGCTATTGAAATGGCTTGTAAACTAAAGTACCATGAAGATACCTTAGGCTCGAAAGTATAGGGGAAGAGTCTGCAGACTACATCTTCATGCTACACATTCAAAAGGCTCAAAGCTAAATAATAGCTCTTAAGGTGATCTTCAGCAGAAATACCTTTCATAGGGTCATACTTAGGAAAAACTTTCTCAGGATTCTTGGGTAGATTGTGAAAAGGTCTAGCCAAATTCAAAGCTCCTCTTGCTCTCCATGCAGGTACAGCCATGGCTCCATGTGGAGAATTAGGTGGAGTACCATGAGGAGAATGAGGTGGAGAATTCCTTGGAGTGCACAGTTCTTCAAGATCTAGAGGATCTTCAAGTTCTATTTCTCCAAGTGGTTCTGTAATTTCTTCTAAAGATAAGTCTATTAATTCTTCAAAGCTTCGAATAAGAACTGAATCACGTGTGTACTACGGTTCCCTTCTTGGAGCTCTACTTCTAGGGAGAAAAGGAATCACGTTTAAAACTCCAAGCTGCTTAACATAAGCACGGGTATGTCTTCTTAAGTTTTCTACTTCAGCAAAATCTATAGCATACAGTGTTTCTTGATTTTCAAATTCAAAGTGAGGATTTTCTTGATTTGTTACTTCAAGATCTGAATTATCTGGGAGTGCTGTTCTAAGCAGGTTTCCAGTTGGATCTCCTCTTAAAGAATATTCTCCTTTATCATCCATGCATTGGTGGCCCTCCTTCTAGTGCCAAAAACTGTTGATGCCTCGAAAATCATAGCATCAAACAACAAGGGATTCTCCCCGGTAAATAGTCCCAGTTAGATTGTTCACCATTTGGTGTTTGGAATCCGTCCGGTTAACAGTTCCGGCTACCGTAAGATCTAAAGGTTCTTTTTTTTTACACTGGTTGTAGCTCGATCCACTTTATGTACTTTATTTAAAGATGATATGTAAGTGCCCTAAGATAAATGCAAGTAATTAACCTAAATTAATCTAAGACTATATAAGCAAATTTATTCTATCCTTGCAAAGAGCAAACTGTAAAGATGAGTAATACGCTGAATGAAACACCTAATGATCATACAAATAGCCATTTAATCATAAAGATACATCTACAGTAGGATATAAAAGATATTAAAGATAGCTTGAATTTAGTTAATACAATCCAATACTCATCTGAGAAAACACATCTTTGCACAGGAAAATATAAGAACATTCATTACAGAGAAACAATTCAAGATAGCAAGGAATGATCTCACAATAATATGTAGATGATACAGGAATAATGTAGCACACATTTGACACATCTTCCAAGCAAAAACGCCTTCTCCCAAGATTTCATTAGGCAAAATCGATTTCTTACAGCATGTGGTAAAATAGTTCACGTACAAGGAAGAAAATTCTTTCACCTGCAAAAAGTCCTCTTCTCCTTCTTTTATCCCTCTATATATAACTTTACAAATTGCTCCTTGAGCTGACAAGTGTGCCCTAAGTTTTGGAACCTTCTAGTTTTTCATTTAGTGTATAACTACAAAATTGAATGATTCGTGAGGACCTTTTCACAAAAACAAAATAAAGGACAACTATATTTTGGTATGTTTGTACATGAAAACTTTCCAGCTTATTTTCGTAAAATATAATAAGGCAAACTATGGCTCGCTTGTTTGTGCTGCTTCATCTTCATGTTGAATGTAACTTTCCCACTGTCCAATCTCCCTTACAATGGTTTTCCCTCTTAATGATATTGTTACATTCCGCGCTATCCCGTGCTTGCATAAATCTGAGTTGATGGTTGTTGTCCCTGTTGCAGTTTTCTATGCACAGATTTCTAGAAAGTGAGTGTGGACGGAAATTTTTCCAATGAACTTATTAAGGTCTTTTGAGGATATAGCCTCTATCTTCTTTAAATAGTCCAACTTAGCATTCAAATTATTCTTCAACTCCATCATGCGCTAGTCTCTTTCAGGAAACTCGAAAATACTCTGTGGTAGAGGCATCTGACATGTCTCGTGAGCTTCTCGGATCTTGGAATAGATAACATAGCACTTTTTTACTGTCTTTTGGATTTCAACACTTAATCTATTGCCACAATCTTTGCAAAATTCAAGCACTCCTATATCCATATCTAGCTCCTCGTCAGTTAAGGCGCGCAGATTTGAGGGAAAAGCGGATTTTCCTTTTCTCCATTTAAACTGCTTCTTAATCTCGACCACGTGTTGCGCATACTTGTCCTTAATATGAAGCACTTCAATCTCAAGGCTTGTCATTTTTGTGATCATTTCTTTCATCCTGCAAACTTCTTTAGAAATTAGTATCAGCAATTGATGAAACCTCTCTTGCATGTCACAGGCCTACTTGTAAATGGTAGACAGATCCTGCCTCTTTTTATTGGACTCTCTAAGCTATTCCAACAGCTCAGTCTTTTCTTGTATTAGTCTTTCCAGCTCTGATATATGAATTTTCAAGTCCTTTTTTTCATCTTCTGAAATCGATAGTTACATTTCCAGTGAATTCTTCTCATTTTCAAGCTATAGGGCTTTCGAAGTGGTTTCTTCTTTCTCTTCTATGAGCTCTTTGTATTTCCTTTTTAGTTCATTGCTTTCTAATACCTCCTTCTTCCTGTCAGCTTTTATCTTGAAACACAGCTCTCTGTAGTTCTTAACAGTTTCCATTAACCGATCGATATTGACTTTACTTGCCTAGACTGATGCTACAGTGCATCCTTCCTGGAATGAAGGATTGATATCGATCCCTTGGACAAGCATGGTCTCTGATACTCTAAATTCATATAAGTCCTCCCCAATTTCCATTTTCCTTACTCTCTTCTGTCAATAATAGCCCTCTTCCATTCGTGAAAATAGACGGAATCTAGGTTGGCCACTTGACACTGCTTTCTGAGTTTGTATGGGGTTAGTGTTACTTCTTCAGTAGAAACAACCCCTTCATGAGCTATCCCTAGTTGGTCTATATTTGACATACCTAAGTCCATGGCCAGTGGGATGGACGAGTTTTGTTCCGCATCTTTCTCGGCTTCTTCCTTTTCTTGTCTTTCTGCTAACTCTGCTAACTCTGCTTGCAATCTAAATGCTTGCTCCGACAAGAGCCTTCCTTATTCTTCTTCTTGCAATTTATAGTTTGTTCTAGGAGGATTTTATATTCCTCATCTCTCAGATCTTTTGCTTCCTACTCCTGTTGGATTTAAGTAGCTTCCTCTTATTGCTGCAACTTAATAGCTTGTTCTTGCTGAATTCTTGCTGCTTCTTCTTGTTGTAATTTGGCGGCCTGCTCATTTTGAAGCCTGGTTGATTCTTGGTCTAGGTGTTGTTGGACAACCTGTTCTTGTAGGACTCTACCTCTTTCCTTTGGCTCTATGTCTTTTGAACCTCCTGATTGGGATGTTGCTTCCTCTTGCTCTAGTTGTATTAGACCAACAGGCTTTGGGGCAGAACTCTTCCCACCTTTATTCTTGTAGCGTTTTCCTAATTCTGTTAAGTTCCTTGCGCTATGAAATAATTATTCATTCACATCAATAAGATGGGTGTACTCAAAGGTATTTTTGACATCAATAACATGTCTGGCAAATTTACCACAAGGGTCATGCCTTCTAAAAAACCTTGTACCAAACTGAAAGATTTTCAAGTCCCGAACATAGTTTTCTCCCCCTTTTTCCCTCTGGAGACTGTATGCGTCAATAGTGAAATGCATTGGCGGATATATTCCTTTCTTCCTTTCGGTGAGGATTCTACCGATTCCACCGACGCTAAAGAGTTTCCTTAAGGCTTCTCTATATATCACAAAATCTGTAGCATACCTGGGAAGCAGAAATGGAGCTACGGATCGTCCATTCATGTGGATATAGGTGCCTTCTTGGGCATGATAATAATCGCCAAATGCTTCAATAATGGGCATGGCATTCTTTGACATGCAATTTGGTTCCTCTACAAAAACAAGCTGATATAAGGGCATGATGAACTTCTCGCAAACCTGCTTGTAGTGGTTCGCATACTTGCTTGCCCATGTGGGTTAATAGGCTATGTAGAGAGGTGTCTCCTTTCTGTTCCATGAACAACCCAAGTCTAGGAAGGTGTGCTTGCTCAATAGGAAACCTATCAAATAAGAAGACATAAAGAAGTCTGCTTTCTTCTGAGTCATTCCTCCTTGGGGGGTGGTTAACTACGATTCCAAGCTTCCTGAGATTTTATCAACCCAAGTGAAAATGGTACAGGATTTGGCTACATGGAATATTACTAGTACCCAGTGAGTCTTGAAGATATTACCGTTAGGCATGCCGAAGATTCGGCTTAACATGAAAACAATGAGTCTATAGGGGGTTTTCAAGAGGTTGCTTTCATATTCATTGGTCTGCCTTTGTCTTATTTGTTTGTCATCTTCTTAACAGAGACTAGAGGGTCCATGGGGTGTTCTTCTATCCAGTTATCATCCAAACAAGCTCTTGCTGGGAGCAATCTGTAAGTGGCTGTGATATGTTCAGGTGCGAACGATGCCATATTCATTCCATTCTTGTCGTTAATGAACCTGGTGTCAATTTTAACATGAGGGATCAACCAACCAAGGACCTCGAAACATGGAAATATCTCAGGTCGGGTTGCTTCCTTATGGATAGAGGATTTCTTGATGTTTGCGTATACCAAAGTATCTTCTAGGGGGGAATTAGGGTAGTCCTGATCCTTGATGAATCTATATAAGTCACCCCACTTAAAATCTGGGGCAGAGCTTGTAGCTAGGGTTTTCACCCTAGATTGCGCAAATGAGCACCTACTAAGGAGAAGGGACTCCTTAGTAGCAGTTCAGTCAAATGGTGAAATATGACAGTAAATAATAATAAATTTAAACTAACATGAGCATTAACATAAATAACAAAACATGAAAATATGGTGAAGATCTCTCTTTCTGTATTAAAAATTACCTCAGATGTAGAGGTTGGTGGAGCCTTTGCAGCAGTCCAAGAGGGTTGCTTCCAAGCTCCAATATTGTTCCTTCTCCTTCTTCCAAAGGTGTTTTGGAAATGGGGCCAAAAGGGTTCTCAAGAATTAGCTCCAAGTGGAGAGCTAGGGTTTAAAGGGAATTTTCTGTAGCATAAGGATAGGGATGATTGTGGATATGAAATGGGGAGCTTCCATCACCTATTTATAGGTTTTTAGTGGTGGAGTGTTGACCCATGGTTTTGGGCACCATATGGTTTAGGTCAGCTGTATAGGGTTTTTGCTTCCTTTTTCCCCTCTTTTTCCTCTTTTTGTATTTTTTATTCCCTTTTTAGAGGATTTTTACTATTTTTGGAGGAATTTACATTATTTTGGGGGAAAAAAAGGGGGTTTTTGCCCTTTTGGAGGCTTTTTAATAGGTTTTTAAGTTTTTGGAGGCAAATATGGTAGGAAATATGGACAAATGAGTCATGTAATGAGGGAGATGAGGTAGTGAGCACTTTTTGGGTGTGAACAGATTGCCCCCTGATGTGTGAGGGCAGGAGCTCATCGTATGGCCGATAGACATCATAAGTCTTTTATGGTTTTCCTAGGATGTGGAGAGGAGAAGAAATGAGCTAGATCCCAGAACAACGGTCTCGAACAAACTGCAAAAACTGAAAGTACATGACCTCAATAATGAATGAGGGATAATCTAAACATATGGATGAGGTGGGCATTCCCATGCTCATATCAAGATATAGAACAATAACAAGGGGGTCCAAAAAATGGGGACCTGAAATATACATGGCCTCAAATGAGGAAGAATCTCAATATATGGACAAGGCGGGCATATCCATGCTAGTATCTAGATATATATAAAAAATAACAATGAGGCCCAAAAATGGGGGCCCGAAGGATACATGGAGAACCACTATGTAGATCATAAGGGTCCAAAGTGGACACAAATCTAGGACATACTGCTGGGATGACCATGTCTGAGCTGAAGAACTGATGCACTGGAATAACAAGTGCTGCTGAGTGTGGTACCAGAGGAACTGATGAGCTGCTGGATCAGAGTGACGGGGAGTCATACCCTCCATGGTACACTGAACTGGAACTAAACTAGGTACTCAAAGAAGCATATAACTGGATGGATTTTGAATACAATCACCTATGTAATCCAGACATCCATGGGAATATACAACGGGGCGTTCCAAAGTGACTCACCAATGTGCTAGAGTCGGGGGAAATCCGGGGTCTTCGACAAATAACTGAAGGGATATATACCCTACGTGATTCTCAATGATGCGATCAAGGTGTTGAAGTCGAGCATGTGAGAAACAACCACTCAGAGAGGCACTGATGACTCCTCTTAAAATGGTCTGCAGGCACTCACCACAGATGGTGATGAGTCCAAGGCACAGGGACCTCTAGGTCCATCCTCTGGAATAGATGGGCTGTCGTCGTCAGAGGGAGACTTGCAACTAGCAAGGCAATGATGTTTCCTTGATAGGAGCCCGAGGTGGATAACCAGAGTGTGAGAGTACTGATGGTGGGACTAACATACTATGGGGGTAGGGAATAACTGAGCAAGTAGAGTGGGTGGACTCAAACTTCCTTTGTTCAGAGTATGATGGCGGGGATGATTGGGCAACATATGAAACTGACTGGTGGGAAAGGGATTATACCTGTAATGAACCAGGGATAGAGACTGGGATGAGTGATACTTAAGTTGGTGTAAGGTGGCAAGAGACTGTGGAATACTCTGAACAAAGGCGACCTTATTGGGGGTGCTGCCGAGATGGTTGATCATGGTGCTGAGAGGCACTGGGGGTACTTTTTCATGGGTTAAGGAACTAGAAGAAGGGTGTTCAAAATGGTACTGTTGTGTGGATTTTAACGAGCCCATGATAGTTCATGCGCGTGATTGCTTTCAATTTTAAGGAGTCTGAAAGCGATAAGAAGACTCTGAAATAATGGAATGGTATTGTCGTGTGGATTTGTACGAGCCCAGGACAGTTCATGCTCATGGTTGCTTTCAATTTTAGAGAGTCTAAAAGTGATAAGAAGACTCCAGGGGGTTGCTTTTTCGTGTGTTAGTCTCCAAGGCCCGAAGAAGCATAAAAGTATGCAATGAAGAACTCTTCTAGCTGGTGTGACTAGAGTATTCCTTTTTTGTAATTAGTCTACCAGGTCCGAAAAATGGTTAAACTTATACCAGATAGATGCCCTTTCAGTTACTTTAACGAGCATGAAAGGAAGCAAGATTGCTCGACGATCTTTTCATTTTTTTAGGAGTCAGAAAAGAGCTTAACAGAAACTCCCTAAGTGCATTTTTCGTAAAGGACTTATCCGACCCGAAAAAGGGATAAAATTATACCAAACAAAAGAAATGGCCAGGCAAGGAGGAAGTGCTCAATAGAGGAACATTGATGATGACCACGAACGACGGTAGGGGGGAACATTGGTGGGCCTCCTTGCAGGATAATGAATGGTGGAAAAATAATGAAAGAATTGTAGTATGAATGGAGTGAATGGCTCAAAAAAAGTGTAACAATCCGATGGCGGCCGATGTGGCGCACAAACTGAGGTAGCAAGGTGTTGGGACACAATGTTCGAATTGTACCTGGTGAGAGCAAGAAATGATCTCAAGCATCATCATGAGCTTGAAAAATTGGATCCGACGATATAAAAAGTGTGAAAAATGGATAACGACTGATGTGGCACACAAACCAAGGTGACGGGGGGTGTTTTAGGAAAAAATACCCAAAAAATATGGGGGTGAGAGCAAGAAATGATCTCAAGCATCATCACAGGCTCGAAAAAATGAATCCGATGATATAAAATATATCAAAAACGGGCTACGACCAATGTGGCATGCAAATCGAGATGGCGTGGGGCATGGAGAATATGCCCGAAAGTTGTTGGTGAGAGCGAGAAATGATCTCAAGCATCATCATGGGCATGGAAGTATGAATCCGGAGGTACAAATGGTGCGAAACATGGAGGTCATAAGGACTCCGGAATGGTCAAAGGAAATAACTAGGTTAAAAAATGGTTGCAAATAAAGGTGAGCCCACTAAGCCAAGGATGCAGTGGTGGGGAGAAATGATTACCCGCAGGGGAAGAATACTAGGTGTATCAAATCAGATCAAATATACAAGTGATATGTGACCTCAAAAATGGTTGAGATCATGCATGTGAAAAAGTGAGCAGGGTTAATGACCTGCCCCCATGCTATGCACATGGGGTTTGTGAGTGTGGATCACATATGTGTTGGTTGGAACAATGGGATCATTGAAACGATGATATAGATGTGATGGGGAAGGGTCAAAATGGTTGATCATGCCCCCTATCCCAGGGTCGAGGTAATCTATTATGCCCCCTAACTGAAAGGTGTCAATGTGGTGCTCGATGATAGCAGGGTCAAGACCAGGAATTTCGGTGTAGGACCAGGCAAAGACATCGCAGAACTCTTGAAAAATTTTCGTGTACTCTCCGATCTCATGCTCGGTGCAGGGAGCACCTAACAAAATGATTTCAGAAGCATTGACCGGGGCAGAGATATCAGTGTGGATGACGGGTGAGATGTTGGCCATGTTACCTTCCTTGAAGGCGTCGAGGGCGGGAATGGGATCTTAAAACCAGTCGACTTTGGCGGCAAGGAAATATTTGGACTCAACCGAGAATTGGGTGGCTATGGTGGAGGAGGACTCTTCCGGGAGGAAATAGGAGCGATGGTGCATATCTTCCCAGGGGTAATCCAGTGCAGTAAGAGCCTTGAGAATCTCCTCATCATTGTGGAAACTTTGGGTTGTCAAATCGATTGATGAGGGAGTGCTAGAAGAAGAGATCATGTAAATGATATTAATCTCTTTGGTTGGCGGAGATGCTGGGGGGTGGATCTCTTCAATGGTAGGGGGATCTATCTCGAGGTCCAAGTTATTCATCTCATAAGGGAGGCTCTGTAGTCTGGGAGATCTGGACAGTGATGTGAGTAACGGCCATAAATACCACATATTGCATAAGGGTGGTTGGTACGCAGTGATTTATCACGAGGCTTAGGGGTAGGGTCGAGTTGGACAACCGGGATGTTGGGGTCATTGTCAAGCATTTGCATGTGCTCTTGTAATGCAGGTAATTGTGGACACTGATGGGTAGCATGGCCCAACTCATCACACAATGAGCACTTGGGAGGAGCATGAAACACAGGGGTATTCTTAACTGGTTTGGGCGGAGGTAAAGCCGTGTATGGTTGTGGGCCTCTGCCCCTAGTGTTCTTGACAATGGGGGGTGGCTTGGTGGATGAGGAAGGAGTAGTGACACTAGGGGGTGGTTGACTAGTAGTGGCGATGGGTTGCACCGGTTGTAGGATGACATCTGGTGTCTATGGGGGAATAGGAGGCAAAATATACCACACGGGTAGTCCTATGGTTAACCCGGGGAGGCTGAGAGTAACCATAATTGGGGTGCTTACTACTCCCAAGGGAGGGAATAGGAAGGGGATTGTGTGGATGGGTGTAACACCAATATGACTAGGTACCAATGGTGTTTTGGGTAACAAGGGCGGTTGATGGTTGGGTGTTGGTGTATTGTGGGAAAGGGTACATAAGTCAGATACTTTGTTCACGAGTGATGGGGGTGGAATGGATTGAAATGTTGAAGTCATTGGCGTACTTGAGAAGACTCCGGGTCCCACTGAGGAAACCAACGAAGTAGCTGCGCCACAAGCAGGTTGTTCAACCATGGCAAGAACATTTTCGAGTGCAGCAGGGGCATTGGGATCGTAATAGGTGAGTTGATCAACCTTGACCATGCATCTGTCATGGGGGAACATCATGGTATGAAAAACAGATGAGGCAACCACCCACATGGCATACATATAACTGCGGCCAAGTAAGAGGTTATAATCAAGTTGGGCGTTGATAACCTCTATGTCAATAAGCATTGTTTTACCAGCCAACTGGACGGGGACATTAGCTAAAAGACCTTTGGGTTGAGCTGAACGGCCGTCGTAGGCTCGCAAGACAGTGGTGGACTGCTAGAGAGTAGGGGATCCCAATTTCTGCCAAATGAATGTGGACATAACACATGTAGAGGCACCTTCATCGATAATGCACCGATGGATGGAAAGATTCCGAATAGATACAAAAACTAGGAACGCTAAAGTGGAAGGCATGCATGGTTCGGATTGGTCCAAATCGAAGGCCATCATTCGTGAATCATTTGGGTCAATAGCACCAATGGCAAAGAGAAAAGTCTTGCGTTGTGAAGGATAATTTTTTAAGACCTCTAACGCAGACATGGCTGCAGGGGATTGGGCTAAGTCATCTACAATTTTGTAATTAGACGTAGCGCGAGCATTGGGATTATTGTTGATGTAGCGAAGTGGGAAGCGAGGTGCTTTGGAGGTGTCATCTAGTGGAGCCGGAGGTATATGTAACGACTGATCAGTGGGATGAGCGTTAGTGTTTTTGTTGGCGGGAGGGGCTTCAGGGGTGGAGCGATATTGGTTCCGATGGGTTTGAAGGTTGACATCGATGGATGACATCATTAAGAAGTGATGGGTACCTGAGTCTAACATGGGTCGATCAGGAGTGGCATAAGTGATTTGCTGTTGTGGTGGCATGTTTCCTTGAGGGGGAGCCAACGGCTGAGTGTTCACTACGCCTTGGGTTAGTAAAGGGTTTTGTAGCACCAAGGGTTGATTCTGAGGTGGTGGGGGCTTGCGCGGTGCCTGAGGATCCGCATGCCCTTGGCGGTGTGCATCATCGGTCCAGAGTTGTCGAGCTCGCTTGTTAAGATCCTAATGGATGGCCTTCATTAACACCTCTAGGTTTTGGTGCAACAGTTTGTATCATCTGATATTAGAGCACTTTCTTGGGCTCATTGGGTGGAATTTCTGCCAAAATTTTTTTTTCGCATCTGTTGCAGCTTCGGATTTGGGAATAATCCCTATCTGCTTAACTGTGGGAAGTACTTGGGCATAAGCCCTAAAACTCATTGTGAGGAGTACCACAGGAACCCCAAAGTAGCTGGCCCATTGAGAGGACTTGCCAGCGAAAAGGGCAACGACCCCTACCTGATTGACTAGTTCCCACCCATGAGGTAAACCAAGAGCTATCGTTTGTGGCAAAGCAGATATCAGTTTTACCTGAGCCGTGGAGTGAGGGGTACTGCCCCAATACGCAAGCCGTCAGATAGCATTGGTGGCCGAGTGAAACCCCTGAACTGTTAGGAAGCTACACATACCTGGGGTCCATATCTATTTTTAGCTGAACTGTTGTCAATCACTACTGTGTCGTTTCAGATCCAGCCGTTCAGATCCATTCTGAAAGCTGTTCCAGATCCAGCTGTTTTCAATGCATTCAGCGCCGTTTCACATCCCTCTATTTCCGCTGCAGATTTATCTATTCTAGATCCCTTCCGAGCTATAGCCGCTCCAGTCTGGAAAAAAAAAAAAAACCAGTTTTTTCTCCATATCTCCCTTGTTTTCACTCTGTTTCCCTTGAAATTTTTGGGGAACCTCTGTCATCCCATTCTGTATATTTCATTCCTGAGGACCCTATCCCTAATATCTCTTCCCAAAGCCAGAAATCCCACATTTGTCTATTTTAAGGGTTTGCCATAACTTCCTCAGATTTCACCCAATCACCTTCAAATTTTACCACAAAGTTCCTTTCTGAATTCTGCTTCTTTGTCCCCCTCTGCCAAATTTTCCCATTCTTTCACCTTGCTTCTGAAATCCTCATTTTTGCTTCCTTGTCTATTCGACAGTGTCCAAAACCTAGTCACACCCCAATTACCCTTCATATTTTTTTCCCAAGTCCATATTTTCCTTTACTGAAGCAGTTTCTGTTTTTGCTTTCCTACCCAGTCAACCAAAAAAAAAAAAAAAAACTCCTAGTTATGGTTGTCACCCGTGCAGGAGCAAAAACCATGGAAGATGCACTTCCAGCCATCCAAACCAAACTCCAAGATCTGGATGAAAATTTCTTAGCCTCCATCTTCAGCATTCAACCATGAACAATAACCGACAACCAAAATCTTTTACAGCCACCGGGATCTCTTCTTCTAGCAATTTTCATGGGCGGAAGCTTGATTTTCCTCGCTTCAATGGTACTAATCCGACTGGATGGATATACCGAGAAGAACAATATTTCATTCTACATAATACTTTTGATGTCCAGAAAGTTCTACTTGCATCCTTTCATTTGGAACAGGAATCCCTTCAATGGTACCGTTGGTACATCAAAGCTCATCCCGAGCCAAACTGGACAGATTTTTGCCAACTCCTTTTGTCAAGATTTGGTCCTAGTGCTTTTGATGACTTCACAGGAGCACTCACTAAACTTCACCAAACTGGCACAGTGAGAGAGTATCAGATGGAATTTGAGAAACTAGCTAATCACACAGAAGGATTGTCTGATGAATTCTACAGGAGTTGTTTTATCAATGGTCTCAAGGATGAAATCTGCTCAGAGGTCAAAATGTTTTGTCCCAACACAATGATGGAAGTCGTAGGGTTGGCTAAGCTGGTTGAGAACAAGATCGCAGCTCAACAATGCTACAAACCCACCTTTGTTCCCCTCAGAAATATGGGTTCCCAACAACCTCCCATCACGCCTGCTCCTCAACCAACTCCTATCAAGCAATTGTCTGAAACAAAGATGCAGGCACGCCGAGAAAAAGGGCTTTGTTATAATTGTGATGACAAATATTGCTCCAAATGTGGGAAAGCATCCGTGTAGTGGCCATAGACCCCGCAAATAGAACAAAGATGGTTTGTTCGCAAATTAGGATTTCTGGCCTGCCGCGTTATTGTTGTTTGGGGGATTGGGAGGTTGACCACCTTAGTCTGGAGGGGGGTTGTTCCCATCGTTATGGCATTTTTCATGATTTTGCTGGCCCTATTGGCACTGGTTATTTTGGTTCTGCTGTGGATTATGTTCGGCATACACTTGCCCTTGTGCAGCAGGTGGGTTATGGGGTTGTGTAGGTGCGGGAGTAGGTTGCGGTGGATAATAAGGAGGTGGAGATGGAACAGGTGCTGAACCTTGTGGGGGTTGCTGATATGTCTACAAAACGGGTTGTGGGTTTTCCACAGGGGCTGCTTGTGGCGAGTAATAAGCAGGTTGGGCTTGAGAGGATACAGGAGCTGGTCACTTGGATGACACATCCTTGGCAATGAAAGGAAGGAGAGATTTTAGAAACCAATCTAAGAAGATATGGTCGTCTAACTTGATTTTGCAGAGGCTACGACGTCGACGCCACTCATGAATGTGGTCAGTGATGTGGGTAGCCGTGTTTTGTCTACAAGACAGTAGGATCTCAATTCCCGCATCATAGCGGATAGGTAACTGAAAGAATTGTAGGAAAGTCAAGGCAAGGGAAGTAAAGGTGGCATGGGTCCCATGGGGCTGCTCGATGTACCACTTAGCTGCAGAGCCAGTGAGGGTATGCTGTAAGAGACGGAGGGGGACAGAGTCATCCACTATGGAGTTGGAGGAACACCATAGATGGAAGGACATAATATGGTTTTGGGGGTCTTCACCTGGCTTTCCCTCAAACTTAGGGATGTCAGAGGGGAGCTTGGTGGGCATGTGAGGCCACGCAGGGTCATGTTTGATGGGATCGTCTGGCTAGGTCAGGAAGGTTAATACTAGTTATGAATTGCAAACTAGTAGAAGGATGTGACATACTAGTGGTTGTGACCATGTTGGGGCCAATGCCCCTGAGTGGAGGGGCTGGGTTTGGGATGTTACCCCCAAGTGGAGGAACGAAAGTGGTATGGGATGGTCTTGCACCGCCAAGGGTAGTGTGAGTCACTGGTGGAGTTGGGATAGGTATGCTAGCTACTAGAATAGGTACAGTGATCATAATGGTAGATGTGGGCCCCATCAAGGGCATACCCAAAGCGGGTGTGGTAGCTGCTGTGGTGGTGGATGCTCCACCAATGGTCCCTACAAAGAAAGGGTTGGATGTCATGCCAGCCATGGGCTGGTTGGTATAGTGTAAGTGGGGTTCTCAGACTCTGCCTTAGAATCAGAGGTGAAATAAGGGGCGTCAGTACTAGGAGACGGAGCTCTGCGTCTACGACGAGTGGAGTCGAGTGATGAAGCTCTATATCTATGATGGTTGATGTCAAGTGAACTGTGCTGCGGGGGCTCGTCCCAGAGGCACCGAGAATGTTTCGGGGACTCTATGGTGACAGATGGTGTCAAGTATCTAGGGGTTGTGTTGAATGAAAAATAGCTCAAAAACCCTAATGCAACCGAGTGTGCAGAAGGAGAGCGCAAAAAATATGGCACTCAGGCCAACAACCAACTCAAAACACTTACTGTAATAGTTGTGCTACAATAAGTGGAGTATCAATAAAAATGGTCAGAATACCAACAAGCAGCAGGTTTCCTAAAAAATAAAAAATGGTGGACTCACTAGACCAAAGGGATGTAAGGGAGCATGTAAACACCTAGCTAAATTGTATTCTGACTCAACCAGACATATCCTCTGCAAGGTGATGAAATCCAAGTCACGCAATATGGATAGTAGAGCCAAGTGGCTAAAGATATCCCCCTACCAGGAGGGACACTGGGTAGTCAATCCTAGAATAAAAGCAACTAAGATACCCCGTTCATGGCATGTCCAGAAAAGGTGAATCTGCAGTTTGGTTCTATCGTCGCTGTATCCCCATATGGGTGATACACTGAGAACTATGAAAGGTATCCTCAGTTACTAAATGGAGTGTGGTATTCCACTCAGGCCTCCTGAACCAGTCTGGCTACTTCAACCCTCCTAGGGGAGAGGCCCTCTGATAAACTGGTTGTGACCGTGCCAAAAAGTACTAGGAGATTTTGGTTCCCTAATGGACAACAACTATGTCTCAAGTGTAAGCAACCGAGGGGTGTTATTTGGATGCCTATCCCTCTGATCCTACCTAACTACAAGATTCTTATGTGTTCCTCAAGTGGGGTTAGAATGTTGGTTGTGTTAAGTAGTATTTTAGTGCTCACTTGAATTAGGTGACAGAGTGTGTGCGTGTGAGATGATGAACCCAAGTAAAAGTGCCATGGGGTGAGCAACTTTTTAACTAAAATATCAATGCAGAAATTAAACTTTGAAATGCAAAATTTTCTCTTTCCAACTAAAATGCTGAAATTTAAAAAATTCTGTAAATGGAACATAAATAATACTGCAAAAAAAGGCTATAGGGAAGTAAGGCTGCAGATAGGACAGATGGCTGTGCAGGCGCATAAAATATTGTAGCAAAGTACTGGGTTCAAACAGGGAAAAAGTGCACAAAACAGACCGCGGGTCTGTAGCAAATCTGTGCGGTCGGACTGTGGGAAACAGGTGGACAGTTGCAGGAAGATCATGGGAAAATGACTGAAAAGGCCAAAAGTCGCAGGCGGATAGCAGGAAAATGGATGAAAGCCGCAGGCAGACTGCGGGAAAAAGGCCGAAAGTCGCAGGCAGATAGCAGGAAAATGGCTGAAAGCCGTAGGTGGACCATGGGAAAAAGACCGAAAGTTGCAGGCGGACCGCGGGAAAGGGGTGAACAACCGCGGTTGGATCGTACGAAACAGGCTGAGAGCCGCAGTCAGATTGCAGGTAACATACTGAAAACTGTCGGTTGATCACGAGAAACAATCTAAGAGCTATGGTTGGATTGCAGGTAACAGTTTTAAAGACGTGGTTGGATCTCAACTGCGGGGACAAAAGACGCGGTTTACGGTAGCCGAAAGGGACAGCCGAAAGGAAAAAACAGAAAAATATTGCAGAAAATTAAAAACGTTTAAAACTATAATAAAAAATTCAAAGGAACACTAGGGGAGTCGCCAAAACTGTAGCTAGGGTTTTCACCCTAGCTTGTGCAAATGAGCACCTACTAAGGAGAAGGGACTCCTTCGTAGCAATTCAATAAATAGTAAATAAAGGAAGTAAAACAGTATGAAATTTAACCTAGCATGCGCATTAACATAAATAACAAAACAAGAAAATATGGTGAAGATCTCTCCTTTTGTATTAAAAATTACCTCAGATGTAGAGGTTGGTGGAGCTTTTGCAGCAGTCCAAGAGGGTTGCTTCCAAGCTCTAGTGTTGTTCCTTCTACTTTTTCCAAAGGTGTTTTGGAAATGGGGCCAAAAGGGTTCTCAAGAATTAGCTCCAAGTGGAGAGCTAGTGCAACAGAAAAACTAGGACGCGAGATCCATATTGAATAAGATATATATTATTGAATTGATAAGATAAAAGATGATGTCTTTTACAAGATAGACTTTCCCGTATTTATAATTGTTTAAAGGGTGTCTAATGCAACTCTTCTTAAAGAGTTACACCATTTCACTAATTAATTATATTATTATATTATTCTTGTTTGTTGTTATTATTATTATATATATATATGTTGATGTTTATTTTATTATTATTTTATTCATAACATTGCCTCTCTCTTAGAAAGGATTTGTCCTCAAAGCCTTATAACGTTGTCGCACCTGTTCCTTATGACGTCGTAGCTGACGAAACATGTCAATACGAACTTCTAAGTGTAGAACATAACTTCCAATATGTTGACGGATCAATCCAACCAAAATTGATTTGTTGCCGACTGTTGGGATTCTCTATTGATCTGTTGTCAGGTGCTTTGAGCACATTAGTACCATTATCTTTCAATAATTCCCACTTTTTAGGATACTGGTTTATATGGTTGGGGTGTCGATAGGGAGTTATTGTTGTTTGTTTTTTTACAAGATTGTCTTCTTTCTGAACTGTGACGAGGACTGAATTTGTATTTGCTTCTTTTTTCTCAACGTAGATTTTTGAGTCCAAGGGCTTTGATGTCCTCTTCTGAATTTGCTCCAACTTATTGTCTAACGAGTCTTTTTCTTTTTTAATATTTCAAGTCATTTCTTCTTGCGCTTTCTTATCATCTTTAAGCTTCTGAATTTGATCCATTAGATCTTGTTTGTGCTTCTTGAGGTGACCATTTTCGTTAATGTTTTCTAATAGTTTCTTCTGAAGATCTCGATTCTCCTCTTCTAGCTTTTGATTCTGTTGTGCTTTATCCTTTGTCTTTTTTATTTGAAGAAGCAATTTCTGATTATGATCTCTTAAACGAGAGATCTCTTCTTCTTTATCTATGACAATTTTGTCGAATTCTGACTGCATCTTTTGATCTGACTTCTGATTACCCTGTGAAATCATCTTTGATATATCTTTGAAGTCTTTAGATGTTGGAGCTTCTAAATCTAACTTTATTGTAATATCTTGAAATGTGATTCTCTTTTGCTTATAGGAAAAAGTAAGAAATTTCTTTTCAGCATTTAAAATGAAGGTCCCCAATGTTTTAATCCAAAGTAACCCCAAAACTATGTCACCACTAGAACTCCATAAGGAACTAACAGTGAATTGAGATATGACCATATAATCTCCAACATTTAATTCTAATCCACTTATTTAAAATTGCTTCTTGTCCCAAAATTCGAGCCTTTCACTTATATTTGATTCAGGAATCACTACATGGTTAGCAAATTCAGCACTAATATAATTATTTCTTTCACAAGGGGCAATAGAAATGGTGACATCCTTCCCTGCAAGTGTCCCTTTAACTCTAAATAGTATTGAAACAGTCATCAATGAGGTGTTAAGAAACCTTCCCTTGTTTTCAACATTAAAACCCATCTTCTTGAGTTTTCTTTGAAATTTATTCGATATCTCCTTTTTTATAATAAATAATATTCAATATGATTATTCTTCTAATATTACTTTCCCCTTAATATATGTAAAATGGTGTAGATTAGGTGGTTGGGAGGAGTGGTTGTTACCTTCCCCACCTAGGTTCAAATCTCACTTTTGATTTGTTGTTAGGGAATAAAACCAAACCCACTTCTCACAAAACCATGTGCACCTTAAAACCATGTGCGGTTTTACTTCTTACTTTTACTTTTTACTTCTACTCACTTCTAGACTTTACTTTTACATTTTTTTTTTCTTTTTTTCTTCTTCTCACTTCTTTTTTTTTATTTCTATATTCTATTTTCTTCCTTTTTACTTGTCTTTCTTTTCTTTATTTTATTTTATTTTACTTTTGCTTTTTTCTTTCTTTCTCTTTTTTTCTTTTTTACTTCTTTGGGCCAAATGCAACAGAAAAACTAGGACGCGAGATCCATATTGAATAAGATATATATTATTGAATTGATAAGATAAAAGATGATGTCTTTTACAAGATAGAATTTCCCGTATTTATAATTGTTTAAAGGGTGTCTAATGCAACTCTTCATAAAGAGTTACACCATTTCACTAATTAATTATATTATTATATTATTCTTGTTTGTTGTTATTATTATATATATATATATATATATATATATATATGTTGATGTTTATTTTATTATTGTTTTATTCATAACATCTAGGGTTTCAAGGGAATTTTCAGCAGCGTAAGGATAGGGATGATTGTGGATATAAAATGGGGAGCCTCCATCACCTATTTATAGGTTTTTAGTGGTGGAGTGTTGACCCATGGTTTTGGGTGCCATATGGTTTAGGTCAGCTGTATAGGTTTTTTGCTATTTTTGGAGGAATTTACATTATTTTGGGGGAAAATGGGGGTTTTGGCCTTTTGGAGGCTTTTTAATGGTTTTTCGGCCTTTTCGAGGCTTTTTAATGGGTTTTTTTGGCCTTTTGGAGGCTTTTTAATGGGTTTTTTGGCCTTTTGGAGGCTTTTTAATGGGTTTTTAAGGTTTTGGAGGCAAATATGGTATAACATATGGACAAATGAGTCATGTAATGAGGGAGAAGAGGTAGTGAGCACTTATTGGGTGTTAACAGAGCTTCCTGGGGGTACATTGGTGGTAGCTTGTGTATCAGCGAACATGGGCTCAAGTGAGGTATCTAGTAGGATCTCCACATCTAAATCTGACTCTACATTTTGTGCGGCCTTCTTCCTTACAGATCTTCTATGCATGTCAAACCTGTGTCGATGAGGTAGCACAAATAAAGAGTTTGGCATATTCATAAGCAATTAACACCACAGACATCACCTAGTATTCAAAATAACTAATAAACAATGGAAGGTAACTCCTTCAACTTATACATCTTTAGAAAGATGGCAGCAACTTAAAATGAAACAAAGCATTCATGCAATCATTTAATAGTAATTATTTTCAACATAAAACTGGAAGTTTCCAATCGTTTTATTCCTTAATGACTTGAGAAAGCAAAATTGTTGCATAAGTGCTAACTTGAAATCACATGGGAATTGCCATTGTGGTGGGGAAAAGAAAACCAATGCGCATTATTTTTCACCAGTGCAGGGGTTGTTCGGTTAGAGGTTTGATTTTAACGCTTACACATTAGATGAATGTAGCATTATAGCCATGGGCGGGGTTCTCATCATGCACTATGGGGTGTTATTTCTCATTGGTAGTGTGTAACACAGAACTAGGAGGATGTAGTCTTGCCATATTGGCTCTTAAAAGCACTCACGAGGGAGGTGGCTTGGTTTGACATTTTGGGGTACGTCTTGAAGAAGTTTTCTTCAATAACAATCGCAAAGGTGGTGGGGATGAATGACGTTGCGTACGTAGAGGAAGGTTATCACAAGTCTGCACTGAAATTGGCATGGCGACTTAGTGTTTAAGGGCCTGTGGGGAAACCAGACCGAGTGTATGGCCGAGGAGGAACATAAAACACCATGGGTGACTTAATAGACTGTGCATGAAATAGGTTTCACCTTTTAAGATGTCAAAATACAAGCTTCAAATGGAATTATTACTCATAACAAGCAAATGGAGGAGAAGGACGCCTACCTGGTGCTTTCGAAGTGATCTCCCATGATCGACGCGTCTACCCAGAATAAGGAGCTGACAAAACGTCCACTAGAAGCTTTCTCGGATTAAGGACAATGAGCAATTTGAAACTCCATTCTATGCATATATAGTAGGAGATTTAATTCCCCACGGGTGAATTGATGTGTGTTTGGTGGGCATGGGGCTTGGCGCAAAGGTGTATTAACACCGCACAAGTCGTATTAAATAGCTTCACCAACCTAACGTTTCCCTAACTTTCGGACGTGTAGCAATGGCGATTTTGAACAACAACTTCCCGCATCGAACAATGTTTTATGCTTAAGAACTACGATGGCGCGAGATTTATATAGTGGTGCTATTAAGCGCAGAGCTTGTGACTATGGCGGGGAAGTTATTGTTAAGCTTTGCACTAGAAAGATGTGACAAAGGAAAGCTTAAAAGGAAAGCGAGGATAGCGACGACCTTAATATTAGGATCTGCGCAATGGGTGGGGAAGCTATTGTTAGGTTTTGTGTCCGAAAGAATGCACCAATGGGGCGTGACAACTAGGTGGAGGAGTTAAGGTTAAACTGAGCGCAATGGTGGAGGTTTTAGGGTCAGGTATTGCACTACGGGTGAATGTGGTGATATGGAGCAGATTTTATGTTTAGAATCTTACACGTAAGGTGGCAATTTAAGGGATTTATTAGCTCATCGATCGTAAAGTCAATACCAAAACTTGCACCTTTCATGCAAAGTGAAATATGCAATTTGCACCTCTAGCGTGTACTTAAACATTAGAAGTGTGCTTTGTGTTAACGATAGGGAAAAGAAATGCCTTAGCAAAAAAGATCAAAAAAATTCGGAAAAAAATCAATACTTAGAAAAAGTTTGAAAGGAGAAGTAGCTAAGTTTGAACAAAATCAAGCTTCAAGACAAAATTAAAAGGAGGGGCCCTACTATTTACAAAAAATTTGGGGGGGGATGTTGCAGCAACAACAATTGGCGATTCGCTGGTGAACACAGATCTCTAACACAAAATCCTGTCCTGAGCAGAATGACTTTTAAACTGATAGCTCCAAGTGTAACAAAATGCCCCATAGTTCAACTTTTAAGAATGCAATGATCCCTTTATCCAATTGGTGATTCGGGAAAGGGAACTTATACCTATACTTCTTGCAAACTCTCTCAAGGCTGGAGAATGGAGTTAATTCTTTTAGGATCTGTCTTGACAGTGTTTTGACTAAAAGAGGACTCCACAAGATCATAACAATATCTCACATGAGTACTTGTTCGTTCCTTGTTCCCATGCTATTTGCACCCCTTTTGGATGTTTTCTTAAACTGACAGCTTTTGTTGTTTAAGCCTTCCAGAGATTATTTTCTTGAAACTTCAATTCTTTGATTTGGGTTCTTCAATCCATAATGTCCTTTTGTGTGAGCAAGAGATTTTATTTGATTCTAAGATTCACGGGCAGAGAAGAACCTTGCTTGCTTGGTGAGTTATTTGAACAGCTTGCTAATTTCAACATTTTGCTTCATCTCAACCATGCTTTAATTGAGGTGAGAATTTATGGAAATCAGACTCTTCGATGTAAGCCCTTTTGGCTTTTATTTGTAGCATGGGATCATTTTAAATACCATACACTTGTGAGACATCTTTCCTTTCTATGGGTCCATCATAGCAAAAGAACCTTGGGACATGCATTAATGTTAAAGTGGATGGGGCCTCAAGATAGTGAGAGAGAAGTACGGAATCATTAGTCATTTAACTGGGGTTATTTTGACGAATTAGGAAAGGATCTCTATATTCTCAGAGGTTGATCAATGAAAGCAAAGTCACAGAACTATATTTTCTTTATAAGTGAAATTATGTCTTTCAAGACTTTGAGTTTTGCTCGGAGTTCTATCCTACGGCTAAGCCAGGAGTTGAGCTGGGTTTTATTAGTAAAGGAAAAGAAAGCTCAAGTAAAAAGTAAGTGACAATAACAGACCAAAACTATTGAGAGTGCTCAGAAAACAAAACAAGAAAGCAAGGAAAAGAAAACAAAACAAAAGAAACTGTTTATTTATGTACAAAGGTTTCAATGAGCCTATGCAAAGTATTGCTTCAGGGCGAGGCCATTGAGGGGAAGGATTACTTCCTCTCCTTAGAGGTCTTTCAGCTTGTAAGTGGATGGGCCAACCCATAGATGTTGGAACTTTGTATGCATTCCTTTTCCCTCATGTGGATGATCCCATTTCAAGACTAAGTCACCTACTTCAAAATTTCTTTTGCCAGACTTCCGCTTATCAAACCATCTTTTGACTATGTCTTGGTGTTGGTGGAACCGATTTTTGGATTTCTATCGAGATTATTCAAGTTTTAGTAAAGTCTCAATTATAACCTGTAAAATGTGACTACTGGTACCTCGGGAGGCTTGGTCCAATTGCAAAGATGGAAGTAAAAGGTTAGGAAGGAGGATTACTTCTCTACCGTAGATGAGGGTATATGGGGAAACTCCCAAAGCATTCTTTGGAGGGACTTTGTCTGCCCATAAAGCATTTGGGAGAGCAATGTGCCAGCTTCACTGATTTTCAATTACAGTTTTCTTGAGAATTCGGATGAGATTTTTGTTTGAGGATTCAGCTAATCCATTTCCCTGGGGGTAGTAATTGGCTGAATAATGTAATTTAATTCCCCTTTCATAAACAAATACATTTATCTTAAAAGACGAGAAATAAGTTGCATTATCAAAGACTAGGGAAATTGGAACCCCAAACTTGGTTATGATGTTCCCTTTTAAGAAAATGATGACTCCATCTTCATTGATTTTGTGCAATGGGATAGCCTCTATCCATCTCGTAAAATAGTTCGTGGCAGTTAGAAGATATCGGTGCTGTAGAGAAGAATTCGGTTTTATCTCTCCAATGACATCTATCCCCCATTGTTCGAATGGTTCTAAGATAATAACGGGTTGCAACTGTCCTGCTGCTTTGGGTAATTTCCCAACACTTCTTTGGCACACATCACAACTCTACGCATAAGAATGGGCATCTCTAAACAACGTGGCCCAATAGTATCAAGCCCTCGGTATTTTGTGGGTTGTCGTATCCCCAGAATAATGTCCTCTAGCAGGGCCATCATGTAATTCTTTAACGACCTTACTTGCATCTTCCTTCTCTAAACATCTGAGAAAGATGCAATCATAATTTTTTTTTCTGAAAAGTACTCCATCAATGATCTTATAAGCTACTGATTTAAACCGGAGTGCTTTTCTTTGCTTAGAACTCCAATGCTTTGGTAGGTACCGGGATTCAGGCGCTGTAAAAATAGGGCATACTTCAACTATATTCAGCTCGGTTTCATTTTCGTAGTCTCGCTCTTCATCAATTGGATGTTCAGTGAGCAATTTACATAGTCCTTGACCTTTAATGATGTAGTTGGTTTAAATTCTAAATCATATTCTTGAAGAGTGGTGACGCAATTTTCTCTTCTTTCTCCCAAGTCCTATTGAACGAAAAGGGATCTGACGGCTGGATGGGGAACTACAACTTTAGTTATGTTCTTAAGAATATATGGCCTGAACTGCTTTATTGCTTTGAATATGGCATATGCCTATTTGTCTACAACAGGATAGTTCAGTTCAGTGCCTTGTAGACCAGTGCCCATAAAAGAGATTGGGTATTCATCTCCTGATTCTACCTTTTGTGTAAGCATAGCTGCGAGAGAGTCATCTGAAGCAAAGGTATATAAAATAAAATCTTTGTCAAAATCTGGACTTCTTAGAGAGGGGGCATTGGCTATGGCTGCTTTGATATCCTTAAATGCATCCTTTTCTAAATCTGTCCATTTGAACTGGACACTTTGCTTGACCATTTGCTGCAAAGGTTTGACGGTTTGAGCGAATTCAGGGACAAGAAGTGTTTTTTCCTTTCGGGATCCATTAGAACACAACTGGCTCCAGATCCTTCTTGAGTTCTGGAACCATCAAAGTAGAAAATCCAAAAAGCATTCTTTGATCTAACCAAGTTAGTATCTGTACCATCTAAGTCAGTAACTGAGTTAACTATGTCACAGTCGATATCATCAGTCTGAGAAAATTGAAGGAGATCGAATTGTTTGTCTGATTCATTGCTGATATCTTTTGATTGATAATTACCTGGCTGGATTTCTAAGAAATAATTTCCTAGTATGAACGATGACAAAGCTACGGCTTCATTCATTTCCTCTAGCTGAGTTATGTTCTGTTTCATGTGCGGTTCTCTTAGCACTTTAAACTAGTTTTTCCTATTTTGATAGGGCAGCCATAAGTGGGACCAATCTGTGGGGAAATAACCATCTAGTTTAGTCAACCAATCTTTGCTTAGGATCAAACCATAACCTTCAGGAATATCAACTACCATTATATCAATGAATTGACACACTTTAGAATCTGCAGACAACCTAATAAGCACATCTTTCATTTCCCCAATTACTTTAACAATAGTTCTATCTAGATGAATAATCTAGGCTGGGGAATGGATTGGCTGCCCATTAATCTTTTTGCAAATAGACAGTGGCATGACATTTGAGGATGCTCCGAAATCTACCAAACAGTTATGCACATTGTGATTGAATATTTCAAAAGTCAGAAGAAAAGGGAGTGTTTGGGATTTAGATTTCCCACCAATGCTAGCTTCATTTATTTCAGGATCTTCCTGAGTAATTTCTAATGGAGTGCTAGATTGGGGTTCAAAAGCTTGCAACAACTTCTTTCATTCTTGAGGAAAACTATACATATCAAATATAGACACATTTGCTTTTACTTTCTTTATTTCTTCAGTGATGGCATATCCCATGCTGCATTCCTTTACAACTTTGGGCTGATTGTCGGTTTTATTCAAAGTTACTTTTGGTTGCTGAATTGTCTCCATGTTTGGTTGCTTAGTAGGTATTTGGTTAGGTTTGGGCTATGGTGTAATGATCGTGATGTGTCTTTTAGGTATCTCTTTTGAGGATTTGGGATTGGGCGTGGTTGAGCTATGAATTGGGTTAGTGACTGGACCTTTACTGTGAGTATTAATGTTAACAGTTGAGACTTGACTTTCCTCGGGTTCATCTTCAATCAATTCGGTCAAAGGCACCCAATCCCACAACACCATAGTGGTATCTGGAGCGGGCTCCTATACTTCAAGAGTATGCTCTTCTAGAGGATTATCTTGGTCTGGAATTTGTGAATCCAACATTTGATTCATCACCAAACTCATTGAGTTTATCCATTGTGGACAACTTTTTTCAAAGTGTGGCTCCTGATGAAAGGTGCAGAAATGTTTCATTCCTACTTCATTTAAGTTTAAAACAGGAGAGTTGTTCATAAATGGGGGGCATTAGGGTAGTCTTGATCCTTGATGAATCTATAGAAGTCACCCCACTGAAACTCCAGGGCAGAGCTTGCTGTGGGTACATTGGTGGTAGCTTACATATCAACAAACATGGTCTCAAGTGAGGTATCTAGCAGGATCTCCACGTCTGAATCTGACTCTACCTTTTGCGCGGCCTTCATCCTTGAAGATCTTCTATGCATGTCAAATCTGTGTCGACAAGGCAGCACAAATAAAGAGTTTGGCATATTCATAAGCAATTAACACCACAGACATCACCTAGTATTCAAAGTAACTAATAAACAACGGTAGGTAACTCCTTCAACCTAAACATCTTTAGAAAGATGGAAACAACTTAAAATGAAACAAAACATTCATGCAATCATTTAACAGTAAGTATTTTCAACATAAAACTAGAAGTTGCCAATCATTTTATTCCTTAATGACCTGAAAAAGCAAAATTGTTGCATAAGTGCTAACTTGAAATCATATGGGAATTGCCATTGTGGTGGGAGACAGAAAACCAATGCACATTATTGTTCACCAGTGTAGGGGTTGTTCAGTTAGAGGTTTGAATTTAACGCTTATGCATCATACAAATGTAGCATTGTAGGCATGGGCGGGGTTCTCATTATGCACTATGAGGTGTTATTTCTTGTTGGCAGTGTGTAACACAGAACTAGGAGGATGTAGTCTTTCTATATTGGCTCTTAAAAGCACTCACAAGGGAGGTGGATGGTTTGACGTTTTGGGGTACCTCTTGAAGAAGTTTTCTTCAATAACAATCACAAAGGTAGCAGGGATGAATGACGTTGCATACGCAGAGGAAGGTTATCACAATTATGCACCGAAATTGGCATGGCGACTTAGTGTTTAAGGGCCTATGGGGAAACCACATCGAGCGTATGGTCGAGGAGGAACATAAAACACCATGGGTGACTTAAACAACTGTGCATGAAACAGGTTTCACCTTTTAAGATGTGAAAATACAAGCTTCAAACGGAATTATTCCTCATAACAAGCAAATAGAGGAGAACGACGACTACCTAGTGCTTTTGAAGTGATCTCTCGTGATCAATGCATCTACCCAGAATAAGGAGATGACAAAATGTCCACTGGAAGCTTTCTCGGCTTGAGAACAATGAACAATTTGAAACTCCGTTCTATGCGTATATAGCAGGAGAGTTAATTCCCCACGGCTAAATTAATGTGTTTTTGGTGGGAATGGGGCTCGGCACAGAGGTGTATTAATGCCACACAAGTCGTATTAAATGGCTTCACCATCCCGACGTTTCCGTAACTTTCGGGCGCGTAGCGGCGACAATTTTAATAGCAATTTCCCGTGTCGAATGACGTTTTATGCTTATGACCTGCTATGGAGTTGGATTTATATAGTGGCACTATAAAGCGCAGAGCTTGCGACTATGGCGGGGAAGTTATCATTAAGCTTTGCTCGAGAAAGATGCGACAAAGGAAAGCTTAAAAGGAAAGCGAGGATAGCGGTGACCCTAAGCTGAGTGCAATGGCAAAGGTTTTAGGGTCAGGTATTGCTCTACGGGCAGATGCGCCGATATGGCGCAGATTTTATGTTTAGAATCTTGCGCGTAAGGCGACGATTTAAGGGATTTATTAGCGCATCGGTGGTAAAGTCAATACCAAAACTTGCGCCTTTCCCGCAAAGTGAAATATGCGATTTGTACCTCTAGCACGTACTTAAACATTAAAGGTGTGCTTTGTGTTAAAGCGAGGGAAAAGAAATGCCTTGGCAAAAAAGATCAAAAAAATTCGGAAAGAATTAATAATTAGGAAAAGTTTGAAAGGAGAAGTAGCTAAGCTTGAACAAAATCAAGCTTCAGGAAAAAATTAAAAGGAGGGACCCTAATATTTACAAAAAAATTGCGGGGGTATGTTCCCGCAACAACAATTAGCGATTTACTGGTGAGCACAGATCTCTGAAACAAAATCCTATCCTGAGCAGAATGGCTTTTAAACTAATAGCTCCAAGCATAACAAAATGCCCCATAGTTCAACTTTTAAGAATGCAATGATCTCTTTATCCTATTGGTCATTCGGGAAAGGGAACTTAGACCTATACTTCTTGCAAACTCTCTCAAGTCCAAATTATGGAGTTAACTCTTTTAGGATCTGTCTTTACAGTGTTTTGACTAAAAGAGGACTTCATAAGATCATACCAATATCTGACACATGTACTCATTTGTTCCTTGTTCCCATGCTATTTGCACCCCTTTTGGATGTTTTCTTGAACTGACAGCTTTTGCTGTTTGAGCCTTCCAGAGATTGTTTTCTTGAAACTTCAATTCTTAGATTTGGGTTCTTCAATCCATAATGTCCTTTGTGTAAGCAAGAGATTTTATTTGATTCTAAGCTTCATAGATGGAGAAGAACCTTGCTTGAGCTATTTATTTAAATAGCTTGCTAATTTCAACATTTTGCTTCATCTCAGCCATGCTTTAATTGAGGCAAGAATTTATGGAAATCAGACTTTTTGATGTAATCCCTTTTGGCTTTTATTTGTAGCATGGGCTCATTTTAAATACCATACACCTATGAGACATGTTTCCTTTCCATGGGTACATAATAGAAAAAGAACCTTGGGACAGGCATTAATGTTAAAGTGGATGGGACCTCAAGATAGTGAGAGAGAAGTACTGAATCATTAGTCATTTAACTAGGGTTATTTTGACAATTTTAGGAAAGGATCTCTACATTCTCAGAGGTTGATCAGTGAAAGAAAAGTCATGGAACTATATTTTCTTTATAAGTGAAATTCTGTCTTTCAAGACTTCGAGTTTTGCTCGGATTTCTTTCCTACCGTTAAGCCAGCAGTTGAGCTGGGTTTTATTACTAAAGGAAAAGAAAGCTCAAGTAAAAAATTAAGTGACAATAAAGGACTAAAACTACTGAGAGTGCTCATAAAACAAAACAAGAAAGCAAGGAAACAAAAAGAAAACAAAAGAAACTGTTTATTAATGTACAAAGGTCTCAATGAGACTATGCAAAGTATTGCTTCAGGGCGAGGCCATTGAGGGGAAGAATTACTTCCTCTCCTCGGACGTCTTTCAGCTTGTAAGTGGATGGGCCAAGTTCCTCGGAAATTAGATAAGAGCCAACCCATAGATGTTGGAACTTTGTATGCATTCATTTTCCCTCTTGTGGATGATCCCATTTCAATACTAAGTCACCTACTTCAAAATTTCTTTTGCTGGACTTCTGCTTATCAAACCATCTTTTGACTATGTCTTGGTGTTGGTGGAACCGGTCTTTGGCCTTTTGCCGAGATTCTTCGAGTTTTGGTAAAGTGTCAATTCTAGACTGTAAAAATTGACTACTGGTACCTCGGGAGGCTTGGGCCAATTGAAAATATGGAAGTAAAAGGTTAGGAGGGACGATGGCTGATCTACCATAGATGAGGGTATATGGGGAAAATCCCAAAGCATTATTTGGAGTGACTCTGTCTACCCATAAAGCATTTGGGAGAGCAATGTGCCAGCTTCTCTGATTTTTTATTACAGTTTTCTTGAGAATTTGGATGAGATTTTTGTTTGAGGATTCAGCTAATCCATTTCCCTGGGGGTAGTAATTGGTTGAATAATGTAATTTAATTCCCCTTTCATAAACAAATTCATTTATCTTAAAAGACGAGAAATAAGTCGCATTATCAAAGACTAGGAAAATTGGAACCCCAAACCTGGTTATGATGTTCTCTTTTTAGAAACTGATAACTGCATCTTCATTGATTTTGCGCAATGGGATAGCCTCTGTCCATCTCGTAAAATAGTCTGTGGCAATTAGAATATATCGGTGCTATAGAGAAGAATTCGGTTTTATCTCTCCAATGACATCTATACCCCATTGTTTGAATCGATCTGATATAATAACGGGCTGCAACAGTCCTGCTGCTTTGGGTAATTTCCCAGCACTTCTTTGGCACACATCACAACTCCGCGCATAAGCATGGGAATCTCTTAACAACGTGGGCTAGTAGTATCCATCCCTCAGTATTTTTTGGGTTGTTGTATTACCAGAATAATGTCCTCCAGCAGGGCCATCATGTAATTCTTTAATGACCTTGCATCTTCCTTCTCTAAACATCTGAGAAAGATGCCATCATAATTGTTTCTAAAAAGTACTCCATCAATGATCTGAGAAGCTGTTGATTTCAATCGGAGTGCTCTTCTTTGCTTAGAACTCCAATGCTCTAGTAGGTACCCTCACTCTAAGTAATCCACTAAGTCCCTGTACCAAGATTCATGTGCTGTAAAAATAGGGAAAACTTCAACTATATTTAGCTCAGCTTCATTTTCCCAGTCTCACTCTTCATCAATTGGATGTTTAGTGATAAATTTACATAGTCCTTGACCTTTAATGATGGTAGTTGGTTTAAATTCTAAATCATATTCTTGAAGAGCAATGACCCAATTTCCTTTTCTTTCTCCCAATTCCTTTTGAATGAAAAGGGATCTGACGGCTAGATAGGGAACTACAACTTTAGTTCTATTCTTAAGAATATACGGCCTGAACTGCTTTATTGCTTTGAATACGGCATATGCCTGTTTGTCTACAACGGGATAGTTCAGTTCAGTACCTTGCAGACTAGTGCTTATAAAAGAGATTGGGTATTCATCTCCTGATTCTACCTTTTGCATAACCACAACTACTAGAGAGTCATCTGAAGCAAAGGTATATAAAATAAATTCTTTGTCAAAATATGGAATACTTAAAGAGGGAGCATTGGCTATGGATGATTTGATATCCTTAAATGCATCCTTTTCTAAATATGTCCATTTGAACTGCACGCTTTGCTTGACCATTTGCTGCAAAGGTTTGATGGTCTGAGCGAAATTAGGGACAAATCTTCGAACAAAATTAATCGTGCCCATAAACGATTGCATAGCTTTTATGGTGTGGGGCATGGGAATTTTGTTGATAACTTGCACTCTCTCTTGATCTATCGAAATTCCTTTTTTTTAAACGATGTGACCAAGAAGCTTGCCTTCAAGGACCGCGAACACACTTTTCTTAGGGTTTAGAGAAATAGCATATTTCCTGTATCTGTCAAAAATCTGTTTTAAATGGAAACATGGTCCTCTCTTTTCTTTGAAAAGACTATCACATTATCCAGATAGACTACAACACAATTACCGCCGAATCCTCAAAAGGAAATATCCATTGCTCGTTTGAAATTAGCTCCTGCATTTATCAATCCGAACAACATTCTTCGGTATGCAAATCTTCCCCACAATAGTGTGGAAGGTAGTCTTAAGATGGTCTTCTTCTGCTACCAATACTTGATTGTAACCGGAGAAACCGTCTAGAAGAGAAAAAAGTTTTGATCCTGATACCATCTGCAGAATTTGTTCCATTGAAGGAACGGGATAGTTATCTTTATCAGAAGCTCTTTTCAGATTTCTAAAGTCTACACATAGTCTTATTTCTCCAGACTTCTTCCTTATGGGAACTAGATTAGCAACCCATTCCGAATGCCGGACCTTAAAGATGATCTTAGAATCAAGCAATTTCTTCAACTCCCTTTGAATTAAAGGTTCGAGAGTAGGGTGCATTCTTCATAGCTGTTGCTGAAATAGCTTAACGCCTGCTTTCATTGGTATGACATGTTGGATGATACAAGTGTCGTATGTTTTCAGATCTTCATAAGTCCAAGCAAAAACATATTTATATTGCCGAAAAAGCTTGATGAACTTATCTCTTTCACCCAGCGAACAACATCTACCAAGATTAATGTACTTTGGTTTAGCTTCTGTGCCCAAATTTATCAATTCATGCTGCATGGAAGAGCTATGAGTTTTAACATTTGCTGGTTTCTTTAACTTGCTCTGTAGATTGAACAAACCTTCAAGTGATCTCACTCCTTTAGGCATGAAATTCCCTTTGACTGCGTCCTTATTTTGCAAATCAGCATCATGTTTTTCTTCATCTATAACGACTTCTTGAAACATGTTTTCACTTGTAAGGAAACTAATGATCTGATCATCATCATTGAACACCCTGAGATGTGTGATATTATCTAGAATAGATGGCTTGAAAACCAGTTCGATAGAACATTTATTATTAGTAGGCATTAATCTAGAAGCAGAGGTGGCTAATAAATCAACTGCAACATTTTGTAATCTAGGAACAGATTTTATATTAAAAGCTTCAAAGTGTGTAATTAGATCCCATACCTTAGACTGATAGCCTTTCAAATGTGGCGAAAGACAATGAATTGTATCCCTTACCTGTCTGATGACTATTTCGGAGTCACCAAAGACTTTCAGATATTTAACGTTCAAACCAATGGCTTTCTTTAATCCGTGGACTAAAGCTTCATATTCAGTAGTATTGTTAATACAATCAAACTCTAATCTACAAGACAAGAAGTGTTTGTTCCTTTCGGGATCCATTAGAACACAACCGGCTCCGGATCCTTCCTATGTTTTGGAACCATCAAACCACAAAATCCAAAAAACATTCTTTGATCTAACTAAGTTAGTATCTGTACCATCTAAGTCAGTAACTAAGTTAACTATGTAACAGTCGATATCATCAGTCTGAGAAAATTGAAGGAGAATGGACTATTTGTTTGATTCATTGCTGATATCTTCTGATTGATAATTACCCAGCTTGATTTCTAAGAACTAATTTCCTAGGACAGAAGATGAGAAAGCTACGGAATCATTCTTTTCCTCCAGCTGAGTTACATTCTCTTTCATGTGCGGTTCTCTTAGCACTTTAATCTAGTTTTTCCTATTCTGATAGGGCAGCCATAAGCGGGACCAATCTGTGGCGAAATAACCATCTAGTTTAGTCGACCAATCTCTGCTTAGGATCAAACCATAACCTTCAGGAATATAAACTGCCATTATATCAATGAACTGACACACTCTAGAATCTGCAGACAACCTAATAAGCACATCTTTCATTTCCCCAATTACATTGACAACAGTTCTATCTAGATGAATAATCGGGGCTGGGGACGGGATTGGCTTCCCATTAATACTTTTGCAAATAGACAGTGGCATGACATTTGAGGATGCTCCAGAATCTACCAAACAGTTATGCTCATTGTGATTGAAGATTTTAAAATTCAAAAGAAAACTTAGTGTTTTGGATTTAGATTTCCCACCAATGCTAGCTTCATTTATTTCGGGATCTTCCTGAGAATTTTCTAATGGAGTGCTAGATTGGGGTTCAAAAGCTTGCAACAACTTCTTTCATTCTTGAGGAAAACTATACATATCAAATAGAGACACATTTGCTTTTACTTTCTTTATTTCTTCAGTGATGGCATATCCCATGCTGCATTCCTTTACAACTTTGGGTTCATTGTCAGTTTTATTCAAAGTTACTTTTGGTTGCTGAATTGTCTCCATGTTTGGCTGCTTCGTAGGTATTTGGTTAAGTTTGGGCTGTGGTGGAATGATTGTGATGTGTCTTTTAGGTATCTCTTTTGAGGCTCTGGGCTTGGGTGTGGTCGAGCTTGGAATCAAGTCAGTGACTTGACCTTTACTGTGAGTATTAATGTTAACAGTTGAGACTTGAATTTTCTCAGGGTCATCTTCAATCAATTCAGTCAAAGGCACCCAATCCCACAGCACCATAGTGGTATCTAGAGAAGGCTCCTCTGCTTTAAGATTCTACTCTTCTGGAGGATTATCTTGGTCTGGAATTTGTGAATCCAACATTTGATTCATCACCAAGCTCATTGATTTTATCCATTGTGGGCAACTTTTTTCAAAGTGTGGCTCCTGATGAAAGGTGCAGAAATGTTCCATTCCTACTTCATTTAAGTTTAAAACAGGAGAGTTGTTTGTAGGTGGGTGAGGCTGATCATTTTCTTCCCTTTTCTTGTAGAAAGGTTTAAAAGGATTCCTAGATGTGTTGGCTGCCTTATCCTTTTTGAGATCTACAATTTTATTGGAAAATGTTTGCATCATTTTGACTACGTTTTCCATATCTGCTAAGGGTTCTTCTTTATTCCTGGTAAGTGGCAATGGTTTCTTAGTGGTTGTTGGTTTTGTTTCTACATCAAGAGCATGCTTAGCAATGTTGTTTGCTTCTTCTTCTACCTTTCTAGCTTCTTCAAAATTTTCTATTAAGGTTGTTTTCTTAGTTCTTTTGACAAACATTGCTATTGGAGGATCAAGTGTATTTGTGTAATATTCCACTAAAGATTCTTCTATAGGTTTAGCAGCCTCACTAAAATTATTTAATAGTGTAGTGAATCTCTTGAACCTTTTATTTCTTTTCCATTCTCATGGACAACAACTCTTTCGTGAGTGTAGCTACTGTTTTCTTATTTCCATATTTCTTTAAAAAACATTTTTCAAAATCTTCCCAATTAGCTATTGAACTGGATTGTAAACTAAAGTACCACGAAGATACCTCAGTCTCGAAAATATAGGGGAAGATTCTACAGACTACATCTTCATGCTGCACATTCAAAAGCCTCAAAGCTAAATAATAGCTCTTAAGGTGATCTTCAGCAGAAATACCTTTCCCAGGGTCATACTTAGGCAAAAATTTCTCAAGATTCTTGGGCAGATTGTGAAAAGGTCCAGCCAAATTCAAAGCTCCTCTTGCTCTCCATGCAGGTACAGCCATGGCTCCATGTGGAGAATTAGGTGGAGTATTGTGAGGAGTATGAGGTGGAGAATTCTTTGAAGTGCACATTTCTTTAAGATCTAGAGGATCTTCAAGTTCTATTTCTCCAAGTGGTTCTGTAATTTCTTCTAAAGATAAGTCTACTAATTCTTCAAAGCTTTGAACAAGAACTGAATCATGTGTGTACTGTCGTTCCCTTCTTGGAGCTCTTCTTCTAGGGAGAAAAGAAATTGCGTTTAAACCGCCAAGCTGTTCAACATAAGCACAGGTATGTCTTCTTAAGTTTGCCACTTCAGCAAAAGGTATAACATACAGTGTTTCTTGATTTTCAAATTTAGAGTGAGGATTTTCTTGATTTGTTACTTCAAGATCTGAATTATCTGAGAATTCTTTTCCAAGTGCGTTTCCAGTTGGATCTCCTCTTAAAGAAGAGTCTCCTTATTGTTGTTACAACTTACCCCCCAAAAAATTTTGAAAAATATTGGGTCCCCTCCTTTTAAATTAGAAGAATTTTACCTAAGAGTCTCAAGGCCTCGAAGTTTTCTTAGTTAGTTTTCCTACGGATTTGTCTTTTGCTTACCTTCAAACTTTGATTGTGTTTTCATTTTTTTTGCCTAAGTAAAACTCAAGATTTTAAACCGCAACGGCTAAAGCTCTGAGCTAACTTTGCTGCAACGGTGGAAGGATTGGTCAAAATTTCCGAAACAACAGAAGGAAAAGACTAATTCAAGCCGCGGCGGAAGACTTATCTTAAAGCTTCCGAAAAGACGAAACCTTTGACCAAGGGAGCCTGCGGCGGAACAAATTTAGCAAGTTTTTACGCAACTGTGAAAGCATTCGCCTAACTCTTCCGCAATAGCGAAGGTCTTCAAGAAACTCTTCCGCACTAGTGGGTAGAGTGGAACATCTCTTGCGGAAAAACTCGGATAACTCTTCCGCAAAGGCGGGCAAACTCACTAAAGTTGGTCGATGCATAGAGTCACACTTTCTCTTGTAGAAACTTTCGGACAATCCTCCCACAAAGGCGGGAAAACTCCACTTTCCTTTCCGCAGCAGACGGAGAACTTAACCGAATCTTTGCAATTTTGGCAATCGTGTTTAACAAGAAAAGGGGCGATTTGACCCATCTGTACGCCACTTTAACCCCATTTTAATGGTTGCAACCACCCTATTAATAACACACACATATCAGTCTTATATATATAGGACATGAACCCCGTTGGGTTTTCGCTATTTTAATTGGTCGAAGCACCCATTATGTTTTCCATCCGAGTTGCAAGCACCTGTTACAAGATCGCCATTTCTGCAGCAGTCTCGACACCTACCTGCCATCGTCTTCCAATAGGTAAGCACCCCGACAAGCCTCGTGGACTAGTTGTAATGGCTAAATTGAATAGTATGTGCATGGTTATGTTTGTATTTTCTTGTCCACATCAAGTTGAGTAGTTTAACTTCAACCAAAGCGACCCATGATTTTATCCATTTAAACGCACCAAGGTCTTGTGTTCATATGAATGTGGACATTTCTGAGATCCTGAACACCCATTAAGCCATCAGTTTTGTAATCTCCAAACTAGCCCTATCCACCCTTACATGAAGATCAATTGGTATTCTTACCCAACTGTGAAAGTTCACGCTGTTTTGTGCCAGGGAACGTGGCACTCATATTTGCTTACAAGTTATTGTTATGAAATGCATGTCCTTTACTTTCCATAGTTGCAGTATAGTAGCCCACCAGAGCATTTAATGTTTTGTGAAATAACATGTGATATGAATGACTAAAATGAAATAAAAGGCCATTTAAAGTTTGCAAATCATTAGGGAAACGATGTAAAATTAGAAGATTTTGGTCGGCATTTTAGGACTCAATAGTATGAGCAGAATGATAATTTGAAATTGATAACATCGCGCCATATGCTTACAGGATTTTTCAAATGACTAAAGGTGGCAGGAGGAGAACAAAGGAAACCTGCCCAGCTGATGACAATGCAAGGATGGAAACTATGTTCCAGGATACTAGGTGCACTACAGGCATGCCCCCAGAAGTAAGATGGGGAGATGTATACTGTATGGTAAGAGACCAAGTCTTCCCTAAGGCTCTTCTTGAAGAAGAATGTCTATACCAAAACATCAGAAACTCATGTATATCCAAAGTCGCCACCTGTCCAGAACTCTTCCCATGCTCAGAAGTAATTGGATGGCTTCTGCGGCATGCCAGCACTGAGACAAGAGTTCTTTCAGACTACAAGGGAGAATCTTTTGCTTCATTTCAACCATCCTATATCTTGATGGCTTATAAATTTCCCAAGCCCCAACAGTGGCTGGATGATACATGGCTAGAAGAAATTAGAATGGATAATCTGGAGATGGCTAGGAGACTGTTAATTTTAGGCAAACAAATAAGAAAGAAAGACAGTGAAGAGTATGAGCTTCAAAATCTTAGGCCCCCTTTCAGATTAATCGCTCTCATGCTGAGCATAATCTTTGGAAGACCCGATGGGACGATGTTCATGTTGCAATGGGTGCCCATCATCCACTATGTGGCATTCAAAGGAACAATTTTTAATTAGGTTAATGTTCTCTCAGATAGCTTAACATCAACTATAATTGCTGCACAAGAAGGGATAGCAGAGAAAAAGGCAGAATGTTATATGGCATCCTACTTGATAGATTGTATTGTGGCAAAGTGTCCCTTTCCTAATTTAGGGTGCATATGGAACTCGGCTGAGACCTCAGTGTTCATGGCTTACAAAATCTTCTGGGATCAAAATTACAAAAGACATTACAAACTCATTTGTGAGGAGTTTATCATGCCTCTATACGAACTAATGTTCAACGAGGAACCCAACTGCTTATCTGAGAATGCCATGGAAGTCTTGGAGAATTATGGTGATTTTTATTTTTCGTCTGAAGGAACCTATATAAGAATGTATGGAGGTTCTAAAGCCCCGTATATCCTACCGAGATATGCCACTGAATACGTGGTTCACAAAGAGGCAGTGAGGCAAGTGTTTATTGATGGGATTGGTAGCACCTTGTACAAAGAAAAGAAGGCAACTTTCCCGCCTTGATCGTTCTATGTAGGGGCCTACAAGTTCTCAGGAATTGTGACTGTAGAGGAATTCATTGTAGAATTGAAAGACTTTCACTTCGGAGAAAGGATTTTTTGGAGGAATGATAGACAAGGAAAAGCAGCACAACATTGCAAGGAAATGCATGCCAAATTCGAATACGCACACTATTATGATGAGGATGAGGAAGTGTATCGAGGGGTCAGTATCATGACAGAACTACATATTTTCCAACCAAGTAAAGTCGGGGCCAATTCTAGCTCTAGCACTATCAAGGGTGCAAAGCAACAGCAGGAAAAGGAGGTAGCAGAAGTTGCTCAAACTCTCTCTAAAGAGGAGCAAGAAGTCAAGGAAGCAGCCGAGCAAATACAAAGAGAAAAGGTTGAGAGAGCAAACAAGGAAAAAGAAGATGAACTTTGGAAAGACGAAACTCAAAGGATTCGAGAAGCAGAAGATGAAGCTCAAAGAATTCAGGAGGAGAAAAGAAGTAGGTTGGAAGGAATTTCCCAACAAGAAGAAGATGACAAACTAAGAAGGGAACAGGAGGAAGAGGCACAAAGAAAAGAAGAAGAAGAAAAGAAATCCAAAGTAGATGCTGACCCCAAAAGCCCAATTATACAAGACTTGGATATAGGTTCCCCCATAAGGGATCTCCCAAGTGTCCCTTTTACTCCATCCAAGAGTAGTACAGTGTCCCAATGGGATAAGTTCACTTACAACAAGAAAAGAAAATCCATTGTTAAACAAACAGTGACCAGAATGGAAAGGCCGTTCCAATAAGATATTGTCACTAGGCATGAAACCACAGTCATGCAAGGTACCCAGCATGCGCACAAACTCACGGCATTTATTTCTATAGGTTCTATTCTAGCAACTGCCGGCAATGTTGACATATTATCAGACAAGTTAGATTCAGAGAGGGAGAAAACCCAACATCTGCAAAAGACTCTGGTTAAGGAGCATAATTATTCAAATTTGATGGTTGAGAAATGTGACGCCCTTGTGATAGAAAAGGAAGAACCTAATAGTAATTTTCAGCATCTAAAAGCTGAAAAGAGAGCTTTAGTAATATGAATGAGAACTCTAGAGATAGAGAAAAGAACTCTAGAAAGCCGCAACTTTCAGTTGGAGTCCAAAAAATTTGATACTACTCAATAGATTGATGACCTAAAGGAGAGTATTGAGAAGTCGAAAAAGGGGAAGAACTACTAGAACACCAACTATAGATCGCAACCAACAAGGTAGGTGACTTGAGACCCTTTCATGAGCTAGCTTGTGAAATTATGAAAAGAACACACGAGATTCAAGAGCTCATCATGGAGAAAATATGCAAGTTGAAGGAAGTGGCTGCCAGAATCAAAGAAATAAACACTAAGGCCACTAGGCGTAGGAGAAAATATGTATGTATTATTAAAGACATCAGGAAGCAAATGGAATGGAGAGAAGGAAGGTCAGAGTTCCCAGAGAGACTCCCTTTTAAGTCCATCACCGGTTTCAAGGCAGATATTCGTCTCTTGGGGTTTTTCCAGAATTACGGAGTGAAGCTGAATGAAATGGCCATGATTACGCTTGAATAGTGTGAAAATTTGTACTAAACAATACAAGCTACACAGGAAAGTTGCCAGGTGAAACTGCCCCAAACTATAGAAGAGTTTCAAGACAAGGCCCAACATTTGTCTGATCTAGAGGATGGTTTGAATGCTGAGATGGACTATGTAAGGAAGGTATATGCCTTGACCTCAGAAGACCTTCACGATTGGATTGGCCAAGCTATTGTTCATGTAGATCTCCTAAATGAGAGCCTCCAAGTTATAACAGTAGAAGTTTCCAATCTAGAAGAAGAACTGGCCAAACATGAAGTTTCTCTAAAAAGCATGCTTCCCCTGGATCCAAACAATATCATAAAGGAGACCAGTCTCTGGGTGAAGCATATAGTCGAAACAGATAGGATAGCAATAGCAGGAAGAGCATAGGTATCAACTTCAATAGGATTCCCAGCAACACCAGTGGCTCACGCCCCAGTCAGCAAAGGCACCAGCTCATAAACAATATATTTTTTGTCTTATTACGAGGGTCTGGACCAACTTCTTTTCTTTTAGTTGTCCTATGTATTAATTATTAAATGATATTTGGACCTCCATCACATTCATTTTGTAATATTTTGGGTTTTTATTCTCTTTTTGTGACATGGACACTACACGACAGATTAGAGGAATATAAACAGTTAGGGTATAGGTGGCAGCTCTTGGAACATTTTGTAAAACTTTATATAGCTAAATAGAAGAGAAGAGAAGGACTTTTGACAGGTGAAAGATTTTCTTCTGATGTACATGAATTATTTCAGCTACATGAATAGAGAAAGGATTTTGGCCTTTGGAAGCTGGTGAATTGTTTGCTTTGGGTTGTGATGAATGATAGTTGAACTATTTATGCATTTTTCATACACATTCTGTGAGATCTTTCCTAGCTCTTATGAACTAATTCTATGTTGTGATTGATCTTATTTCTTTGCAAATCTCTATATCTCATGAGTAAATGGAATGCATTTTATAAAATCAGAGCTATCTTTGATATTACACACATTCTACTAAAAATATGTCTTGATGATTAATAGCTATCTGTTTAATTCTCCAGATGTTTCTTTCAGTCATGTTACTCATATTTCAAATTATGCTCATTGCAAGGATAGGTTAATGTAGGTTAGGATAATTGGAATAGATTTGTTTAATAACATGCATTTAATTTAGGGCACTTGCACATCATTCTCGAATATAAAATACATAAACAGTGGATCGGGCCGCAACCGATAAAATAAACAAATCTTTAAAACTTACACGGTAGCTGGACCGTTAACCGGATTGATTCCCTACACCAAACGGTGGGCAATCTAATTGGGATCGCTTACTGGGGAGAATCCCTTACTGATTGATGCAACGATATTCGAGGCATCAATAGTTTTTGGCACTAAAAGGAGGGCCACCAGTGCATGGCTGGCAGAAGAGACCCTTTTGTTAGAAACTTTTCCACTGAAAACCCATCTGAAACAGTTATCCCAGACATCCCAAATTTGGAATCAAGAAATCAAGAAAATCCTAATTCTGAAACAGAATAGCAAGAAACATTGTATGCCGTCCCTTTTGAAGAAGTGAACCACTTCAGAAGACATACTCGATCCTATGTTAGGAGTCTTGGACGATTAACCAGAGTTCCTCTGTCATACATAATCAGAGCTCCTCGAAAAAACCCTTAGTGTACAAGAGATTCCATTCTTGTTCAAAGTCTAGAAGAATTATTAGATTTATCTCTAGAAGAAATCAGTAAACCTTTTGACGAAGTTAGAATCGAGACTCCCACAAATCAAGAGCAGCAGCACACTCCAAAGCATACTACTCGTAACTCACCACCACATACACCACCACATTCTCCACCAAGAGTCATGGTCGTACCCGCATGGAGGGCGAGAGGAGCTTTAAATGTAGTTAGACCATTCCATGATTTGCCCAAAACCTCAGAAAAGGTTTTGCCTAAGTACGACCCTGGAAAAGGGATTTCTGCTAAAGATCACCTTAAAAGTTTTTATTTAGCTCTAAATCTTCTAAATGTGGAATACAAAGATGTGGTCCGTCACCTTTTTGCCTACACTTTCGAACCCAAAATATCTTCCTGGTACTTTAGTCTGCAAGCTAACTCGATAACAAGTTGGGAATATTTTGAGAAGTGTTTTCTAAAAAAGTATGGAAATCAGAAAATTGTGGCAACTCTTATGAAAGAATTGTTGTCTATGAGAATGGAAAAGAATGAGGAAGTCCAAGAGTTTAATCAGATATTCATGACACTGTTAAATAATTTTAGTGATGCAACAAAGCCTGCTAAGGAATGCTTAGTAGAGTATTATACTACATCTCTTAAATCCCCGATAGCAATGTTCATCAAGAGAACAAAGAACCCTACCCTGACAAAATTTTTTGAAGAAGCCAAGAAAGTAGAAGAAGAGGCTAACATCATCGCCAAACATGCTCTAGATGTAGTGGTCAAGCCAGCAACCATCAATAAACCTTTTCTGTTAACTAGGGATAAAGAAGAACCCGCAACAGATTTAGAAAATGTCATAAAAATGATGCAAAAACTCTCCAATAAGATTGTAGATCTAGAAAAGGATAAGGCAACCAGTTCTTCAAGGCCACCTTTTAAGCCATTCTATAAAAAAGAAGAAGAAAATGGACAGTCAATCCCACTAGTAAACAATTTTGCGGTACTAAACTTAAATGAAATAGGCATGGACCACTTCTGCACTTTCCATCAAGAACAACACTCGGAGAAAAGTTGTCCACAGTGGATCAATTCGATGAGTCTAGTAATGAACCAAATGTTAGATGCACAAATTCCTGATCAAATGAATCCCCAACAAGAACCAATTCCTGAGAATGAAGAGCTTGCTCCCAACACTATGATGATCCTTTGGGATTGGACTCCCACCCAAGAGCCCTCTTGTGAAGATTCCGTAGATGAAGTGAAAATGGCATCTATTAAGATCACTACCAAAAGTAAGGGCCCAGTGATTGATCCGACAATAGAAGCACCTAAATCTAGACCCAACCAAATACTGAGGCGGCACATAACTATCATTCCCCCTCAACCCAAGACAAACCCGATAGTTTCTCCTACGGTGACAAAAGAAACAAACTCAGAGATAATTAAGCCACCAAAAGATTCTTTAAACAAAATAGAAAATCAATCGAAAATTTCAAAGGAGTATGACATGAACTATGATATTATCGAAGATATTAAGAAAACAAAAGCAAACATTTCCATTTTTTATATGTGTAGCTTGCCACAACAAAGAAAGAAACTGATGGAGGCTTTTGATCCACAAAAACACGCCGCAGTAGAAAACACTGATGAAAACCCAAAAATTAATGAAGCAAGTATTGGCGGAAAATCAAAATCTCAAACTCTACCTTTCCTCTTAAGCTTTGAGATTTTTAATCACAATGTGCATAATTGTTTGGTAGACTCGAGTGCTATTTCGAATGTCATGCCTTTGTCAATTTGCAAAATGATTAATGGACAGCCGATCCCATCCCCATCTCAAATCATTCAATTAGATAGAATTGCTGTCAAATTTATTGGTGAATTGAAAGATGTACTTATTAGGTTGTCATCTAATTCTAGAGTATGTCAATTCATTGATATAATGGTGGTCGATATTACTGAGGCATACGGTTTAATTTTGAGTAGAGACTGGTTTGTGAAACTCAATGGCTATTATGCAATGGACTGGTGTCATCTGTGGCTGCCTTGTCAAAACAGGAAAAATCATATCAATATATTAAGAGAGACACACATGAAACAAAATGTCACTCAGCTAGAGGGAAAAAATGAAGCTATAGCTTTTTCATCTTCATTGTTGGGAAATTATTTCTTAGAAATCGAACCTGGGAATTATCAATCCGAAGATGTTAGTCATGATTCAGACAAACAGTCGGATCTCCTTCATTTTTCACGGACTGATGATATTGATTGTAACATAGTAAATTTAGTTACTAACTTAGATAGCAACAGTACTAACTTAGTTCAAATTTTTTTTACTTTTTGGACTCTCTACTTTGATGGCTCCAAAACTCAAGAAGGATCAGGAGCTGGTTGTGTTTTAATTGACCTCGAAAGAAACAAGTTTTTTTTTATCTTGTAGATTAGAATTTGAATGCACGAATAATACTGCTGAGTACGAAGCTTTGGTCCATGGGCTAAAGAAAGCTATTGGTTTGAATGTCAAATATTTGAAAGTGTTTGGTGATTCGGAAATAGTTGTTAGACAAATAAGGAATACAATTCATTTCCTTTCACCACAATTAAAGGGTTATCAAGCTGAGGTTTGGGATCTAATTTCATGTTTTGATGCTTTCAATATTAATTTTGTTCCTAGGTTGAAAAATGCTGCGGCTGATTTGTTAGCGACCGCTGCTTCCAAATTAGTTCCCACTAATAACAAATGCTCTATTGAATTAATTTTCAGGCTCTCTGTCCCGGATAACATCACAAATCTTAGGGTATTTGATAATGATGATCAGATCATTAATTTCTTAATGAATGAAGATGTCTTCCAAGAGGCCATACTAGAGGAACAGAAACGTGATTCAGATTTACAAAACAAAGACATTATCAAGGGAAACTTCATGCCCAAAGGTGTGAGAACTCTTGAAGCATTATTTGACTTACATAGCAAGTTCAAAAGACCTATAAATGCTAAAAATCATAGCTCATCTATGCAGCATGAGTTAATAAATTTGGGCACAGTAGTTGAACCGAAATACATTCATCTCGGTAGGTGTTGTATGCCTGGCGAGAGAAGTAAATTCATCAAATTATTCCAGCAATATAAAGATGTGTTTGCTTGGACCTATGACAATCTGAAGACATACGATACCCGCATCATCCAAGACATAATACCAATGAAGGAAGGTGTTAAACCGTTCGAACAACAGTTAAAAAGGATGCATCCGGCACTCAAGCCTCTAATTCAGAAAGAATTAAAGAAATTGTTGAATGCCAAGATCATTTTTAAAGTTCGACATTCTAAATGGGTGGCTAATTTAGTCCCCGTGTGGAAGAAATCGGGGGAAATCAAACTATGTGTAGATTTTCGGAACTTAAATAGAGCTTCTGATAAAGACAACTATCTTGTGCCCCCAATGGAACAAATCTTGCAGATGGTGTCAGGATCAGAACTTTTCTCCCTACTAGATGGTTTCTCTGGTTACAACCAAGTGCTGGTAGCGGAAGAGGACCGACTCAAAACCACTTTTCATATGAAATGGGGAACCTTCGCATATCGAAGAATGCCTTTTGGCTTAATCAATGCAACAACTACTTTTCAGTGGGCCATGGACATTGCTTTCTGCGGATTAGATGGTCAATGTGTTGTAGTTTACTTAGATGATGTGACAGTTTTCTCAAAGAAAAGGGAAGACCATGTTTTCCACCTAAAGCAAATCTTTGATCACTGTAGGAAGTATGCTATCTCTTTAAACCCTAAGAAAAGTGTTTTCACTGTTCTTGAGGGTAAACTTTTGGGTCATATCATTTCAAAGGAGGGAATCTCGATAGATCAAGAGAGAGTACAAGCTATCAACAAGATTCCCATGCCCCACAGTAAAAAGTCTATGCAATCATTCATGACAACTATAAATTTTGTTCGAAGGTTCGTACCGGACTTCGCTTAGATTGTTAAACCTTTGCAACAAATGGTCAAACAAAATGTACAATTTAAGTGGACAAACTTGGAGAAGGTTGCATTTAAAGAAGTCAAAGCTGCCATAGCCAAGGCACCTTCTTTAAGAAGTCAATATTTTGACAAATATTTTGTAATGTATACTTTTGCATCTGATAACTCTCTCGCAGTGTTGTGTCCACAATAGATGCCATGCTTTACTCAAGCACGGGAGCCCCATTTTTGTTTTTTTTAAATAAATACAAAGGTATCTAGGTGAGTTTTTAGCGTAAATATGAGTATATGGTTTTGGTATGATTAGATCTCTTACCCATGCTTTTGTTCTGCATGTTTTTCTCTTTCTGGATCATCTTCACCTATTTGGTTTGTAATTTTCATCAAATTTTGAGTATTTTACCTTCGGTTTTTACCAACCCAATACCCAACAGTCAGAATTCCTGAAACCCACAAACCGCAATTGCGGGTTGCGGGATCTTGTTTCTAAGTTTTGTATTTTGGTAAACCCGAAACCCACAACCCGATGGTTGCAGCTTTCAACTTTTGGGAGCCCTTTTCCTCCTTGCCATTTGCACGACCCCACAACCTGCAACCTGTAACTGTCGGGTTGCGCCTTTTGAGATCCTTTAACAAGTTTTTGTGAATAAGATTTTTGCGTGAAACCTGCAACCCACAATTTTGGGATGCGGCTTTCGGGAATGGGTTTTCCAGTTTTCGATTTGATCAGTCCCACAAGCCACAATCCACACTGTCGGGTTTCGACTTGTAGGATCCTTGAATAAACTTAATAAATAAAACTAAATCCCGCATCCCACTTCGGTTGATCTCAGCCGTCCGATTGTTTTGATTGCACGAGTGTCTTTTAATCTGTCTTTTAATAGGGTTTTTTCTATTTTAGTTTTACATTTTTACATTTGAAGAATTACACTGTCGCACTGTCATTTTTACTACAGATTGTGTGTCAGGTGTCGTCCTTCAGTGTCTATACTTTTTTTGTCATTTTTGGATTAATTTTGATTTTGATTTCTGTATTGATCAGAAATTTCAAGTTTTTTTCACCATGTCGAGAAGTACACGTTCTAAAACGTCGCACAAAGACCCCCTGACCAAAGGCCCAAATTTTGGTTTTCTCTCTAACACTAGTGAGCGAGTTTTTGAAACGTACCAGATGGATTGGTAAAAAATATATGCCATTTTTCATAATGACGACCTTTCCCATATTGAGAATGATATACTGGTGTACAAGAGAATTAGGGCTTCCTAAATTCACGTGATTGCTGCATGTCCTACTATCCTACCTTATATAGATGCAGTCAAATGGATAATTGAGAATGCCAGTGTTAAAGACCATTCTTTTAATGATAGCGTGGGATGTCAATTAACAAGTTTTCACCTATAAGTTTTTGTTCGAGGTTTTTCTCTGAAACCTCATACACACACCCTCTCTCCTGAGTTTATACAGTCGTCCAAAACCTGGTATAATTTTAATGAGATGATTAAGTCATGGATGCTTAAGCCTGACACCTTTGTAACTAAGGCGGATCACCTTTATGCCATCATCTGGTTCAAGGAACCCTACTCTCTACTAGCAGCCATGCTCTACCGACTTTTTGGTCAGCCAAATTGTTCTCATTTCAAAGTAGAATGGGCACCCCTAGCACACCATGTGTTACTCACAGGAGAATATTTCCCATGGGCCTCCATCCTCTTAGCAGAACTGAAAAACACCATTCAAGAATATCAGAAGGCACCAGCTCATAAGAAGCCACCTTTTTTCCTATTTGCATATGTCCTTGATGTTTTCTGCTCAGAGTTTCAGTACCCTAACATGGGTTGTAACTGGACTCCTTCAGACCCACCTGTACACATTTACCATTCAGCAGTGTGGGAGGGAAATTTTGTACCTTTATTAGACGACATCTATGAATGCTTTATGGGTACCATATAGTTTAAGATCTTTCGGCAGCAACCACCTTCATTTTGAGAAGATGCCAAGGCTTTCATCAACACCATGGGTGATTGGTATATACGTGAGTACTTTTCATATATCAGGATCTGGGGAAGTGACATAGTACATCTGCTTCCCAGGATTGTCCAAGACAGGATGGTAATATAGGAAGTTTCCTTTCAAATTGTCACTGATGGCATGTACAAGAAACTCATAGGTCCTAAGAAGAAGGGTTGGCCTAATTTTTCTCTCAACCTTGGTCAACTGGTCATCCCAACTTCAAACTGGGCTGTAGTTCTAGGTGACCAGATAGCTTCTCTGAGACTAGGTGTTGCCCCCAAAAGGAAGCATGACCCTAAGAAGTTCTTGGATGCACACCTCAAGAAAGTTCATATGAAGATAGACTATGCACATGAAATATTTCCAGATGGTTTCATATACCAAGGGGTGGACACATTCCTAGAGGTGCTAGCTAGAGCAAAGGACTTACAAGAGCAGCAGGACATTCTAAAGTACCAGAATGAGCTTAAGGTTGGAATTCTGAGTTACAAGGCGATGCAACTGAACATCATTGAACAAGCAAGGAGAGACAGAGAAGAGAAAGAGGCTCAGAAGGCCAATACTCCTCTCATGATTACACTCCCTGATGGAAACAAAGGTAAATCTCCTCTAGGAGAATCCTCTCAAGAGAAAGCTAGTGAAGAAGCTAAAATGATGCTACAGTCAACTCGTGAATCCTAGCAATAGGTGGTACAATTGTCATCAATGTTAAAGACTCAATTGTTGGAAACCCCTAAGCTTGCGGTCAATATTCAACCACCAAGTACACTGGATGTTCAGGTCTTTATTGCTGAAACTCCAGAAGATGATCACTTGGTCATAACCAAGACCAACCCAGCTAAAAGAAAAAGGGTTATGCCTTCTTCATCACATATTTTTGCAGTTGACATAAGTGACAGTGATGAAGAAATAATCTCACCTCCCCAAGTACCAGTAGTCGAAGAAGTCACTGGAGATCCTAAGATCGACACTCAATTGTTAGATAGTATTGATATGGATCAGTCCTTCCCTGAGAAATCAGTATTGGAATTCAATGTTGCTCCTGGCATTACATCATCAGCATTTCTAATGCCATCAGTTCAACAAACCTCTATTGTACCTTTGGGAGGAACACTTCATTTTCCTTGTCACACTTGTTTAATTCCCTCAATAACACCACTACTTCATTGCCAGAATGCTCAGTCCCTCTTTCTATCCCACTACCCATTGCTACAGAAGTGCAGCCACTGGCTGTCCCTCTGCAGTCATCCACAGTTAAATTATTAACAACCACCACTAATGAATCTTCCAAGATTTCCTCACCATCTTCACCCATCAAAGCTCATAGCCAACTTCCACTGCCAAAAGCTAATGTTGATACTCAGGTTCGATTATCTGAAGCCTTTGTCTCAATCCCTTCCCCTAGTCTAGCTATGCCAGTTCCCCAACCTGTCACTACCCCTTTGGTTACTACTCAAGTTACCATACCTAATCCTACCTCTAATATTACCTAGACACCTTCATTGATCACGACAGTTAATGTCACTTCTACTTTGACACAGTCAATGGTTGAATACACAGATGAAGCTGTAGTTCCCCTTGAAAATTACTTCTATAGTAAGGATGATAAGACAGTGGTAAGGAAGACTAGGAAAAGAGGTCAAGGTCAAGATGTTTTGGAAGCACCTGAACCAGTTCAAGTAATATGGGCACCTAGGACAAATAATCCGAGGATTGAAGCAATTGAAGCAGCACCAGCCTTAGGAGCTTTTGCCTATGCTAATTGGGATTCTGTCCAGGGTTTGGATAGTGAAGTTGACCTCAGGGATGAAGAGATCAAAATACTTAAAGGATAATTGGCTAAAGCTAAAGAACAACATTCTATTGATGTGGCTAACCTCGAGAAAACTTGGGCAAGTAAGTTGCAAGACCTAGAGCAACGAAATGCAACTCTCCTTGCTGAACTCAGTCTCTCACGGTCTCATCATTCCACTTGTATTGAAAAAATAGCTTCCTTGGAAAAGCAAGATGAGGATGCAACTGCAAGTGTAGCCTCCTCAAGTTTTCTTAAGTTTGCACCCTGTGATTTTAAGAATATGGCCCTCAAGGTGAACCAGGATCATCATAAATTGCAAGAGAATTTATATATTGGTTTAGATGAAATCAGGGAAAAATTTATTAATTTTTCCAATATGTCCTCCACCCTTGAAGATCAAAAGGAGAAGAGACTCTAAGCTTCTAAAGATGAAGAGGAAATCACTGAATGGCAAAGATATATTAAGAATGTGCCAGAGAACATCTTGATCCTCAATAGTTTCAAAATTAAGAAGGCCAAGGCCTCTCTTAACACATGGCTTGATTTGAATGAAATAACTGAGGACATTATCAATAAATCTAAGTACATGTGTACTAGGTGATGGTATGCCGTTGAAAACATTATGGATGTCCTGGGTTTACCACTCATGAACCCTATCTTGGAAGCTTTTCCACCAAAATGCAAGCTTGAGGAACTCGAGAGCAGGTGTGAGGAGTTTGCATAGAAGATTCAGGATCTTGAACAAGTCAGCATCGAAGATGTGAATCATTTCGTTAAAGAACCAGTCGTCATGGAGGGAAAGATTCACATGTATGTTCGCACTTGGCACAAGATTGAAAAACATCACATGGAGAATAACGTGTGCAATGCTCAGTTATCTTTAGAATCTTTCAATTTGCCAAGATTTGATGAATTGTTAGAAATTTATGAGAAATGGCAAGATTTCTTGGATCAATAGTGGGATCCGATTTTGTAATCTCTGTTTTCTAGGGATCTCTATTTTGGCATTCTGTTGTAATTATTTAAAGAAGGATACCTCTCGTAGTTAAGGGTGGGTAATTTTGGAGTTGCAGCTCAGCAGGAGATTGGACTGGAGATACTCTATTTAGCAGAGCATTTTGTAATTTTTGTACAAGACCTCTTTTAATATAGTAAAGTAATCTTTTGATCTATCTCTTGTTATTCTTCAAGTTTATTTGAGAATTTCTGATTGTCTACTTTAGATTGTCATCTACAGTGCATGATATCTTTCTGCATATGTTTAAATGTATGGATCTGTTATATTGGTTTCCCTGTATGATTGATTTATGCTCACAAGTGTTTTATTGAGTTTCTTCAATTTAAATACTTTCTTTATCGATTTCTGCAAGTGATTCATGGCACAATGATTATTGTTAATTTTTCAATTAGCAAAGTAATTACAGATTTATCTTTAACAGGCTTAAGTACTTAAATTATTATCTTTAATTTTCATTAATGGATTGTGATTTAAGTGAATAACTAAAACAATTATCAGCATTTTTGTGAAAGGCTATAATTTACTTATTCATCACACCTCAGGGTTAATCTACACAAGATCAAGCTTTCATTTTAGAATAGGACCGACTTAGACTAGTTTCCCTTTTCTAAAATAGGTTGGGTTACCTTAGTTTTACCATTTTCACACCCTTGTTTTCCTTGATTGGAAAACTGATCTTATATGTCAACTCATTTTACTCTTAGAGTGCCAGCGGAGGCCTAATATCCATGGGGGATTACCACACCAAATAGGTTGGGGATAGAATTTCCCTTGCACAGGGTCCTTTGAAGCCTTTCAACTTGGGTTTTCTTCCTCTGTTGAGTGTCTTGGAAGATTCTAGCATCTTTTGCATCTAACCTACACAACTGAGGCATCAACACACAATTGTGCTCACTGAAAAGGCAGAATCAGGAGATGAATACCCAATTTCTTTTATGAGCACTAGTCTACAGGGCGCTGAACTGAACTACCCTGTGGTAGATAAGCAAGCATATGCAGTTTTCAAAGCGGTAAACAAGTTCAAGCCATATATTCTAAAACATAGAACTAAATTCATAGTTCCTCATCCCACCGTCATATCTCTCTTCGTTCAGAAAGAATTGGGAGAAAGAAGAGGAAACTGGGTCACTGTTCTTCAATAGTATGAGTTAGAATTCAAACCAACCACTATTATCAAAGGTGAAGGTTTATGCAAATTACTTATTGAAAATGTGGTTGATGAAGAGTTAGATTGGAGGAATGAAGCCGAACTAAACATGATTGATGTATGTCCAATCTTTACGACGCCAGAGTCTTAGTACAGGGACCTAGTACATTATCTACAGTCAGGTTACCTGCCAGAGCACTAGAATCCGAAGCAAAGAAGAGCTCTCCGTTTCAAATCGTCAGTATACCAAATCATTGAGGGAGTACTCTTTAGGAAGAATTACGACGGCATTTTCCTCAGATGTTTAGAAAAGGAAGATGCGAGCAAAGTGGTCAAAGAATTACATGATGGTCCCACTAGAGGACATTACTCTGGAGATACCACATCTCATAAAATCCTTCGAGCTAGGTACTATTGGCCCACTCTTTTCAAGGATGCCCACGCCTATGCTAGAAATTGTGACGTATGCCAAAGAAGTGCCGAAAAATTACCAAAAGCAGTTGGACCCTTGCAGCTAGTTATTATCTCTAAACCATTCGAGAAATGGGGTATAGATATTATCGATGAAATATACCCCAATTCCTCGCTCCAACACCATTATATTCTAATGGCTACAGATTATTTTACAAGATGGGTTGAAGCTATTCTGCCACATAAAGTAAACGAAGACACAGTCGTCAATTTCCTGGAGGAACACATCATAACTACGTTTGGGGTTCCAATTTCCCTAGTCATTGATAATGCACCTTATTTTTTGTCAATGAAGATTAATGAATTCATGTATGAGAAAGGCATTAAACTGCATTATTCGGCCAATCACTATCCCCAAAAAAATGGATTAGTTGATTCTACCAATAAAAATCTCATCTGAATCCTTAAGAAAACTGTGATTGAAAATCAAAGAAGTTGGCACATAGCCCTCCCAAATGCTCTCTGGGAAAATAGAGTCACTCCAAAGAATGCTTTAGGCGCTTCTCCGTTCACTCTTGTTTATGGCAAGGAAGCCATTCTCCCTCCAAATATTTTACTCCCATCCTTACAATTGTCCCAAGCTTCCCAAGGTTCTAGCAGTCAAGCCCTCCAATCATGAATCGACACCTTGTTGAAACTTGGAGAATCACAACAAAGGGCCAAAGACCAATTCCACCATCACCAAGACATAGTCAAAATATGGTTTGATAAGAAGAAATATGGTAAGAGAAATTTCAAAGTAGGTGAATTAGTTCTGAAATGGGACCACCAGCATGATGGTAGGGGAATGCACACAAAATTTCAACACTTATGGGTTGGACCTTACCAAATTTCCAAAAAGCTTGGCCCGTCGACCTATAAATTGAAAGACCTACAAGGGGAGGAAATAAATCTCCCTTTCAATGGCCTCGCTTTGAAAAAATACTTCACATGAGTCCTAGGTGGGCTCTTGTACATAAATAAAACACTATCTTTCATTTTGGTTTTCTTTCTTTTCTTTTGTTTTACTTTATTTGTTTTGATTACGTTTAGTTTTCCAATTAGCTTGATCTTTTTTCTTGTGCTTTGTTTGTTTTGATCAAGTCCTTTGTTTCAATAAAGCTGAGCTCATATTTGGTGTAGCTAAGAGATGAGACTCCAGAAAGACTCAAAAGAATGGTCATGAAAAGGTCACTGATAAAGGGAATATATATTTGTAACTTTGCCTTCACTGATCGGTTTTCTTGAATGCAAAGATCCTCTTTCTGTTTGGTCAAAATAACCCCTCTCAAATAGCTAAGATTTAACATTTCCTTCTAACTATCTTAGGGCCCCATTCACTCTAGCATTAATGACTGTCTTAGGAAGTTCACTATGGAAGACCCATGGAGAGGAAGCATGTCTCACAGATATATGGTATTTAAAATGATCCCATGTTGCAAGTAAAATCCAAAAGGCATGTACCGAAGAGTCTAGTTTCTAGAAATTTTCGCCTCAATCAAAGCATGGCTGAGAAAACCATGGAAACTTTGAAATCAAGGAAGTTGAAGGAAGTTGTTCAAATAAACCAGCTTAGAAAGGTTCTTCTCCGTCCGTGAAGCATGAAAATCAAATAAATCTTTCACTCACACAAAAGGACAACATGGATTGAATAACCTGAATCAATTATTGAAAGCAGAATAAATTTATTTCTGGAAGACTCAAAGTGGCAAAAGTCGTGAATTAAAGAAAAATCCAAAAGGATGCAAAATAGCATGGGAATGAGGAACAAACGAATATGTCTATGAGATATTGTCACGATCCTGTGGAGTCTTGTATCAGTAGGCTTCTGAAAGACATAATTTTAAAATGAACCCCACATTTTGGCCCTTAGAGAGTTGTAAAGAAATTTGAGTCAAAGATGCCTTTTCCTTTATCACCATTATGATAAGAGTGATCGCTATATTCTTCAAAGCTGATCTATGGAGACATTCTGTTGCACATGTAATCAGTGCTTTACAGCTTCCCTGACCATGAGATCATTTTGTTGCAGAGATATGTGTCCACCAACGAATCACCAATTGTTGTTGCTACAACTTCCCCCCCAAAAAATTTTGAAAAATATTGGGGCCCCTCCTTTCAAATGAGAATAAGTTTACCTAAGAGTCTCAAGGCCTCGAAGTTTTCTTACTTAGTTTTCCCAAGGATTTGTCTTTTGCTTGCCTTAAAACTTTGATTGTGTTTTCATTTTTTTTGCCTAAGTAAAACTCAAGATTTTGAGCCACAACGACGGAAGCTATGAGCTAAATTTGCCGCAACGATGCAAGGATTGGTCCAAAATTTCCGAAACGGAAGAAGGAAAAGACTAAGTCAAGCCGTAGTGGAAGACTTATCTTAAAGCTTTTGAAAAGATGAAACCTTTGACCAAGAGAGCCTGCGGCAGAACAAATTCCCCAAGTTTTTCTACAACTGCGAAAGAATTCACCTAACTCTTCTGCAATAGCGAAGGTATTAAAGAAACTCTTCCACACCGACGGGTAGAGTGGCACATATCTTGCGGAAAAACTCAGATAACTCTTCCACAAAGGCAGGAAAACTCACTAAAGTTGGCTGATGCATAGAGTCACACTTTCTGTTGTGGAAAATTTTGGACAATCCTCCCACAACAGTGGGCAAACTCTACTTTCCTTTCCGCAGTAGACGGAGAAGTTAACTGAATCTTTCCGATTTTGGCCATCGTGTTTAATAAGCAAAAGGGGCGATTTGACCCATCTGTACACCGATTTAACCCCATTTTAATGGTTGCAACCACCATATTAATAACTCGCACGTATCAGTCTTATATATATAGGACATGAACCCCATTGGGTTTTCTCTATTTTCATTGGTTGGAGCACCCATTCCATTTTCCATCCGAGTTGTAAGCACCTGTTACAGGCTCGCCATTTCCGCAGCAGTCTCGACACCTACCCGCCATCGTCTTCCAACAGGTAAGTACCCCATCAAGCCTCGCAGACTAGTTGTAATGGTTAGGATGAATAGTATGTGCATGGTTCTATTTGTATTTTCTTGTCCACGTCAAGCTGAGTAGTTTAACTTCGGCTGAAGTGACCCATGATTTTATCCATTTAAGCGAGCCAAGGTCTTGTGTTCATATGAATGTGGACATTTCCGGGATCCTGAACGCCCATTAAGCCATCATTTTTGTAATATCTAAACTAGCCCTGTCCACCCTTACATGAAGATCGATCGGTATTCATTCCCAACTGTGAAAGTTCACGTTGTTTTGTGCCAGGGAACATGGCACTCATATTTGCTTACAGCTTATTGTTATGAAATGCATGTCCTTTACTTTCCATAGTTGCAGTATAGCATCCCACTGAAGCATTTTAGTTTTTGTGAAATAACATGTGATATGAATGACTAAACTGAAATAAAAGGCCATTTAAAGTTTGCAAATCATTAGGGAAACGATGTAGAATTAGAAGCTTTTGGTCGGCATTTTAGGCCTCAATTGTATGAGCAGAATGATAATTTGAAAATTGCTAACATCGCGTCATATTCTTACATGATTTTTCAAATGACTGAAGGTGGCAAGAGGAGAAAAAAGGAAACCTGCCCAACTAATGATAATGCAAGGATGGAAACTACGTTCTAGGATACTAGGTGCACTACAGGCGTGCCCCCAGAAGTAAGATGGGGAGATGTATACCGTATGGTAAGAGACCAAGTCTTCCCTGAGGCTCTTCTTGAAGAAGAATGTCTATACCAAAACATCAGAAACTCATGTATATCCAAAGCCGCCACCCATACAGAACTCTTCCCATACTCAGAAGTAATTGGATGGCTTCTGCGGCATGACAACACCGAGACAAGAGTTCTTTCGGACAGCAAAGGAGAAGCTTTTGCTTCATTCCACCCATCCTATATCTCAACGGCTTATAAATTGCCCAAGCCCCAGCAACGGCTGGATGATACATGGCTAGAAGAAATCAGAATGGATAATCTAGAGATGGCTAGGAGACTGTTAATTTCAGGAAAACAAATCAGAAAGAAAGACAATGAAGAGTATGAGGTTCAAAATATGAGGCCCCCTCTTAGATTAATTGCTCTCATGCTAAGTAGAATCTTTGGAAGACCCAATGGGACGATGTTCATGTTGCAATGGGTTCTCATCATCCACTATGTAGCATTCAAAGGAACAATTTTTAACTGGGTTGATATTCTCTTAGATAGCTTAACATCAGCTATAATTGTTGCACAAGAAGGGATAGCAGAGGAAAAGGAAAAATGTTATATGGCATCCTACTTGATAGATTACGTTGTGGCAAAGTGTCCCTTTCCTAAGTTGGGGTGCATATGGAACTCAGCCGAGAACTCAATGTTCATGGCTTACAAAATCTTCTGGGCTCATAATTACAAAAGACATTACAAACTCATTTGTGAGGAGTTTATCATGCCTCTATACGAACTAATGTTCAACGAGGAACCCAACTGCTTATCTGAGAATGCCATGAAAGTCTTGGAGAATTATGGTGATTTTTATTTTTCATCAGAAGGCACCTATATAAGAATGTATGGAGGTTCTAAAGCCCCGTATATCCTACCAAGATATGCCACTGACTACGTGGTTCACAAAGAGGCAGTGAGGCAAGTGTTTATTGATGGGATCGGTAGAACCTTGTACAAAGCAAATAAGGAAACTTTTTCGCTTTTACTGTTCTATGTAGGGGCTTACAAGTTCTCAGGAATTGCGACTGTAGAGGAATTCATTGCAATACTGAAAGACTTTCACTTCAAAGAAAGGATTTTCTGGAGGAATGATAAACAAGGCAAAGCGGCACGACATTGGAAGGAACTGCATGCCAACTTAGAATATGCACACTATTATGATGAGGATGAGGAAGCGTATCGAGGGGTCAGTAACATGACAGAACTACATATTTTCCAACCAAGTAAAGTCGGGGCCAGTTCTAGCTGTGGCACTATCAATGGTGCAAATCAACAACAAGAAAAGGAGGCAGCAAAAGTTGCTCAAACTCTCTCTAAAGAGGAGAAAGAACTCAAGGAAGCAGCCAAGCAAATCCAAAGAGAAATGGTTGAGAGAGAAAACAAGGAAAAAGAAGATGAACTCCGGAAAGAAGAAACTCAAAGGATTCAAGTGGCAGAAGATGAAGCTCGAAGAATTCAGGAGGAGGAACGAAGTAGGTTGGAAGGAATTTCCCAACAAGAAGAAGATGACAAACTGAGAAGGGAATAGGAGGAAGAGGCACAAAGAAAAGAAGAAGAAGAAAATAAATCAAAAGTAGATGCTGACCCCAAAAGCCCAATTATACAGGACTTGGATATAGGTTCCCCCATAAGGGATCTCCCAATAGTCCCTTTTACCCCATCCAAGAGTAGTACAGTGTCCCAATGGGATAAGTTCACTTACAACAAGAAAAGAAAATCCATTGTTAAAGAAACAATGACCGGAATGAAAAGGCCGTTTCAACCAGATATTGTCATCAGGCATGAAACCACACTCATGCAAGGTACCCAGCATGCGCACAAACTCATGGCATCTATTTTTGTAGCTTCTATTCTAGCAACTGTCGACAATGTTGACATATTATCAGACAAGTTAGATTCAGAGAGGGAGAAAACCCAACATCTACAGGAGACTCTGGTCAAGGAGCATAATTAGTCAAATTTGATGGTTGAGAAATGTGACGCCCTTGTGCTAGAAAAGGAAGAACTTAACAAGAATTTTCAGCATATCGAAGCTGAAAAGAGAGCTTTAGTAATACAAATGAGAACTCTGGAGATGGCGAAAAGAATTCTAGAAAGACGCAACTTTCAGTTGGAGTCCAAAAAATTTTATACTGCTTAACAGATCGATGACCTAAAGGAGAGTATTGAGAAGCTGGAAGAAAGGGAAGAACTACTAGAACACCAACTACAACTCGCAACCAACAAGGTAGGCGACTTGGGACCCTTTCATGCACAGGCTTGTGAAATTATGGAAAGAACACACGAGATTCAAGAGCTCATCATGGAGGAAATCTGCAAGTTGAAGGCAGTGGCGGCCAGAATCAAATAAATAAACACTGAGGCCACTAGGCGTAGGAGAAAATATGTACGTATTATTGAAGACATCAGGAAGCAAATGGAATGGAGAGAAAGAAGGTCAGAGTTCCCAGAGAGACTCCTTTTTAAGTCCATCACCGGCTTCAAGGTAGATATTCGTCTCTTGGGGTTTTGCTAGATTTATGGAGTGAAGCTGAATGAAGTGGCCATGATTATGCTCGAACAGTGTGGAAATTTGTACTAAAAAATACAAGCTACACAGGAAAGTTTCCAGGTGAAACTGCCTCAAAATATAGAAGAGTTTCCAGACAAGGCCTAACATTTGTTTGATCTAGAGGATGGTTTGAATGCTGAGATGGACTATGTAAGGAAGGTAGATGCCTTGACCTTAGAAGAACTTCACTATTGGATTAGATAGGCTATGGTTTGCACACATCTCCTAAATGAGAGCCTCTAAGTTATAATAGTAGAAGTCGTCAATCTAGAAGAAGAACTGGACAAACATGAAGTTTCTCTGAAAACCATGCTTTCCCTAGATGCAAACAATATCATAAAGGAGACCAATCTCTGGGTGAAGCATATAGCAGAAACAAACAGGATAGCAACAGCAGGAAGAGCAGAGGCATCGACTTCAACAGGATTCCCAGTAGCACTAGTGGCTTATGCCCCAGTCAGCAAAGGCACCAACTCATAAGCAATATATTTTTTGTCTTATTATGAGGGTCTGGACCAACTTATTTTCTTTCAGTCGTCCTATGTATTAATTATTAAATGACATTTGGGCATCCATCACTTTCATTTTGTAATATTTTGGGTTTTTATTCTCTTTTTGTGACATGTACACTACATGACAAATTAGAGGAATATAAACGGTTAGGGTATAGGTGGCAGCTCTTGGAACATTTTGTAAAACTATATATAGCTGAATAGAATAGAAGAGAAGGACTTTTGACAGGTGAAAGATTTTCTTCTGATGTACATGAATTATTTCAGCTACATGAATAGAGAAAGGATTTTGGCATGTGGAAGCTGTTGCATTGTTTGCTTTGGGTTGTGATGAATGATAGCCGAACTATATCTACATTTCTCATACACATTCTATGATATCTTTCCTCGATCTTATGAACTAATTCTATGCTATGATTGATCTTATCTCTTTGCAAATCTCTCTATCTCATGAGTAAATGGAATGCATTTTATAAAATTAGAGCTATCTTTGATATTACACACATTCTACTGAAAATACATCTTGATGATTAATAGCTATCTGTTTAATTCTCCAAATGTTTCTTTCAGTCATGTTACTGATATTTCAAATTCTGCTCCTTGCAAGGATAGGTGAATGTAGGTTAGGATAGTTAGAATAGATTTATTTAATAGCATGCATTTAATTTAGGGCACTTGCACATCATTCTCAAATATAAAATACATAACGGTGGATCGGTTCGTAACCAATAAAATAAACAATTCTTTAAAACTTACACGGTAGCCGGACCGTTAACCGAACGGATTCCCTACACCAAACGGTGAGCGATCTAATTGGGATCGCTTACTAGGGAGAATCCCTTGCTGATTGATACAACGATATTCGAGGCATCAACACTCCTTTATCATCCATGCACTAGTGGCCCTCCTTCTAGCACCAAAAACTGTTGATGCCTCGAAAATCGTAGCATCAATCAGCAAGGGATTCTCCCTGGTAAAAAGTACAAATTATATTGTTCACCGTTTGGTGTTGGGAATCCATTCGGTTAGCGGTTCTAGCTACTTTAAGATCTAAATATTCTTGTTCTTTACACCGGTTGTGGCCCAATCCACCATTTATGTATTTTATTTAAAGATGATATGCAAGTGCCCTGAGCTAAATGCAGGTAATTAACCTAAATTAATCTAAGACTGTATAAGAAAATTTATTCTATCCTTGCAAGGATCAAACTGTAAAGATGAGTTATACGCTGAAAGAAACACCTAAAGATCATACAGATAGCCATTTAATCATAAAGATACATCTACAACAGGATATAAAATATATTAAACATAGCTTTAATTCATTTAATACAATCCATTACTAATTTGAGAAAACACATCTTTGCACAGGAAAATATAAGAACATTCATTACACAGAAACAATTCAAGATAGAAAGGAATGATCTCACAACAATATGCAGATGATACAGGAATAATCTAGCACATATTTAACACATCTTCTAGGAAAAAATTCCTTCTCCCATGCTTTCATTAGGCAAAATTGATTTCGTAGAGCATGTAGTAAAATAGTTCACGTACAAGGAATAAAATTATTTCCCTTGCCAAAAGTCCTCTTCTCCTTCTTTTATCCCTCTATATATTACTTTACAAATTGCTCCTTGAGCTGACAAGTGTGCCCTAAATTTTTGAACCTTCTAATTTGTCATTTAGTGTATAACTACAAAATTGAATGATTTGTGAGGACCTTTTCACAAAAAACAAAATAAAGGACAGTTGTCTTTTGGTATGTTTGTACATGAAAACTTTCCAGCTTATTTTCCTAAAATATAATAAGGAAAACTATGGCACACATGGTTCTACTAATTCATTGGGTCTCTCTTCTACTATTTGCTTGCCCTTTTCAACAGGATTGCTTGTTTGTGCTGCTTGATCTTCTTGCTAAATGTAACTTTTCCACTATCCAATTTCCCTTACAATGGTTTTCCCTCTTACTTATATTGTTACATTCTATGCTATCCTGTGCTTGTGTAAATCTGATTTGATGGTCGTTGTCCCTATTGCAGTTTTTTGTGCACAGATTTCCAAAAAGTGAGCATGGAAAGCAATTTTCCCAATGAACTGATTAAGGTCTTATGAGGATATAGCCTCTATCTTCTTTAAATAGTCCAGCTCATTGTTCAAATTATTCTTCAACTCCGTCATGCACTGGTCTCTTTCAGGAAACTCGAAAATACTCTGTGGTAGAGGCATCTGACATGTCTCGTGAGCTTTTTGGATCCTGGAATAGATAACGTAGTACTTTTTCACTGTCTTCTGGATTTCAACAGTTAATCTGTTGCCACAATCTCTGCAAAATTCAAGGACTCCTATATCCATATATAGCTCCTCATTAGTTAAGGTGCGTAGATTAGAGGGAAAATTGGATTTTCCTTTTCTCCATTCAAACTACTCCTTAATCTCGACCACGTGTTGCGCATACTTGTGTTTAATATGAAGCGCTTCAATCTCAAGGCTTGTAATTTTTGTGATCATTTATTTCATCCCGTAAAATTCTTCAGAAATTAGTACCAGCAATTAATGAATCCTCTCTTGCATGTCACAGGCCTGCTTGTAAAAGGTGGATAGATCCTGCCTCTTTTCATTGGATTCTCTGAGTTGTTCCAACAGCTTAGTCTTTTCTTCTATTAGTCTTTCCAACTCTGATATATGAATTTTCAAGTCCTTTTGTTCATCTTCTGAAATTGCTAGTTGCATTTTCAGTGAATTCTTCTCATTTTCAAGCTGCAGGGATTTCGAAGTGGTTTCTTCTTTCTCTTCTACGAGCTCTTTGTATTTCCTTTATAATTCATTGCTTTCTAATACCTCCTTCTTCCTATCATCTTTTATCTTGAAACACAACTCTCTGTAGTTCTTAACAGTTTCCATTAACCGATCGATATTGCCTTTACTTTCCTGGGTTGATGCTACAGTGCATCCTTCTTGGAATGAAGGATTGATGTCAGTCCCTTGGACAAGAGTGGTCTTTGATACTCTGAATTCATATAAGTCCTCCCCAATTTCCATTTTCTTTACTCTTCTATCAATAATAGCCCTCTTTCGTTCGTGAAAATAGACGGAATCGAGGTTGGCCACTTGGCGCTGCTTTCTGGGGTTGTATGGGGTTAGTGCTAGTTCTTTAGTAGAAACAACCCCTTCATGGGATATCCTTGGTTGGTCTATCTTTGAGATGCCTAATTCCATGGCTTGTGGGCTAGACGGGTTTTGTTTCGCATCTTTCTTGGCTTCTTTCTTTTCTTGTCTTTCTACTAACTTTGCTAACTCTGCTTGCAATCTATCTGCTTCCTCCAACAAGAGCCTTCCTTTTTCTTCTTCTCACACTTTAGTAGTTTGTTCTTGGAGGATCCTATCTTCCTCTTCTCTCAGAGATTTTGCTTCCTGCTTCTCTTGGATTTTAGCAACTTCCTCTTCTTGCTGCAACTTAATAGCTTGTTCTTGTTGAATTCTTGCTACTTCTTCTTGTTGTAATTTGGAGGCCTGCTCATTTTGAAGCCTTGCTACTTCTTCGTCTTGGTGTTGTTGGACAACCTGTTCTTGTAGGACTCTACCTCTTTCCTCGGGCTCTATTTCTTTTGAACCTCCTTCTTGGGATGTTGCTTCCTCTTGATCTAGTTGTATCAGATCAACAGGCTTGGGGGCAGAACTCTTCCCAGCTTTCTTCTTGTAGCGTTTTCCTAATTCTGTTAAGTTCCTGGCACTACGAAATAATTCTTCATTCAGGTCAATAAGATGGGTGTACTCAAAGGTAGTTTTGACATCAATAACATGCCTAGCAACTTTACCACAAGGGTCATGCCTTCTAAAAAACTTTGTACCAAAATGAAAGATTTCCAAGTCCCGAACATAGTTTTCTCCCTCTTTTTCCCTCTGGAGACTATATCCGCCGATAGTGAAAGGCATTGGCAGATATATTCCTTTCTTCCTTTCGGTGAGGATTCTACTGATTCCACCGATGCTGAAGAGTTTCCTTATGGATTCCCTGTGTATCACAAAATCTGTAGCATACCTAGGAAGCATAAATGGAGCTACGGATCCTCCACTCATGCAGATGTAGGTGCCTTCTTGGGCATGGTAATAATCGCCAAATGCTTCAGTAATGGGCATGGCATTTTCTGACATGTAATTTGGTTCATCTACAAAAACAAGCTGATATAAGGGCATGATGAACTTCTCGCAAACCTGCTTGTAGTGGTTTGCATACTTGCTTGACCATGTGGGTTGATAGGCTATGAAGAGAGGTGTCTCCTTTCTGTTCCATGAACAACCCAAGTTTGGGAAGGTATGCTTGCTCAACAAGCAATCTATCAAATAAGAAGACACAAAGAAGTCTGCTTTCTTCTGAGTCATTCGTCCTTGGGCACCGATTAACTGTGATTCCAGGCTTCCTGAGGTTATATCAGCCCAATTGAAAATGGTACCGGACATGGCTACATGGAATATTACTGGTACCCAGCCAATCTTGAAGATATTACCCTTAGGCATGCCGAAGATTCGGCTTAACATCAAAATAATGAGTCTATAGGGGGTTTCTTTTGTATTCATCGGTCTTCCTTTGTATTATTTGTCTGTCAGCTATTGTCATCTTCCTAACAGAGACTAGAGGGTCCATGGGGTGTTTTGCAATCCAGTTATCATCCAAACAAGCTGTTGCTAGGAGCAATCTATAAGTGGCTGTGATATGTTCAGGTGTGAACAATGCTAGATTCATTCCATTTTTGTCATTTATGAACCTAGTGTCAATTTTGACATGAGGGATCAACCAGCCAAGGACCTCAGAACATGGAAACAACTCAGGTCAGGTTGCTGCCTTATCGATACAGGATTTCTTGATGTTTACGTATACCAAAGTATCTTTTAGGGGGGCATTAGGGTAGTCCTGATCCCTGATGAATCTATATAAGTCACCCCACTGAAACGCTGGGGAAGAGCTTCCTAGGGGTGCATTGGTGGTAGCTTGCGTATTAGCAAACATGGTCTCAAGTGAGGTATCTAGTAGGATCTCCACGTCTGAATCTGACTCTACCTTTTGTGTGGCCTTCTTCCTTGCAGATCTTCTATGCATGTCAAAACTGTGTCGAGGTGGCACAAATAAAGAGTTTGGCATATTCATAGGCAATTAACACCACAGACATCAACTAGTATTCAAAGTAACTAATAAACAACGACAGGTAACTCCTTCAACTTAAACATCTTTAGAAAGATTGCAACAACTTAAAATGAAACAAAACATTCATGCAATCATTTAACAGTAAGTATTTTCAACATAAAACTGGAAGTTGTCAATCGTTTTATTCCTTAATGACTTGAAAAAGAAAAATTGTTGCATAAGTGCTAACTTGAAATCACATGGGAATTTCCATTGTGGTGGGAGACAGAAAACCAACGCACATTATTGTTCACTAGTGTAGTGGTTGTTTGGTTAGAGGTTTGAATTTAACTCTTACGCATCAGACAAATGTAGCATTGTAGGCATGGGCGGGGTTCTCATCATGCACTACGAGGTGTTATTTCTCATTAGTAGTGTGTAACACAGAACTAGGAGGATGTAGTCTTGCCATATTGTCTCTTAAAAGCACTCACAAGGGAGGTGGCTTGGTTTGACATTTTGGGGTATGTCTTGAAGAATTTTTCTTCAATAACAATTGCAAAGGTAGAGGGGATGAATCATGTTGCGTACACAAAGAAAGGTTATCACAAGTATGCACCGAAATTGGCATGGCAACTTAGTTTTTAAGGGCCTGCGGGGAAACCACACCGAGCATATGGCCAAGGAGGAACATAAAACACCATGGGTGAATTAAATGACTGTGCATGGAACAAGTTTTACCTTTTAAGATGTCAAAAGGCAAGCTTCAAATGGAATTATTCCTCATAACAAGCAAATGGAGGAGAAGGACGCCTACCTGGTGCTTTCACAGTGATCTCCCATGATCGACGCATCTACCCAGAATAAGGAGCTGACAAAACATCCACTAGAAGCTTTCTTGGCTTGAGAATAACGAGCAATTTGAAACTCCGTTCTATGTGTATATAGTAGGAGAGTTAATTCCCCATGTGTTATAGGTCAAATCTGCACTTCTCCATCCGTGATCACATTAAGTTGTCGATCACACAAAAGGACAACATGGATTGAAGAGCAAGATTTCCCTAGATGACACATGGACTTGGCTTACCCGTCAGCAGTTGAAAAAACCCAATTTTAACCTATCTTTTACATGTGCGCTACCCTACATGCATAATAGTAGCGCATTTCCTTAAGTGTGCGCTACCCTACAAGCATAATAGTAGCGCACACCTACTAGTATGCCCTACTTTTCTAAAGCAAACTAGCGCACACCTTGTTGTAAAGTAGTGAAGTTGCATATTGTGTGCTACTCTACTGTGAAATACTCGCACACATCTTAAAATGTCATCAAAAATATATTAATTTGACGAATTGGGATTAGTTGCAGTTGGTTTTGCAACTTTCTAATCAAACTACCTCTTGATCCAAACTTCCTACCTTGTCCCACAAATACAAGGGGGGAATAGATGAGAGAGGGGAGAAGAAACTATGCCTTGAGGGTTGTTATGTTGGAGGAATTCTAGGTAAGTGTGAAGAGCAGGACCCCAGAATCTAGTTGCATAAGCACTCTAGAGGATAAGGTATAATTCTACTGATTATTTGCTTTTGACAATAAAGGTTGAAATTCCCTTCCTGTCCCAATCAAATGTCTAATGGATTGCATGTTTGTTTGGATTAAATGCTTGATTGTATTTGATGTCTAAATTGTGTTTCAATTTCATCATTATTATTTTAGTCAAGATACGCTGAGGAAGGTATCTTTGTATTACAGGTTCTCCAAATGGAAGATCAAGTGAAGGATTGAGCAGAAGATCGAGCAAGAGCTAGGATTGAATGTCGTTAATAAGGTATGCCTTCTAAGATCTTGATCTCTTTCTTTTTGTAGAGGCCTATGTGATATGATTAATGCATTTACCTGTCACCCCATAAGTTGATAGTGTCCCTCTCCTCGCTATAGGGTAGAATTCCCAAACAACACCATGGGTGAATTAATATGTGTTTGGTGGGTACGGGGCTCATTGTAGAGGTGTATTAATGCCGCACAAGTCGTATTAAATGGCTTCACCAACCCGACGTTTCTGTAACTTTCGGGCGCATAGCGGCGGTGATTTGAACAACAGCTTCCTGCATCAAATGACATTTTATGCTTAAGACCTGCAATGGCGCGGGATTTATACAACGGCTCTATTAAGCGTAGAGCTTCCGACTATGGCGGGGAAGTTATCGTTAAGATTTGCGCTAGAAAGATGGGACAAAGGCAAGCTTAAAAGGAAAGCGAGGATAATGGCAACCTTAACATTAGGATCTGCACAATGGGTGGGGAAGCTATCATTAGGTTTTGCGTCCAAAAGAATGTGCCAATGGGGTGTAAAAACCAGGTGGAGGAGTTAAGGTTAAACTACACACAATGCCATAGGTTTTAGGGTTAGGTATTTCGCTACGAGCGGATGCGTTGATATGACGCATATTTTATGTTTAGAATCTTGCATGTAAGGCGGCGATTTAAGGGATTTATTAGTGCATTGGTGGTAAGCTCAATACCAAAACTTGTTCCTTTCGCGCAAAGTGAAATATGCTATTTGGGCCTCTAGCACATACTTAAACATTAAAAATGCACTTTGTGTTAAATATAGGGAAAAGAAATTCCTTAGCAAAAAAGATCAAAAAAATTCGCAAAGAATCAATACTTAGGAAAAGTTTGAAAGGAGAAGTAGCTAAGTTTGAACAAAATCAAGCTTCAAGACAAAATTAAAAGAAGGGGCCCTAATATTTACAAAAATTTTTGGGGGGGATGTTGCAGCAACAACAAGGTTCTACTTGTTATTTCAGCCTCTAAGTAGTTAAATTATTTTCTACAATTATTGATTTAGTATTCATAAGTTATCATCATACAAAAGTATTTATTTTGAATTCTGATCTAGTTATGATTTTGTGTAATGATGATTAAGTAAATGAAATGATTTAACAAATAACTTCTCTGTATTTTTCCCCATACTATTTTTTGTATAGTACTCTAGTGCAGAGAAGGAGAATTAAGATAGATAATTGATGGACAGATGGACAGAATATAGAATGATCGAATCGACTGACATTGTTGTGTTTTCTTAATATTCCTTAATAGTCACATTCTATAAAATAAATTATATATGTCTAAACTTAGGAAATATAACAAAATTTCATATTACATGCACCATAATATTTCTTTACATAGAAACAGAAGTAAATATTCCATCCCTGTACAAAACCTAGTGTTTTCATTTCAAGTCATTTATTTCCTTACAAAAGATGTATGCTAAGTATTCTCTTACCGTTCTTTTCAAACAGTTTAGTGTTATAATTTCACTTTATTCTTTCATCAGCATTCATGAAATATAACAACTGCAAAAATAAACATTACTATTTACACAGAACTGCTACCAAGTACTTTATCTTTAAAACATAATTATTATCAATTGCATACAACAACATTGTTGTATAGTACTATTTAATCCACAATATTCACATCTTTTATTTTGATTTAATTATCAAACTACAGTTATAAATTCAAACACTTCTACTGTAGATTTGAAAACCCTAAGGTTCCAACCCTAGCTTCTTATTTCCACTTTTACTATACATTTCAACATTTATCATATCAAATAAGCTATCCAAAACAGAGTTAATATATGATTTGTGTATTCATAATAGACACGGTTTTGAAACCCTAAACATAAATTTAAATAACCTTAAACATCAACCTTTCATTTTGAGAACACAAGTAAGATACATTACCCTGACTTAACAGAAACATAGTTTATAGTCACGATTCTAGTATATAGTTTACAACAAAATCAAAGGAACATAATTTTAGCATCATTATCAAACAATGAGTTTATAACCCTAGTAGAACCATAGTCAACATCGAAAACCAATAGATAAACGAATTTAAGACACAGTTCTCAGGTTCGAATTCTCAAAACTATCAAGCTAGCATCGAAACCTACAGGTTTAGCGTTTTGACTGCACAACACAAGGTTTAAACCTATGGCTCTCCGCCATCTTCAACACACAACAGTTCATAAACAAAATGTTACATTATCACTTATTCTGGAGCATTGTTTTCAGTGGTATCATACATAAACAATCTTTAAGATAGAGTAACCAAAATCTTTTATTTAAACCGGAATAACCAAGGGATAAAACCCTCTCAACTGTGTACATCCTTTTGCAAAATGACTACACAGAAAACAAACACTATAGGCTTAACACCGAAGTGGGTTGAGTATTTCATCCTCCCCAAGCTGCCAGTTAGCTCAAAAAACATCACGACGATGGTCACATTCCACAGAATTACATTTTTAAAACAAAGTCTTGGCAAATAACCTAAGAAGGACCAACAGTTACCGAAACAAAGCCATCAAAGAAACCACTGAATATTACCACTTCCATTGCAGTAGCCACCTTTCAAACTCAAGATCGGGAACCAAAAGCCAAAGGAGCCTGCCACACAAACAAGACTGGTCAAACGAGTATCATCAAAGAAGTTTCATTAAGATGAAAAAACAACAACTGCAATCTCATAAACAAATAGAAGGAAACAGGTTTTGAAAACCTGTACAATACCTTTAAATAGTTACATATGGAGTAATGAAAATGTAGACATTGTTAAACCATAGCCATCAGCTCACCACCGAATGCAACGAAGGTTCGAAACAACTCTAAGAATCATCACTTGTCATTCAAGGAAAACCGAATACTGGATCAACCTACACAGAAGACCATCACCAACCCTGGAGTCCTGCCAACTACAAACAATTGTTGTAAACTTGCACAATAGGGCTTGACTCTTATTCTATCTACAGGTATCAGAAATCACCCTCAGGTCACAGTTTCGAGTCACGGAGGAAGCTCCCCAAACTTGCTAACGAAACCTTGATTTTTCTCAAGCCTGTCTGCCTCTCCACCAAGCCAGCAGCAACTCACAATGAAGTCCCAGGAAACAACAACTTCGAGACTTAGTGGAGGATTAGGGTTAAGTTCCAAAGCCCGAGAGTGTGATAAGATTAATGGTGGGGATCATACATCACAACACATCATAATTCGAAGCACCAACTGCATTAAAACCATATTTAATTACCAATGCCACCGTGGAGATCAACTCAGGTTGAACCTTGTAAAGCTTGTCCACGTAGACTATATTCTCACGATGATTTCACATGTTAAACACCATGATGGAAGCCACCGAGATATTCCACCGAGCTGGTAGATAAGAGTGTTAAATGCCAAGGTTGGATGCAAATGCCTGCCAACACATGTCCACTACACCATTAATTACCCTATCCTTATAATGTTGTTTATATTTGCAAACCTGTCATAACATTGGTAAGTCATAGTTTGTATTATGGTAACATTTCACTAGGCATCGATCACATGATTTAAAAGGGTCACAAAGATGCCCACATTTGTTATATTATTTTGTATATAGGACCAATGCATAAGCCTTTGCATATAGTTTATATACTATAGGAATTTTGTAATATTTGCATAGAGTTTATATGGTATAGGAATTACATAGAATATGCATATAGTTTATATCGTATGGGAATTACAGAAAAATTATATATAGTTTACGTTATAGGAATAATGTGGAAGTTGCATATAGTTATATTGTAAAGGAAAAGCATATAAATAGTAGATAGACCATCGAGGATAGGAAATCACATAAGCAATTTGCATATAGTGCAAATGTTATAGGAATATAAAGTATCATGCATTTAGCCTATGTTATATAAAGGCACATTATCCTTGTGAGAAATAATAGTAGCGCATATTATCCTAAACCAATGCTATGATACCCTATTTCATCATTTGAATATTAAACAAGGAAATGCATGAGATGTATAGCTTACAGCTGTAAACTTTAGACAAGTCACTTTATAAGTACCTTAGAAACTTTACACAAAACCTTTGAAGGCTAATTGAAAGTGCATTTTAAATTATACATGTACTACTGGATCTGATGTGTCACCCTTACCTGTAATCTGCGAAAAGGAAGGTTCAAATGCTTTGGCATGAATGCTAAGTAAACCTCGGGGTACCCTTAGGACCCCTTTCATCATCAAAAGAAGAACAACAGTTAGCGCTTATAAAAATTAATATTTGATTTAGTATTGACATAAGTAATATAAAAATATAGTTCAGACAAGAAAAACATTCAAAAGCATCTAAATGTAGATTTAATTTCATCTCTTGTCATGTAGCAAAACAATACATTTATGATCATTACAAATATTTATTACTGCATGACAACATAGAAGCATTTATTATAATTATGCACAGCTAGTACATGCATTAAATACTACATTGAAAAATTTTAAATTTTTGTGAAATTTTGCGATGTTACATGTGGTATCAAAGTACGAGTTCGAACTCTAGGCCTGAAATAGGCTCACGCGCGTGAAATAGAAAAATAAAAAATAGAAAATTTATGTTACTAACTTTTATTTTAATCTTGTTTCTGTACAGAACAGTTTGACATTTAAATTGCATGTATGGAAATACTGGAGGAATCAGTAGAGGACATGTCTCCTCATAATGAGCATAATAATAATAATCATGAAGGAATATATGTTGAATTAAATAATCAATATTCAGAACTTCTACTTACTGTAAAATATTTAAAATCTAAGATAAGAACTGTTAAAGAAGCATTTTGAAGGTGCAAGAAGAGTTAAATCAGATTTTAACGGAGAATTATCAAAATGAGGAAAGAGGTAGGAAATCAGAAGTAAAATTTGATTCTGGTACAATGTCCGACAAACATAAACACAAGAAAGCAAGGAAATGATTATAATTATGTTCATGACAGTAGTGACAGTGATTGATGTTCTAAGAAGCGGAAGCATAAGCATCATGAACAAATTACAGGAGAGTTTAAAAAGATTAAGCCACCAACCTTTAATGGCGAAAGTGAAAAGGGTGAGACAGTTGAAGCATGGTTGTCCGGAATGAAGAAATACTTTCATATTTACGATTACTCTTCTCAGTTAAAAGCCAAGATGGCTATTTACAATCTCACCGAAAAGGAATATATTTGGTGGCACGATCTTAAAAGAATTAAGAGCATAAAAGAAAGAAACATAACCTGGAGTATGTTTAAAAATTTATTTAAGAAATTTTTTTTGTCAGAACAGTACTATGAAGATAAATCCAAGGAATTTTATGATTTAAAATTGGGTATTATGAGTATGAAGGAGTTGTGCAACAAGTTCCTTAGCTTGCTGAGGTATGTACCTTACATGGTCGAAGAGAAGCCTAAGGTACAAAGGTTTCTAAATTGTCTACCTTTCAACATAAAAGACAAGATCGAATATGATAACCCTTTCACTTTGGAAGAGGCTATGAGGAAAGCTAATTTCTGTTTTGACCAAAACAGAAAAAGAGAAGGAATATTTGGTTGAGGTAATAAGTCAAATCATTTTGAGCATAAAAAGAAAAGTTTTAATCATGATTTTGGAAGTTTTAAGAAAAAATTTAATAACAGAAATTTTCCAAGTAATAGTAACTATAGGAGTAATGCACCATAGAATTTTACTGCTGCAAGGAATGTGCCTAATAATAATAACAACATCAGATATGTTGAACAGAAAGCACCTTTGAAGTGTTATGATTGCAGTGGACCACATACTAGGGCTCAATGCCCACGCAAAAGAAAGATAGTTAACAACATTCACACCATAGAAGCGGAGCCTACAGTTGGTGATGTAGCAAGAGAGATGCCCAGGATAAATGCAGCACTGGAAAATCGTCAAGCAGATCATCAAATGTCTATGGTCGAAATTGAAGGTATGATACACAACAAATCTATTTCCATTCTAATAGATCCAGGTGCAAGTTTGAGTTACATTTCACCTGATTTGTTGAAAATATGCAAGTTAAAGGTAGAGAAATTTGATAATTCATGGTTAGTTCAGCTAGCAACAGGCATTAAAAGAAAGGTTATAGACTTTGTCAAAAATTGTGATGTATTTATGAGTCAGGTGAAAACGCAAGTTAATCTGAATGTTTTACCATTTGGGTATATCAATTGTTGATTGGCATGGACTGGCTTGAACATCATAGAGTAGTACTTAATTGTTATGAGAAATCTTTTACTTGTTTGAATAATGAAGGTAAAACTGAAATAGTAAAAGGAACTCATAGGAAGATTTCTGTAAGACAAATTTATGCTTTACAAGTAAAGTGAGGTGCAAGAAATGGCTATAAAATGTTTGTTGTTAATGTTATTAATGACGAATGTTCATCTAAAGAAGATAAGTTAAAACAAGAGGATATACCCATCCTTAGGGACTTTTCTGACGTATTCCCGGAAGAAATTCCAGGATTACCTCCAAAAAGGGAACTTGATTTCACCATTGAGTTAGTACAGGGTGCGGTACAAAACTCAAAGGCTCCCTACAGAATGAATATTCCAGAGTTAAATGAACTCAAATCTCAGCTGAAATAATTAATAGATAAAAACTACATAAGGCCTAGTGTGTCTCCTTGGGGAGCACCAGTTATTTTTGTTAAAAAGAAGGACGGTACCATGCGACTATGCATAGATTACCATCAACTTAATAAAATGACAGTTAAAAATCGATATCCCTTTCCCTGCATTGACGATCTATTCGATCAGGTACACGGAGTAGAGATATTCACTAAAATTGATTTAAGGTCCGGATATCATCAAGTTACAATAAAAGACAAAGACATATTGAAAACTGCTTTCAGAATGCGATATGGGCACTACGAGTTCGTATTTATGCCTTTTGGGCTAACTAATGCACCGACAGTGTTCATGTGTTTAATTAACAACGTTCTGCATAAGTACTTAGATAAGTTTGTAGTTGTGTTCATTGATGATATTCTAATTTATTTGAGAACTAAAGAAGAGCATGACGAACATTTAAGAATAATTCTGCAAGTGTTAAGAGAACATCAACTTTATGCTAAGATCAACAAATGTGACTTTTATAAAGATAAAATACAGTACCTAGGTCACATAATATCTAAAGACGGAATTTTAGTTGACCCTGATAACATAAAAGCAATTAACGAGTGGCCTGTTCCTAAAGATGTAACTGACATTCAGTCCTTTATTGGGATAACAGGTTACTACATAAAGTTTATTGAAGGGTTCTCACGAATTGTGAATTCCATCACTTCTTTGTAGAAGAAGGGGAAGAAATTCATATGGGATCAAAAATGCCAAGAAAGTTTTAATAAGTTAAAATAATTATTAACAACCGCACCCATTTTAAAAATCACTGATCCTAACAAAGACTTCGTTGTATGCACTGATGTGTGCAACAATGGACTCGGTGGGGTCTTAACTCAAGAAGGTCATGCTATTGCTTTTGAGTCTAGAAAGTTAAAAATCCACGAAAAGAATTACGCAACTTATGACCCTGAGTTGGCAGCTGTGATACATGCACTAAAAATGTGGTGCCATCACTTGATTGGAAGAAAATTTACACTAATGACAGATAATAAAAGTTTATAATACTTGTTGGATCAAACAAATCTAAACACAAGGCAAGCTAGATGGCTAGCTTTCCTTAGCGAGTATAATTTCAAAATTCAACACATTAAGGGTAAAGAGAACAAAGTTGTTGATGCCTTGAGCAGGAATGCTAGATTAAGTTTTGTGGCAGCAATCAGCATGTTTAAGATAGATGTGGAAAATCAAATTGAAGAAGGAAATAAGCAAGATGAAAATGATCAAAAATTGCATGATAAGGTTGCTGCAAATTTATTTGAAAATTTAATAATAGATTACAGCATTAATAAAAAGGGATTAATGACTTATAAAAACAAAATTTATGTACCTAATGTGTCAAAAGTTAAATTGTTGATTTTGGATGAAGTTCATAAGAGTCCTTATTTGGGACATCCTGGTTATCAGAAAATGATAACTATGTTAGGGAAGGATTATTTTTGTCCCAACATGAAGAACAAAGTTGTTGAATACATAGCTAGTGTTATAGCTTGAAATGACACCTCTCCGTCCGTGACGACACTTGCTTCCCTTGGTCACATGACGACACTTCTTGAGATCAAGTTCAGTCACAAAAAAGGACAATTGTAGATGGAGGAGTCATTTGGGACACTAAAAATGGTTGAAATTACCTCATTCTTGACCCATTTGATGTATATGACCCTTAGGAACATTTTTCCAGACCAAACCATCTCCTGAAAATGAGCAAAAAAGCCTGTTTTTGGCCATTTTTTAACATGAGCGCGGCTCCACTGTTGAAATAGTAGCATGTGTACGCGACTTTTGCTTCATTAAAGTAGTGCTCAATTCCATATGTACGCGACTTTGTCTACTGTAGAGTAGCGTACACCCCTGTTTTGGTCAAAAATCTCGAAATTTGAGTAAGTTAAGTTGGTTGGGAAACCTCTTGAGCGGTTATAACTTCTTTTCCTCTTCCTCATTGACTATATAAGGAGGGTAGAAGGGCCATGTGAGAGGACTAAGCCCAATTACAAAGTTATGCTGGAGGAATGGAGACCCTTATCCCCCTCTCTTGTGCTTCAGTTTTGGTAAACCCTAGTACAATTGCTTAGAGGTTGGGATCCTTGGAGAACGGAAGCAGGAGACCTTGAATCTAGGTTTCGTGAAGTGCCAAGCTTGAAGGAAGGTATAACTTTATGTACTTTCTTTCATTCATTAATAAAGATCAGACGTTCTTCTCTTTCCAAATATGACCTATTAATGTGTCTTAGATTTGATTACAGTTTGTTTATAATATGATGTTTTCTTCTATTATGAATATCAGTATTATATGTGTAGTCAAATGTGTTTGAGAAAGGTATCAAGTTGTTTTGCAGGTCTGGGCATTGCGACACTGGATAAGGATTGAAGAGCGAGGGAGGCAAAGCTAGGATCAACCTTCTGAATAAGGTGCCTACATCTCTAAACCCTAATCTCTTCATTTATTTGTTGTACTTGCAGAATGCTTGTAAGTCTATCTTTATCACCGTAAGTTGGTAGTTTCTCCCCTGAACTATAGGTGCATTTTCCCCACAACAGAATGGCGACTCCACTGGGGAAAGCCTAACTGCTTAGGGGTATCCAAGGTAATTTCTTCAATCTTGTTTGATGGTCTTTGTTCATTTTATTGATTAGGATCAGTTAGTAGGCTCTATTTGACCCTTCTTGGCTCTTACAGGCCCTTCCCAGCCTTTGCAAACCCTTGTGGACCCAGGTGTGGTGGTTTTAACCCCATTTTTCCAACTTTTTCCACCTGTACGCTACTGTTTGTACCACACAGTAGCACCCATAAGCTACTTTTCCACCACACAGTAGCGCCCATCTTGCTATGGGCACTAGTTTCCTTCATACACAGTAGAGCTCAAAATCTGGGTTTGATTTTTCGAGTTTTTGGGTTGTGGACCCAAATCTGGGGGCTGTGGCTGCATTTTTTGGGGTCCCTGATGACCCTAGGTCTGTGTTAAACCCCCGTAAGTGGTCTTCCATCCTTGTACTGATCCTACATTCATGATTTGAACCTCTTTTGATCAATTTGGGCTTGTTTAGAAAGTTTTAGGGCTTGTTGACCCAAGTTGGGGGGTTGTGGACCCGTTTGGTGTTTTGTACCCTAATTTGAGTCTGACTGGACCTGCTTGCCCCATTTCCACTGGATTTGAAACCTTTTGAGTCTTCTTGACCTTGTTTGTATCTATTTGAGTGAAATTTCTCTTTTAGATTGGTTTTTTATCCTTTCTTATGCTTTTAAGTTTTCTTTTGTAGTGAAAGATCAAGTGTTTTGGCTATTGTTCAAGACCTTGTTTGCATTGTTTATATGCAAACCTGACTTTACCAAACCATAATTCTTCGTAGGTCATTTGCTTCGTTTGGGTCTAAAAGTAGTTTTCGTACTCTTTTCCCAATGGTTGGCATGCTTACATCAATAAGAATTTGAAAGTCATATTTGGTAGCTTTTACTGTTTCATAAAGAGAAACTGAAAGTTTATTTGCTTTGCTTTGATAGTAGGGTAGTTTCAGTTTTTGTTTCTTACCTTTGGAAAGCATAAAGAATTTTGATTCATTTTTTGAATAGAGTACCTTGCAAGTGGCTTAAAAGATTTTAGAGTGCTTTGCATCAAAAAAGAACAAGTTTTCTTTTGCATACTTTTTGGTTTGAATAGCTGCATTCTTAGGTTTTGAGTTTAATTTTGTACATTTAGACTTTATTTTTACCCTTTTTGCATTGGAAAGATTAAAAATTGCATTTTCATATGCATTCTAGATCAGAATTTTAAGATTTGCATTGAAAATAAAAAGATTTGTTTGGTGGTAAATATTTCATTTTCCGTACTCTATCTCTATTATAACCACTCTCACACACCCACTACCTTTTTGAGTAAGCAAGTAACCTTTAAAATGATCTCTAATAAAATGAACTAGCAACATTTTCTTTTCTAGGTTACACTACACCAACTAGTCTTGGTTAGGATCTTGGGTTTAAAACACCTTCAACCACCAAAGATCAGACATTACGCAAAAATCGTAGTTTGACTATCACAGGTAAACCCACTTCATTCAAAGATTGCCTGGGATCTATGCAGTAGGTCATTGCGAGATCAGATTGTTGGGAATACTCCTCCTACTTTCTGTTTCGAACATACACCAGGATTGGATCACGTTTGGGGACTCTTTCGAGTTTCGGGCTCAGTTACCCTACCGACGCCTTCTGATTCGACTGGTGACTGTTCCCCCAGGAGTTTTCGGTGTTGTGGTATCCTTAGTATCTGACCATAGGTTCATACACAGGTGACATCAGAGGGTATATCTGCTATACCTAGGACAGACGTGGGAGGAAATCCCTTGCAGGTCTTTGGGAGGGCAGTTGGGTGATTCCAGCGCTTGCACCCTTAGTCATTGTATTATGGACCCCGGGTAACTATTCTTCATCCTTCGTTGATCTGTTCTGGGCCCTCGTCATCCCAGACTCTTCGCTGGAAGGCATCTGTTTGCCTGGTTTGATTTACCTAGGACCTTTTTAGTGGTGTGCTCTTTGTGCTACTTGTTTTAGTTTGCCTTAGAGATCTTCTTGTTCATTTGAGCAGGAAACTATGTCTAGCACTCCGGCGAGTGCCAATCAAGGTACCCCTGTTCCGGGGGATCCTTGTGCTGTTCCATTCATTGGAAACATTGGTACTCCCTTAATGGCTACTCTGAATCTTCCTAGATTCACTATTGGGCTGTTGGTTTGGTTGTTTTCCACTCCGAATGCCTTGCATGCTCCTAATGCTTCTTTTGTGAGCACCTCAAATCAAGAGCATCAGAACCCTGTGCCTCCCTTGCCAGTAACATCTTCTCCTCCTCCTTCTACCTCATGTGGAAAAAGTAGCAATACTACTAACCAGCAGTCTAAAAGGTATAGACAGAGGAAGAATGAGAAGAAGATGCCAAAACAAGGGGGCAGCAACCCAGCCTCTATGAGTCATGCTGGGGGCAAACACACTTCCTCTGCAAGTCATGCAGGGGGCACCTACCCAGTCTCTGGAGGTCATGCTGGGAGAAAAAATTTAGTCACTGAAAATCATACTGAAAGTTTGTCTTCAACCATTGTCAGTCATGTTGAGGACATGTCATTGATCATTGCTAGTCATATTAATGACAAGTCACCAGTTCCTATGAGTCATACTGGAGACACTAGATCAGCCACTGCAAGTCATACTGAGGGAGTTGACATTGTCGACAAACCAAACAAACAGAAGCTTAAGTTCCCTTGTAAGTTTTGCGAGGGAGATCACCTTACTTACTTGTGCCCTGTACTTCCAGAAGTGCAAAAAGCTTGGTCCTTAGTTCAAAATTCTGATGCTTTTGAGAAACCAGCCTCTGTGAGTCATGCTGGGGGCAAGTTGTCAGCCAATGCTAGTCATGCTGAGAGTATTGACGTTGTAAAGGAGTCTTACCCTATAGGACAGAAACCAAAGTTCCCTTGTAAACTTTGTAAGGGAGATCACCTTACTCACCGATGCCCTGCCATTCCAGAGGCACGAAGAGTGTGGTCCATGTCTGAAGGAACCTCTATTCCTAAGTTGTCTATAGATTCCCTACAGTTAGATCAACCTTTGGTTGATAAAGTGGTTGAACCAATGCAATCTTTGGTTGACCCCACTCTTCCTTCGGAGAGTGAAGTGATTGAATCAATGCAATCTTCGACCGATCCCATCAGTCCTTCAGAGATTGATGCACCTACTGCTGAAGTCTTTTGCATTACCATTTTGGATATTCCTGAAAAAGGGGGCACTTCATCTATGCCATGTGAACCCCTACCAAGCCCTAGGATTGTTTCCTTTGATTGGAATAGTCTAGCCGAGCCTCGTCTTCCTTCTTTGACACCTTTCCAGATAAATGTTGATATCGGGAACCATACGGTTGATCGATGCATTGTTCATGAAGGTGCTTCTGTTAGTATCTTATCGCTTATGCTTGGAGAGATTTGGGTTTCCCTAATGCTATTCCAGCTGCTAATTGGCCGTTGACCTTCGATAAAAGACCTAGTGAACCGTTTGGATTCCTCCGTCAGGCACCTGTTACTTTGGGTGGAAAAACAATCTTAGTTGATTTTATGGTTTTAAAGGACCCTATGGACTTTGATATGATCCTTGGGCGTGATTACGTTTATGCTATGCATGCTGTGGTGTCTACGCTTTTTTGTGTGATGCATTTCCCTCATAACGAAAACATTGTCACCATCGACCAGCTTGCATTCATTGATCCTCCTTATTACCCAACTGTAGACCAGTCAGGTCCCTCGTCATTAGGCACTACTATGTCACATGGGAATTATGTGGCATATTGTTCTTTGAGTTCAACTGCTATTGAGAAGGAGTCTCTGAGTTCATGCTTACCTTCTTGCGATTTAGTCCCAGCTTTTGACCAAGTGACACCTCCATTTGAATGTTTAGATATATATTCTATCTGGGATGATATGCTTCCTTCTGATGAAGTTTTCCTATAGTCTATAGTACAGTCTGCCATTCATTTGGATGTTGATCCAGTCGCAGTTATGTCCAGCCCCAGTTTGACCTTAAAGTCTGATCTTCCTACTGTTGAGTATTTGGACTCTCCTATAGATCTGCAAATCGGTGTTCCTGCTGAGTTTGATTCTACTTCTAGAATTTTCAACTCCCGTGATGATGAATTTTTTTCTGCAGATTCCATCATGTCCTTCAACTTTGATCTTCATCTTGAAGTTGATCTTGTTGATTGTAAGTCCTCGGGCTTGGGTACCATAGAGTCTTCATTTGAAAACTCTGCCTTGTTTATGCCTATTGTTGATGATAGTGAAGTTGGAAGTATTTCTACCATAGTGACTTGTATTGGGTCTTTCGTTACATATGTTTTAGATATGATCCTGGTACTAATGTTTCTTGGAGACAGGATTCTGAGCTGGATGTATACTTGCTTACTGATCCTTTTCGACACCTTGTGCGACCATGTCAGGTATATTTGGAACCTTGCATATAGGTTTAGGCTTCCCCGCTGTTATGTTGCATTTGAACCTTTTGCCATCCGAATTTTCCATAGGGTCGAACCTGTTGGATATTGGTGTGTTAGCCATCTCTTTATGCATTGTGCACCAGTCTGACAGCAGAGTCTACCTAACATGGTTCACCCTAGTCAGCACCCTTATGCCATTCTAGTGCCCATGCTAAGTTTTTCTCATAGGTTCGGGAGCCTTTTTAGATTTACCGTGACTTTGAGAAGAGCCTCATATCTTTCTTCCTCATATATTTCTGGCCATCCCTGATAAGGCTCCCATCTTTGTGTTCAAATTGCATATGCATCTGTTATGATCCCACTTGCGTTAATGAGCCTGAAGCCGGCTTCCATGCTTTTAGCTTGTTATATAAGCCTCCATCTCTGATCTCATTTCCACTAAGCCCTGTATCATTTTGCCTGTGCAATTTGACACCTTTTACCTGGAGGAGACACACCATGAGTGTCCTTATCTTGTTCATGTTCCTTGCATTAGGCATAGCTTTGTTCCATGTGCTTGGAGCTAGTTTTGCATGTCCCTGACACTCGTCTCCTCCCATTTCGAGCATTCTTCTTTTAATTCGAGCTCGTTAAAAACAGTAAGTAGGTTTCGAGCATTCTTCTGCCTTCACTTCCAGCTTGTTAAAAACAGTAAGTAGGTTTCGAGCATTCTTCTTTTACTTCGAGCTCATTAAAAATAGTAAGTAGGTTACGAGCATTCTTCTGCCTTCACTTCGAGCTCGTTAAAAACAGTAAGTAGGTTATGAGCATTTTCCTATCTCCTTTGAGCTCATTAAAAATAGTAAGGAGGTCATGAGTTTCCTTTTTCGGACTCGTTAAACCTTTATGGAAAAGATCCCTATGGAGTTCTTTTAAGCCCTTTTCAAACTCCTTAAATAGGAAAAGTTTGCCGAGCATAGTTGTCTTTTCGGGCTCGTTAAAATAACTAAACCGACATCCACTTAGGTATAGAATTACCCCTTTTTCGGGCCTTGGTGGATAATTTATGGAAAAGGTATACTCTAGGTATACTCTTGTATGCGCTAGAAGAGTTCTTCTTCCATCATTTTACACTTTTTCGGGGAAGGAGACTAACTTTACGAAAAAGGACCTTTGGAGTCGTCTTTAGGGTTTTCAGACTCTCGAAATGTGAAAACACCAAGCAAGCATTTACCTACTCGGGCTCGATTGGAAATCCACGAGATGGTTAATAGAGGACTGTTTAAGTTTTTCAACTCTATAAACAAGAAAACAATGCCGAGCACATACCAATCTCGGCTCGATATAAAATCCACGGATAGGTGTATAGAGGACTGTTTAAGTTTTTCAACTCTATAAGGAAGAAAACACCGTCGAGCACAGACCAATCTAGGCTCGATATAAAATCCAGGGATAGGTGTATGGAGTTTTCTTCTAGGTTTTTTAGACTCCTTAAATATGAAAATACCGTCGACCATGCTTTAGTTCTTTGTCAAGCTCGTTAAAAAATGAAAAAGGAAAGGGAAGGGAAGAATGTTAAAATATCTTTCAATATGATGGCAGCAAGTCAACTATTTCCTTGAACAAAGCACCTGTTTTGAGTCTATCAAACAAGTTGGGTTCTAGTGTTGGCCTTAGGATAAACCTGATCTCAGAGTTCTTACTCCTTCATTTGGTTAGTCTTACAATCATATGGAGAATCTGTTAATGTATCCTACTTTGCAGACTTGCATCATGGTCCCTTTGTGTTTAAAGCTGCCTAAGCCACTCTTGTGTTGTGCTCACTGTTCAAGGATATAACCTGTGTCGGCCATTCTGTAGTTTCCTTGACCTCATGTGTCGGCCATTCCTTGGTGTCAGTATGTTTCATCATGTGTTCAGTCCTACTCCAAATCATCTCATACCTGTTGAGTGTCCCTCGTGTTGGATGATGGAGGATGCATTAAGGCCTCCCTTCCAACGGACTTCTTCCCATTGACTTCAGTTCATTGTGCTCTGGGAATGAAGTTTAGAGTTTCGGTTAGTACCTTGGGGATTGCAGTCATTAGTGGCAGTTTCCCTCGCTATTGGATAGATGGGAATATATCAATGTCTCCTATCCGATGGATTCTTCAATTGTTCGACGGCAAGACCACTTATTCGCACATGTTTGAATGTACTAGGTACCTTGGGTTCCATTTTCATTATTGGTGGACACCCTCGCGTTTGTTAACGGTATAAATCAATGACCGGTGATCTAACGATACCTCCCATGTTCGACATCAACTCATTTATTCGCATGGATAGGTTTGTACCTTGGGTTGTTTTTGGATGAAGACCTTGGGATCCTCGATAGCATCACCTCATTTATGTTGTCTCCCAAGTTGCGCAAGACTGAGCCACACTCTTTTTGGCTCTTGATGAGACATAGATCTAGCTTGTTCTCTATGGCTATGTTCTCAGTTTTGACATAGATCCACCTTGTATTTATGTGGCTATGTTTACACTTATGTTCCTCATGGATCGACGCTTGTATTTTAGTGGCCATGATATATGCATCAGTATTTTGGATCATTATTGTATCCTCTTGGAGGTCATGTTCCACCATTTGAACATGGACAGTTACCCCAAGGATAAGTTTGACTGACATTGCCTTTGCTTTCAGGTACTTCATTTGAGCCTATGATTCTTGGTTTCTCCGTTCCTCCATGATTCAACTCTTTGTTATTTATAATGTATTTGGACCATCGTTTCCCGCACTCCCTCTGACCTCATACATTAGGGGGCATCTGTTATAGCTTGAAATGACACCTCTCCATCCGTGACAACACTTGCTTCCCTTGGTCGCATGACGACACTTCTTGAGATCAAGTTCAGTCACAAAAAAGGACAATTGTGGATGGAGGAGTCATTTGGGACACTAAAAATCGTTGAGATTACCTCATTCTTGACCCATTTGATGTATATGACCCTTAGGAACATTTTTCCAGACCAAACCATCTCTGAAAATGAGCAGAAAAGCCTGGTTTTGGCCATTTTTTAACATGAGCGCGTCTCCACTGTTGAAATAGTAGCGTGTGTATGCGACTTTTGCACTCTAAAATCTTTTAAGCCACTTGCAAGGTACTCTATTCAGAAAATGAATCAAAATTCTTTATGCTTTCCAAAGGTAAGAAACAAAAACTGAAACTACCCTACTATCAAAGCAAAGCAAATAAACTTTCAGTTTCTCTTTATGAAACAGTAAAAACGACCAAATATGACTTTCAAATTCTTATTGATGTATGCCAACCATTGGGAAAAGAGTACGAAAACTAATTTTAGACCCAAACGAAGCAAATGACCTATGAAGAAGTATAGTTTGGTAAAGTCAAGTCTGCACATAAACAATGCAAACAAAGTCTTGAACAACAGCCAAAACACTTGAGCTTTCACTACAAAAGAAAACTTAAAAGCATAAGGGAGGATTAAAAACCAATCTAAAAGAGAAATTTCACTCAAATAGATACAAACAGGGTCAAGAAGACTCAAAAGGTTTCAACTCTAGTGGAAATGGGGCAAGCAGGTCCAGTCAGACTCAAATTAGGGTACAAAACACCAAACGGGTCCACAACCCCCCAACTTGGGTCAACAAGCCCCAAAACTTTCCAAACAAGCCCAAATTGATCAAAATAGGTTCAAATCATGAATGTAGGATCAGTACAAGGATGGGAGACCACTTACAGGGGTTTAACATAGACCTAGGGTCATCAGGGACCCCAAAAAATGCAGCCACAACCCCCAGATTTGGGTCCACAACCCAAAAACTCAAAAAATCAAACCCAGATTTTGAGCGCTACTATGTATGAAGGAAACTAGCGCCCATAGCAAGATGGGAACTACCGTGTAGAGCAAAAGTAGTGTATGGGCACTACTGTGTGGTACAAACAATAGCGTACAGGTGGAAAAAGTTGGAAAAATGGGGTTAAAACCACCACACCTGGGTTCACAAGGGTTTGCAAAGGCTGGGAAGGGTCTATAAGAGCCAAGGAGGGTCAAATAGAGCCTACTAACTGATCCTAATCAATAAAATGAACAAATACCATCAAACAAGACTGAAGAAATGACCTTGGATACCCCTAAGCAGTTAGGCTTTCCCCAGCGGAGTCGCCATTCTGTTGGTGTCAGTATGTTTCATCATGTGTTCAGTCCTACTCCAAATCAACTCATACCTCTTGAGTGTCCCTCGTGTTGGATGATGGAGGATGCATTAAGGCCTCCCTTCCAACGGACTTCTTCCCATCGACTTCAACTCATTGTGCTCTGGGAATGAAGTTTAGAGTTTCGGTTAGTACCTCGGGGATTGCAGTCATTAGTGGCAGTTTCCCTCACTATTGGATAGATGGGAATACATCAATGTCTCCTATCCGATGGATTCTTCAAGTGTTCGACGGCAAGACCACTTATTCGCACTTGTTTGAATGTACTAGGTACCTTGGGTTCCATTTTCATTATTGGTGGACACCCTCGCATTTGTTAATGGTATACATCAATGAGCGGTAATCAAACGATACCTTCCATGTTCGACATCAACTCATTTATTCGCATGGATAGGTTTGTACCTTGGGTTGTTTTTGGATGAAGACCTTGGGATCCTCGATAGCATCACCTCATTTATGTTGTCTCCCAAGTTGCGCAAGACTGCGCCACACTCTTTTTTGCTCTTGATAAGACATAGATCTAGCTTGTTCTCTATGGCTATGTTCTCCAGTTTTGACATAGATCCACCTTGTATTTATGTGGCTATGTTTACACTTATGTTCCTCATGGATCCACGCTTGTATTTTAGTGGTCATGATATATGCATCAGTATTTTGGATCATTATTGTATCCTCTTGGAGGTCATGTTCCACCATTTGAACATGGACAGTTACCCCAAGGATAAGTTTGTCTGACATTGCCTTTGCTTTCAGGTACTTCATTTGAGTCTATGATTCTTGGTTTCTTCGTTCCTCCATGATTCAACTCTTTGTTATTTATAATGTATTTCGACCATCATTTCCTGCACTCCCTCTGACCTCATACATTAGGGGGCATCTGTTATAGCTTGAAATGACACCTCTCCATCCGTGACGACACTTGCTTCCCTTGGTCGCATGACAACACTTCTTGAGATCAAGTTTAGTCACAAAAAAGGACAATTATGGATGGAGGAGTCATTTGGGACACTAAAAATGGTTTAAATTACCTCATTCTTGACCCATTTGATGTATACGACCCTTAGGAACATTTTTCCAGACCAAACCATCTCCTGAAAATGAGCAGAAAAGCCTGTTTTTGGCCATTTTTTAACATGAGCGCGACTCCACTGTTGAAATAGTAGCGTGTGTATGCGACTTTTGCTTCATTAAAGTAGCGCTCAATTCCATATGTACATGACTTTGTCTACTGTAGAGTAGCGTACACCCCTGTTTTGGTCAAAAATATTGAAATTCGAGTAAGTTAACTTGGTTGGGAAACCTCTTGAGCGGTTATAACTTCTTTTCCTCTTCCTCACTGACTATATAAGGAGGGTAGAAGGGCCATGTGAGAAGAGTAAGCCCAATTACAAAGTTATGCTGGAGGAATGGAGACCCTTATCCCCCTCTCTTGTGCTTCAGTTTTGGTAAACCCTAGTACAATTGCTTAGAGGCTGCGATCCTTGGAGAACGGAAGCAGGAGACCTTGAATCTAGGTTTCATGAAGTGCCAAGCTTGAAGGAAGGTATAACTTTATGTACTTGCTTTCATTCATTAATAAAGATCAGACGTTCTTCTCTTTCCAAATATGACTTATTAATGTGTCTTAGATTTGATTACATTTTGTTTATAATCTGATGTCTTCTTCTATTATGAATATCAGTATTATATGTGTAGTCAAATGTGTTTGAGAAAGGTATCAAGTTGTTTTGCAGGTCTGGGCATTGCGACACTGGATAAGCATTGAAGAGCGAGGGAGGCAAAGCTAGGATCAACCTTCTGAATAAGGTGCCTACATCTCTAAACCCTAATCTCTTCATATATTTGTTGTACTTGTAGAATGCTTGTAAGTCTATCTTTATCACCGTAAGTTGGTAGTTTCTCCCCTGAACTATAGGTGCATTTTCCCCACAACAGCTAGGTGTTTCGAATGTCAGACCATTAAGGTTGAACATCAACACCCAACTGGCCTATTGCAGCCATTGCCAATTTTGGAATGGAAGTGGGATATTATAAGTATTGATTTTATTACAGGTTTACCTAAGTATCAGAAATAGAATGACTCCATAATGGTAGTTGTGGATAAACTTAGTAAATTTGCTAATTTTATTCCTGTTAAGACTACATTCAAAGCTTCTAACACTGCAGATGTGTTCATGAAGCAAATCTTTCACTTACATGGAATTCCAAAGGTAATTATTTCTAATCGAGACTCCAAGTTCACTGGAAATTTATGGACAACATTGTTTAAGGGTTTAAAAACTAAATTAAATTTTAGTACTGCTTTCCATCCCCAAACTGACGGAGAGGCTGAAAGGGTTAATCATATTTTAGAAGACATGTTGCGAATGTATGTTAAACATCAACCAACTAAGTGGGAAGATTATTTACATTTAGCTGAATTTGCATACAATAATCATTATCAAGCATCTGCTAGGCTTAGTTCATTTGAGATTTTATATGGAAGAAAATGTTGTACCTCTATTTCTTGGGATAACCCTGTTGACAGATTAATGTTAGTACTAGATTTGTTAAAGGAGATGGAGCTAACTGTGAAACAGGTTCAAGGCAACTTAAGAGTTTTACAAGATCGGCAAAAAAATTATGTAGATCTGAAACGCACTGAAAGAGAACTTCAGGTTAGAGATCATGTTTTTGTAAAGGTAAAACCCAAGAAATGTTCTTTAAATCTTGGGAGTTGTGCTAAACTAGCACCAAGGTACTGTGGACCATTTGAAGTCCTATCAAGGATTGGACCTGTTGCATATTAGTTGGCTTTTCCATCTAACTTAATAATCCATAACGTCTTTCACATTTCTATTTTAAAGAAGTATGTGCATGATGTTACTCATGTGCTGAATTGGAATGACATGCAGGTGCAACCCAAAGGATATTTTCAGGTGGAATCGGACTGTATTCTCGACAGGAAGGAAATTATGCTCCGAAATCATACCATAGGGAAGATAAAGGTGCAATGGAAGAACCTTAGCCCTGATGAAGCCACTTGGGAACTGGAAAGTAAAATGTCGGCAACATATCCAGTTCTGTTTCAGTGAGGCTCTAACAAAGAATAAGCAACATCGAGGACGATGTTGAGCTTAAGTGGGGGTGTTTGTAACATACCCCTTTTGCTGAAAAACATTTTATGTTGGAAACATTATCTTAAATTTTATTGTAAAGTTTTATACTGGACAAGTGTCCAAGGATGACTGTAATTTGCACAATATTTTATTATTAAATAAATTAAATAGGAGACAAGCACCTAAGGAAACTATTGAAAGAGTGTTTACTGACCCGTGGTGGAATGGAATCTGGGGTAGAAGGCAATGGACAAATGGAAGCTTTATGAGGCAAGTAACTAGCTGTTGGTATGGTACAACTCCCTTGAATTGTGGTCAGAGTGCCCTGAAAGATGGGAATAGAGATTGAGGCTCATTTATTGAAAACTGACCAATAATGACCTAGGAAATCTTTTTAATAGCCATCAAATTTTGGACTGAGGTTCGTCACTTTTCCTGACAATAAAATTTACCTTGGGGTTCTGCTGCTTGCACCCAAGAGATTCGATGAGGGGATATGCTATGCTTTTTATCATGGTATAAGTCTGCCTGATTTACTGCTGAGTGTAGAGTCTTAAAAGCTGAGGATCAAGTCTTTATGGATTGTTGGTTATACAAAGTTGAGTGCCTTGCTTCTACACAGAGTTCATCTACCTGGTGGTTCAGTAAATAGGCTCGGGGGTCCAAAGGAGGCAAGTAGATTGTTCGCTTCTTTTGGAAAAGGTTCGAAGAAATAGGCGTCCTTGTGTGTTTGTCCACCCTATCTACAGTTACAGGTTCTACTTGTTATTTCAGCCTCTAAGTAGTTAAATTATTTTCTGCAATTGTTGATTTATTATTCATAAGCTGTCATCATATAGAAGTATTTGTTTTGAATTATTATCTAGTTATGATTTTTTGTAATGATGATTAAGTAAATGAAATGATTTAACAAATAAATTCTCTGTATTTTTCCCCATACTATTTTCTGTATAGTACTCTAGTGCAGAGAAGGAGAATGAACATAGATAATTGATAGATAGAATATAGAATGATTGAATCGAGACCTTGTTGTGTTTTCTTAATATTCCTTAACAATCACATTCTATAAAATAAATTACATATGTCTAAACTTAGGAAATATACCAACATTTCATATTACAGAGACCATATTATTTCTTTACATAGAAACAGAAGTAAATTTTTCATCCCTGTACGAAACCTAGGGTTTTCATTTTAGGTCATTTATTCTTTTACGAAAGATGTATGCTAAGTATTCTCTTACCATTCTTTTCAAATAGTTTAGTGTTATAATTTCACTTTATTCTTTCATCAACATTCATGAAATATAACAGCTGCAAAAATAAACATTACTATTTACACAGAACTGCTACCAAGTACTTTATCTTTAAAATAGAATTATTATCAATTGCATACAATAGCATTGTTGTATAGTACTATTTAATCCACAATATTCACATCTTTTATTTTGATTTCATTATCAAACTGTAGTTATAAATTCAAACACTTCTACTATAGATTTAGAAACCCTAAGGTTCCAAGACTAGCTTCTTATCTCCACTTTTAATATACATTTCAACATTTATCATATCAAATAAGCTATCCAAGACAGAGTTAATATAATACTTCTGTATTCATAATAGACATGGGTTCAAAACCCTAAGCAGAAATTTAAATAACCTTAAACATCAACCTTTCGTTTTGAGAACACAAGTAAGATACATTACCCTCACTTGACAGAAACATAGTTTTTAGTCACGATTACAGTATATAGTTTACAACCAATTCAAAGGAACATAATTTTAGCATCGTTATCAAATAGTGAGTTTATAACCCTAGTAGAACCATAGTCAACATCAAAAACCAATAGATAAACGAATTTAAGACACAGTTCTCAGGTTCAAATTCTCAGAGCTATAAAGCTACCATCAAAACCTATAGGTTTAGGGTTTTGACTGCAAAACACAAGGTTTAAACTTATGGCTCTCTGCCATCTTCAACACACAATAGTTCATAAACAAAATGTTAAATTATCACTTATTTTGGAGCATTGTTTTCAGTGGTATCATACGTAAACAATCTTTAAGATAGAGTAACCAAAATCTTTTATTTAAACTAGAATAACTGAGGGATAAAACCCTCTCAACTGTCTACATCCTTTTGCAAAATGACTACCCAGAAAACAAACAGTACAGGATTAACACTGAAGTGGGTTGAGGATTTCATCCTCCCCAAACTTCTAGTTAGCTCAAAAAACATCACGATGGTGGTCGCATTCCACAGCATTACATTTTTAAAATGAAGTCTCAGCAAATAACCTAAGACGGACCAACAATTACCGAACCGAAGCCATCAGGGAAACCGCCGAAGCTTACCACTTCCTTTGCAGTAGCCACCTTTCAAACTCAATATCGGGAACCAAAATCCGAAGCAACCTACCACACAAACAAGACTGGTCAACCGAGTATCATCAAAGAAGTTTCATTAAGACAAAAAAACAACATCTGCAATCTCATAAACAAATAGAAGGAAACAGTTTTCGAAAACCTGTACAATACCTTTAAATAGTTACATATGGAGCAATGACACCATAGCCATTGTTAAACCGTAGCCATCACCTCACAACTGAATGAAACGAAGGTTGGAGATCATTCTGAGAATCATCACTTCACATTCAAGGAAAACCGAATACTGGATCAACCTATACACAAGACCATCAGCAGCCCTGGATTCCTTCCAACTACAAACAATTGTTGTAAATTCACACAATAGGGATCGGCTCTTATGCTATCTATAGGTATCAGAAATCACCCTCAAGTCACAGTTTCGAGTCATGGAGGAAGCTCTCCAAAACTGCTAATGGAACCCTAATTTTTCTTAGGCTTGTCGGCCTCTCCACCAAGCCAGCAGCAACTCACAATGAATGCCCAGGAAACATCAACTTCGAGACTTAGTGGAGGATTAGGGTTAAGTCCCAAATCCCTAGAGTGCCATAAGATCAATGGTGGGGATCATACATCACAACACATCGTAATTCGAAGCACCAACTGCATTAAAACCATATTTAATAACCATTGCCACCCGGGAGACCAGCTCAGGTCAAACCTTGTACAGCTTGTCCATGTAGACTGTATTCTCACAATGATTTCACATGTTAAACACCATGATGGCAGCCACCAAGATATTCCACCGAGCTGGTAGAGAAGAGTGTTCAATTCCAAGGTTGGATGCGAATGCTTGCCAGCACATGTCCACTACACCATTAATTACCCTATCCTTATCATGTTGTTTATATTTGCAAAGCTATCATAACATTGGTAAGTCATAGTTTGTATTATGGTAACATTTCACTAGGCATCGATCACATGATTTAAAAGGGTCACAAAGATGCCCACATTTGTTATATTATTTTGTATATAGGACCAATCCATAAGCCTTTCCATATAGTTTATATACTATAGGAATTTCGTAAAATTTGCATAGAGTTTATATGGTATAAGAATTACATAGAATATGCATATAGTTTATATGCTATAGGAATTACATAAAACTTGTATATAGTTTACATTATAGGAATAATGTGGAAGTTGCATATAGTTATATGCTAAAGGAAAAGCATAGAACTAGTAGATAGACCATCTAGGATCGGTAATCGCATAAGCAATTTGCATATAGTGCACATGTTATAGGAATATAAAGTATCATGCATTTAGCCTATGTTATATAAAGGCACATTATCCTTGTGACAACTCATAGGAGTACATATTATAGTAAACCAATGCTATGATACTCTATTTCATCATTTGAATATTGAACAAGGAAATGCATGAGATCTATAGCTTCAGCTGTAAACTTTAGATGAGTCACTTTATAAGTACCTTAGAAACTTTACACAAAATCTTTGAAGTCTAACTGAAAGTGCATTTTAAATTATACATGTACTAATAGATCTAATGTGTCACCCTTACCTATAATCTTTGAAAAGGAAGGTTCAAATGCTTTAGCATGAATGCTAAGTAAGCCTTGGGGTACCCTTAGGACTCCTTTCATCATCAAAATAAGAACAACAGTTAGTGCTTATAAACATTAATATTTGACTTAGTATTGACATAAGTAATATAAAAATATAGTTGAGACAAAAAAAAACATTCAAAAGCATCTAAATATAGATTTAATTTCATCTCTTAACATGTCTCAAAACAATACATTTATGATCATTACAAATATTTATTACTGCATGACAACATAGAAGCATTTATTATGATTCCGCACAGCTAGTACATGCATTAAATACTACGTTGAAAAAGGGACTTTTCTGACGTATTCCCGGAAGAAATTCCAGGATTACCTCCAAAAAGGGAACTTGATTTCAACATTGAGTTAGTACCGGGTGTAGTACAAAACTCAAAGGCTCCCTACAGAATGAATATTCCGGAGTTAAATGAACTCAAATCTCAGCTGAAATAATTAATAGATAAAAACTACATAAGGCCTAGTGTGTCTCCTTGGGGAGCACCAGTTATTTTTGTTAAAAAGAAGGACGGTACCATGCGACTATGCATAGATTACATCAACTTAATAAAATGACAGTTAAAAATCGATATCCCTTTCCCTGCATTGACGATCTATTCGATCAGGTACACGGAGTAGAGATATTCACTAAAATTGATTTAAGGTCTGGATATCATCAAGTTACAATAAAAGACAAAGACATATTGAAAACTGCTTTCAGAATGCGATATGGGCACTACGAGTTCGTATTTATGCCTTTTGGGCTAACTAATGCACCAACAGTGTTCATGTGTTTAATTAACAACGTTTTGCATAAGTACTTAGATAAGTTTGTAGTTGTGTTCATTGATGATATTCTAATTTATTTGAGAACTAAAGAAGAGCATGACGAACATTTAAGAATAATTCTGCAAGTGTTAAGAGAACATCAACTTTATGCTAAGATCAACAAATGTGACTTTTATAAAGATAAAATACAGTACCTAGGTCACATAATATCTAAAGACGGAATTTTAGTTGACCCTGATAACATAAAAGCAATTAACGAGTGGCCTGTTCCTAAAGATGTAACTGACATTCAGTCCTTTATTGGGATAACAGGTTACTACATAAAGTTTATTGAAGGGTTCTCACGAATTGTGAATTCCATCACTTCTTTGTAGAAGAAGGGGAAGAAATTCATATGGGATCAAAAATGCCGAGAAAGTTTTAATAAGTTAAAATAATTATTAACAACTGCACCCATTTTAAAAATCATTGATCCTAACAAAGACTTCGTTGTATGCACTGATGTGTGCAACAATGGACTCGGTGGGGTCTTAACTCAAGAAGGTCATGCTATTGCTTTTGAGTCTAGAAAGTTAAAAATCCACGAAAAGAATTACGCAACTTATGACCCTGAGTTGGAAGCTGTGATACATGCACTAAAAATGTGGTGCCATCACTTGATTAAAAGAAAATTTACACTAATGACAGATAATAAAAGTTTATAATACTTGTTGGATCAAACAAATCTAAACACAAGGCAAGCTAGATGGCTAGCTTTCCTTAGCGAGTATAATTTCAAAATTCAACACATTAAGGGTAAAGAGAACAAAGTTGTTGATGCCTTGAGCAGGAATGCTAGATTAAGTTTTGTGGCAGCAATGAGCATGTTTAAGATAGATGTGGAAAATCAAATTGAAGAAGGAAATAAGCAAGATGAAAATGATCAAAAATTGCATGATAAGGTTGCTGCAAATTTATTTGAAAATTTAATAATAGATTACAGCATTAATAAAAAGGGATTAATGACTTATAAAAACAAAATTTATGTACCTAATGTGTCAAAAGTTAAATTGTTGATTTTGGATGAAGTTCATAAGAGTCCTTATTTGGGACATCCTGGTTATCAGAAAATGATAACTATGTTAGGGAAGGATTATTTTTGTCCCAACATGAAGAACAAAGTTGTTGAATACATAGCTAGTGTTATAGCTTGAAATGACACCTCTCCGTCCGTGACGACACTTGCTTCCCTTGGTCACATGACGACACTTCTTGAGATCAAGTTCAGTCACAAAAAAGGACAATTGTGGATGGAGGAGTCATTTGGGACACTAAAAATGGTTGAAATTACCTCATTCTTGACCCATTTGATGTATATGACCCTTAGGAACATTTTTCCAGACCAAACCATCTCCTGAAAATGAGCAAAAAAGCCTGTTTTTGGCCATTTTTTAACATGAGCGCGACTCCACTGTTGAAATAGTAGGATGTGTATGCGACTTTTGCTTCATTAAAGTAGCGCTCAATTCCATATGTACGCGACTTTGTCTACTGTAGAGTAGCGTACACCCCTGTTTTGGTCAAAAATCTCGAAATTTGAGTAAGTTAAGTTGGTTGGGAAACCTCTTGAGCGGTTATAACTTCTTTTCCTCTTCCTCATTGACTATATAAGGAGGGTAGAAGGGCCATGTGAGAGGACTAAGCCCAATTACAAAGCTATGCTGGAGGAATGGAGACCCTTATCCCCCTCTCTTGTGCTTCAGTTTTGGTAAACCCTAGTACAATTGCTTAGAGGCTGGGATCCTTGGAGAACGGAAGCAGGAGACCTTGAATCTAGGTTTCGTGAAGTGCCAAGCTTGAAGGAAGGTATAACTTTATGTACTTTCTTTCATTCATTAATAAAGATCAGACGTTCTTCTCTTTCCAAATATGACCTATTAATGTGTCTTAGATTTGATTACAGTTTGTTTATAATATGATGTCTTCTTCTATTATGAATATCAGTATTATATGTGTAGTCAAATGTGTTTGAGAAAGGTATCAAGTTGTTTTGCAGGTCTGGGCATTGCGACATTGGATAAGGATTGAAGAGCGAGGGAGGCAAAGCTAGGATCAACCTTCTGAATAAGGTCCCTACATCTCTAAACCCTAATCTCTTCATTTATTTGTTGTACTTGCAGAATGCTTGTAAGTCTATCTTTATCACTGTAAGTTGGTAGTTTCTCCCCTGAACTATAGGTGCATTTTCCCCACAACAGAATGGCGACTCCACTGGGGAAAGCCTAACTGCTTAGGGGTATCCAAGGTAATTTCTTCAATCTTGTTTGATGGTATTTGTTCATTTTATTGATTAGGATCAGTTAGTAGGCTCTATTTGACCCTTCTTGGCTCTTACAGGCCCTTCCCAGCCTTTGCAAACCCTTGTGGACCCAGGTGTGGTGGTTTTAACCCCATTTTTCCAACTCTTTCCACCTGTACGCTACTGTTTGTACCACACAGTAGCACCCATACGCTACTTTTGCTCCACACAGTAGCGCCCATCTTGCTATGGGCACTAGTTTCCTTCATACATAGTAGAGCTCAAAATATGGGTTTGATTTTTCGAGTTTTTGGGTTGTGGACCCAAATCTGGGGGCTGTGGCTACATTTTTTGGGGTCCCTGATGACCCTAGGTCTGTGTTAAACCCCCGTAAGTGGTCTTCCATCCTTGTACTGATCCTACATACATGATTTGAACCTCTTTTGATCAATTTGGGCTTGTTTGGAAAGTTTTAGGGCTTGTTGACCCAAGTTGGGGGGTTGTGGACCCGTTTGGTGTTTTGTACCCTAATTTGAGTCTGACTGGACCTGCTTGCCCCATTTCCACTGGATTTGAAACCTTTTGAGTCTTCTTGACCTTGTTTGTATCTATTTGAGTGAAATTTCTCTTTTAGATTGGTTTTTTATCCTTCCTTATGCTTTTAAGTTTTCTTTTGTAGTGAAAGATCAAGTGTTTTGGCTATTGTTCAAGACCTTGTTTGCATTGTTTATATGCAAACCTGACTTTACCAAACCATAATTCTTCGTAGGTCATTTGCTTCGTTTGGGTCTAAAAGTAGTTTTCGTACTCTTTTCCCAATGGTTGGCATGCTTACATCAATAAGAATTTGAAAGTCATATTTGGTAGCTTTTACTGTTTCATAAAGAGAAACTGAAAGTTTATTTGCTTTGCTTTGATAGTAGGGTAGTTTCAGTTTTTATTTCTTACCTTTGGAAAGCATAAAGAATTTTGATTCATTTTTTGAATAGAGTACCTTGCAAGTGGCTTAAAAGATTTTAGAGTGCTTTGCATCAAAAAAGAACAAGTTTTCTTTTGCATACTTTTTGGTTTGAATAGCTGCATTCTTAGGTTTTGAGTTTAATTTTGTACATTTAGACTTTATTTTTACCCTTTTTGCATTGGAAAGATTAAAAATTGCATTTTCATATGCATTCTAGATCAGAATTTTAAGATTTGCATTGAAAATAAAAAGATTTGTTTGGTGGTAAATATTTCATTTTCCGTACTCTATCTCTATTATAACCACTCTCACACACCCACTACCTTTTTGAGTAAGCAAGTAACCTTTAAAATGAACTCTAATAAAATGAACTAGCAACATTTTCTTTTCTAGGTTACACTACACCAACTAGTCTTGGTTAGGATCTTGGGTTTAAAACACCTTAAACCACCCAAGGTCAGACATTACGCAAAAATCGTAGTTTGACTATCACAGGTAAACCCACTTCATTCAAAGCTTGCCTGGGATATATGCAGTAGGTCATTGCGAGATCAGATTGTTGGGAATACTCCTCCTACTTTCTGTTTCGAGCATACGCCAGGATTGGATCACGTTTGGGGACTCTTTCGAGTTTAGGGCTCAGTCACCCTACCCACGCCTTCTGATTCGACTGGTGACTGTTCCCCCAGGATTTTTCGGTGTTGCGGTATCCTTAGTATCTGACCATAGGTTCATACACAGGTGACATCAGAGGGTATATCTGCTATACCTAGGACAGACGTGGGAGGAAATCCCTTGCAGGTCTTTGGGAGGGCAGTTGGGTGATTCCAACGCTTGCACCCTTAGTCATTGTATTGTGGACCCCGGGTAACTAATCTTCATCCTTCGTTGATCTGTTCTGGGCCCTCATCATCCCAGACTCTTCTCTGGAAGGCATCTGTTTTCCTGGTTTGATTTACCTAGGACCTTTTTAGTGGTGTGCTCTTTGTGCTACTTGTTTTAGTTTTCCTTAGAGATCTTCTTGTTCATTTGAGCAGGAAACTATGTCTAGCACTCCGGCGAGTGCCAATCAAGGTACCCCTGTTCCGGGGGATCCTTGTGCTGTTCCATTCATTGGAAACATTGGTACTCCCTTAATGGCTACTCTGAATCTTCCTGGATTCACTATTGGGCTGTTGGTTTGGTTGTTTTCCACTCCGAATGCCTTGCATGCTCCTAATGCTTCTTTTGTGAGCACCTCAAATCAAGAGCATCAGAACCCTATGCCTCCCTTGCCAGTAACATCTTCTCCTCCTCCTTCTACCTCATGTGGAAAAAGTAGCAATACTACTAACCAGCAGTCTAAAAGGTATAGACAGAGGAAGAATGAGAAGAAGATGCCAAAACAAGGGGGCAGCAACCCAGCCTCTATGAGTCATGCTGGGGGCAAACACACTTCCTCTGCAAGTCATGCAGGGGGCACCTACCCAGCCTCTGGAGGTCATGCTGGGAGAAAAATTTTAGTCACTGAAAATCATACTGAAAGTTTGTCTTCAACCACTGTCAGTCATGTTGAGGACATGTCATTGATCATTGCTAGTCATATTAATGACAAGTCACCAGTTCCTGTGAGTCATACTGGAGACACTAGATCAGCCACTGCAAGTCATACTGAGGGAGTTGACATTGTCGACAAACCAAACAAACAGAAGCTTAAGTTCCCTTGTAAGTTTTGCGAGGGAGATCACCTTACTTACTTGTGCCCTGTACTTCCAGAAGTGCAAAAAGTTTGGTCCTTAGTTCAAAAGTCTGATGCTTTTGAGAAACCAGCCTCTGTGAGTCATGTTGGGGGCAAGCTGTCAGCCAATGCTAGTCATGCTGAGAGTATTGACGTTGTAAAGGAGTCTTAACCTATAGGACAGAAACCAAAGTTCCCTTGTAAACTTTGTAAGGGAGATCACCTTACTCACCGATGCCCTGCCATTCCAGAGGCACGAAGAGTGTGGTCCATGTCTGAAGGAACCTCTGTTCCTAAGTTGTCTATAGATTCCCTACAGTTAGATCAACCTTTGGTTGATAAAGTGGTTGAACCAATGCAATCTTTGGTTGACCCCACTCTTCCTTCGGAGAGTGAAGTGATTGAATCAATGCAATCTTCGACCGATCCCATCAGTCCTTCAGAGATTGATGCACCTACTGCTGAAGTCTTTTGCATTACCAGTTTGGATATTCCTGAAAAGGGGGCACTTCATCTGTGCCATGTGAACCCCTACCAAGCCCTAGGATTGTTTCCTTTGATTGGAATAGTCTAGCCGAGCCTCGTCTTCCTTCTTCGACACCTTTCCAAATAAAGGTTGATATCGGGAACCATACAGTTGATCGATGCATTGTTGATGAAGGTGCTTCTGTTAGTATCTTATCGCTTATGCTTGGAGAGATTTGGGTTTCCCTAATGCTATTCGAGCTGCTAATTGGCTGTTGACCTTCGATAAAAGACCTAGTGAACCGTTTGGATTCCTCCGTCAGGCACCTGTTACTTTGGGTGGAAAAACAGTCTTAGTTGATTTTATGGTTTTAAAGGACCCTATGGACTTTGATATGATCCTTGGGCGTGATTACGTTTATGCTATGCATGCTGTGGTGTCTATGCTTTTTTGTGTGATGCATTTCCCTCATAACGAAAACATTGTCACCATCGACCAGCTTGCATTCATTGATCCTCCTTATTACCCAACTGTAGACCAGTCAGGTCCCTCGTCATTAGGCACTACTATGTCACATGGGAATTATGTGGCATATTGTTCTTTGAGTTCAACTGCTATTGAGAAGGAGTCTCTGAGTTCATGCTTACCTTCTCGGGATTTAGTCCCAGCTTTTGACCAAGTGACACCTCGATTTGAATGTTTAGATATATATTCTATCTGGGATGATATGCTTCCTTCTGATGAAGTTTTCCTAGAGTCTATAGTACAGTCTGCCATTCATTTGGATGTTGATCCAGTCGCAGTTATGTCCAGCCCCAGTTTGACCTTAAAGTCTGATCTTCCTACTGTTGAGTATTTGGACTCTCCTATAGATCTGCAAATCGGTGTTCCTGCTGAGTTTGATTCTACTTCTAGAATTTTCAACTCCCGTGATGATGAATTTTTTTCTGCAGATTCCATCATGTCCTTCAACTTTGATCTTCATCTTGAAGTTGATCTTGTTGATTGTAAGTCCTCGGGCTTGGGTACCATAGAGTCTTCATTTGAAAACTCTGCCTTGTTTATGCCTGTTGTTGATGATAGTGAAGTTGGAAGTATTTCTACCATAGTGACTTGTATTGGGTCTTTCGTTACATATGTTTTAGATATGATCCTGGTACTAATGTTTCTTGGAGACAGGATTCTGAGTTGGATGTATACTTGCTTACTGATCCTTTTCGACACCTTGTGCGACCATGTCAGGTATATTTGGAACCTTGCATATAGGTTTAGGCTTCCCCGCTGTTATGTTGTATTTGAACCTTTTGCCATCCGACTTTTCCATAGGGTCGAACCTGTTGGATATTGGTGTGTTAGCCATCTCTTTATGCATTGTGCACCAGTCCGACAGCAGAGCCTACCTAACATGGGTCACCCTAGTCAGCACCCTTATGCCATTCTGGTGCCCATGCTAAGTTTTTCTCATAGGTTCGGGAGCCTTTTTAGATTTACCGTGACTTTGAGAAGAGCCTCATATCTTTCTTCCTCATATATTTCTGGCCATCCCTGATAAGGCTCCCATCTTTGTGTTCAAATTGCATATGCATCTGCTATGATCCCACTTGCGTTAATGAGCCTGAAGCCGGCTTCCATGCGTTTAGCTTGTTATATAAGCCTCCATCTCTGATCTCATTTACACTAAGCCCTGTATCATTTTGCCTGTGCAATTTGACACCTTTTACCTGGAGGAGACACACCATGAGTGTCCTTATCTTGCTCATGTTCCTTGCATTAGGCATAGCTTTGTTCCATGTGCTTGGAGCTAGTTTTGCATGTCCCTGACACTCGTCTCCTCCCATTTCGAGCATTCTTCTTTTACTTCGAGCTCGTTAAAAACAGTAAGTAGGTTTCGAGCATTCTTCTGCCTTCACTTCCAGCTTGTTAAAAACAGTAAGTAGGTTTCGAGCATTCTTCTTTTACTTCGAGCTCATTAAAAATAGTAAGTAGGTTATGAGCATTCTTCTGCCTTCACTTCGAGCTCGTTAAAAACAGTAAGTAGGTTATGAGCATTTTCCTATCTCCTTTGAGCTCATTAAAAATAGTAAGGAGGTCATGAGTTTCCTTTTTCGGACTCATTAAACCTTTATGGAAAAGATCCCTATGGAGTTCTTTTAAGCCCTTTTCAAACTCCTTAAATAGGAAAAGTTTGCCGAGCATAGTTGTCTTTTCGGGCTCGTTAAAATAACTAAACCAACATCCACTTAGGTATAGAATTACCCCTTTTTCGGGCCTTGGTGGATAATTTATGGAAAAGGTATACTCTAGGTATACTCTTGTATGCGCTAGAAGAGTTCTTCTTCCATCATTTTACACTTTTTCGGGGAAGGAGACTAACTTTACGAAAAAGGACCTTTGGAGTCGTCTTTAGGGTTTTCAGACTCTCGAAATGTGAAAACACCAAGCAAGCATTTACCTACTTGGGCTCGATGTGAAATCCACGACATGGTTAATAGAGGACTGTTTAAGTTTTTCAACTCTATAAACAAGAAAACAACGCCGAGCACATACCAATCCGGGCTCGATATAAAATCCACGGATAGGTGTATAGAGGACTGTTGAAGTTTTTCAACTCTATAAGCAAGAAAACACCGTCGAGCACAGACCAATCCAGGCTCGATATAAAATCCAGGGATAGGTGTATGGAGTTTTCTTCTAGGTTTTTTAGACTCCTTAAATATGAAAATACCGTCGAGCATGCTTTAGTTCTTTGTCAAGCTCATTAAAAAATGAAAAAGGAAAGGGAAGGGAAGAATGTTAAAATATCTTTCAATATGATGGCAGCAAGTCAACTATTTCCTTGAACAAAGCACCTGTTTTGAGTCTATCAAACAAGTTGGGTTCTAGTGTTGGCCTTAGGATAAACCTGATCTCAGAGTTCTTACTCCTTCGTTTGGTTAGTCTTACAATCATATGGAGAATCTGTTAATGTCTCCTACTTTGCAGACTTGCATCATGGTCCCTTTGTGTTTAAAGCTGCCTAAGTCACTCTTGTGTTGTGCTCACTGTTCAAGGATATAACCTGTGTCGACCATTCTGTAGTTTCCTTGACCTCATGTGTCGGCCATTCCTTGGTGTCAGTATGTTTCATCATGTGTTCAGTCCTACTCCAAATCATCTCATACCTGTTGAGTGTCCCTCATGTTGGATGATGGAGGATGCATTAAGGCCTCCCTTCTAACGGACTTCTTCCCATTGACTTCAGTTCATTGTGCTCTGGGAATGAAGTTTAGAGTTTCGGTTAGTACCTTGGGGATTGCAGTCATTAGTGGCAGTTTCCCTCGTTATTGGATAGATGGGAATATATTAATGTCTCCTATCCGATGGATTCTTCAATTGTTCGACGGAAAGACCACTTATTCGCACATGTTTGAATGTACTAGGTACCTTGGGTTCCATTTTCATTATTGGTGGACACCCTCGCGTTTGTTAACGGTATACATCAATGACCGGTGATCTAACGATACCTCCCATGTTCGACATTCACTCATTTATTCGCATGGATAGGTTTGTACCTTGGGTTGTTTTTGGATGAAGACCTTGGGATCCTCAATAGCATCACCTCATTTATGTTGTCTCCCAAGTTGCGCAAGACTGAGCCACACTCTTTTTGGCTCTTGATGAGACATAGATCTAGCTTGTTCTCTATGGCTATGTTCTCAGTTTTGACATAGATCCACCTTGTATTTATGTGGCTATGTTTACACTTATGTTCCTCATGGATCGACGCTTGTATTTTAGTGGCCATGATATATGCATCAGTATTTTGGATGATTATTGTATCCTCTTGGAGGTCATGTTCCACCATTTGAACATGGACAGTTACCCCAAGGATAAGTTTGACTGACATTGCCTTTGCTTTTAGGTACTTCATTTGAGCCTATGATTCTTGGTTTCTCCGTTCCTCCATGATTCAACTCTTTGTTATTTATAATGTATTTCGACCATCGTTTCCCGCACTCCCTCTGACCTCATACATTAGGGGGCATCTTTTATAGCTTGAAATGACACCTCTCCATCCGTGACAACACTTGCTTCCCTTGGTCGCATGACGACACTTCTTGAGATCAAGTTCAGTCACAAAAAAGGACAATTGTGGATGGAGGAGTCATTTGGGACACTAAAAATCGTTGAAATTACCTCATTCTTGACCCATTTGATGTATATGACCCTTAGGAACATTTTTCCAGACCAAACCATCTCTGAAAATGAGCAGAAAAGCCTGGTTTTGGCCATTTTTTAACATGAGCGCGACTCCACTGTTGAAATAGTAGCGTGTGTATGCGACTTTTGCACTCTAAAATCTTTTAAGCCACTTGCAAGGTACTCTATTTAGAAAATGAATCAAAATTCTTTATGCTTTCCAAAGGTAAGAAACAAAAACTGAAACTACCCTACTATCAAAGCAAAGCAAATAAACTTTCAGTTTCTCTTTATGAAACAGTAAAAGCGACCAAATATGACTTTCAAATTCTTATTGATGTATGCCAACCATTGGGAAAAGAGTACGAAAACTAATTTTAGACCCAAACGAAGCAAATGACCTATGAAGAAGTATGGTTTGGTAAAGTCAGGTCTGCACATAAACAATGCAAACAAAGTCTTGAACAACAGCCAAAACACTTGAGCTTTCACTACAAAAGAAAACTTAAAAGCATAAGGGAGGATTAAAAACCAATCTAAAAGAGAAATTTCACTCAAATAGATACAAACAGGGTCAAGAAGACTCAAAAGGTTTCAACTCTAGTGGAAATGGGGCAAGCAGGTCCAGTCAGACTCAAATTAGGGTACAAAACACCAAACGGGTCCACAACCCCCCAACTTGGGTCAACAAGCCCCAAAACTTTCCAAACAAGCCCAAATTGATCAAAATAGGTTCAAATCATGAATGTAGGATCAGTACAAGGATGGGAGACCACTTACAGGGGTTTAACATAGACCTAGGGTCATCAGGGACCCCAAAAAATGCAGCCACAACCCCCAGATTTGGGTCCACAACCCAAAAACTCAAAAAATCAAACCCAGATTTTGAGCGCTACTGTGTATGAAGGAAACTAGCGCCCATAGCAAGATTGGAACTACCGTGTAGAGGAAAAGTAGCGTATGGGCACTACTGTGTGGTACAAACAGTAGCGTATAGGTGGAAAAAGTTGGAAAAATGGGGTTAAAACCACCACACCTGGGTCCACAAGGGTTTGCAAAGGCTGGGAAGGGTCTGTAAGAGCCAAGGAGGGTCAAATAGAGCCTACTAACTGATCCTAATCAATAAAATGAACAAATACCATCAAACAAGACTGAAGAAATGACCTTGGATACCCCTAAGCAGTTAGGCTTTCCCCAGCGGAGTCGCCATTCTGTTGGTGTCAGTATGTTTCATCATGTGTTCAGTCCTACTCCAAATCAACTCATACCTGTTGAGTGTCCCTCGTGTTGGATGATGGAGGATGCATTAAGGCCTCCCTTCCAATGGACTTCTTCCCATCGACTTCAACTCATTGTGCTCTGGGAATGAAGTTTAGAGTTTCGGTTAGTACCTTGGGGATTGCAGTCATTAGTGGCAGTTTCCCTCACTATTGGATAGATGGGAATACATCAATGTCTCCTATCCGATGGATTCTTCAAGTGTTCGACGGTAAGACCACTTATTCGCACTTGTTTGAATGTACTAGGTACCTTGGGTTCTATTTTCATTATTGGTGGACACCCTCGCATTTGTTAATGGTATACATCAATGAGCGGTAATCAAACGATACCTTCCATGTTCGACATCAACTCATTTATTCGCATGGATAGGTTTGTACCTTGGGTTGTTTTTGGATGAATACCTTGGGATCCTCGATAGCATCACCTCATTTATGTTGTCTCCCAAGTTGCGCAAGACTGAGCCACACTCTTTTTTGCTCTTGATAAGACATAGATCTAGCTTGTTCTCTATGGCTATGTTCTCCAGTTTTGACATAGATCCACCTTGTATTTATGTGGCTATGTTTACACTTATGTTCCTCATGGATCCACGCTTGTATTTTAGTGGTCATGATATATGCATCAGTATTTTGGATCATTATTGTATCCTCTTGGAGGTCATGTTCCACCATTTGAACATGGACAGTTACCCCAAGGATAAGTTTTTCTGACATTGCCTTTGCTTTCAGGTACTTCATTTGAGTCTATGATTCTTGGTTTCTTCGTTCCTCCATGATTCAACTCTTTGTTATTTATAATGTATTTCGACCATCATTTCCCACACTCCCTCTGACCTCATACATTAGGGGGCATCTGTTATAGCTTGAAATGACACCTCTCCGTCCGTGACGACACTTGCTTCCCTTGGTCGCATGACAACACTTCTTGAGATCAAGTTTAGTCACAAAAAAGGACAATTCTGGATGGAGGAGTCATTTGGGACACTAAAAATGGTTTAAATTACCTCATTCTTGACCCATTTGATGTATATGACCCTTAGGAACATTTTTCCAGACCAAACCATCTCCTGAAAATGAGCAGAAAAGCCTGTTTTTGGCCATTTTTTAACATGAGCGCGACTCCACTGTTGAAATAGTAGCGTGTGTATGCGACTTTTGCTTCATTAAAGTAGCGCTCAATTCCATATGTACATGACTTTGTCTACTGTAGAGTAGCGTACACCCCTGTTTTGGTCAAAAATCTCAAAATTCGAGTAAGTTAACTTGGTTGGGAAACCTCCTGAGCGGTTATAACTTCTTTTCCTCTTCCTCACTGACTATATAAGGAGGGTAGAAGGGCCATGTGAGAGGAGTAAGCCCAATTACAAAGTTATGCTGGAGGAATGGAGACCCTTATCCCCCTCTCTTGTGCTTCAGTTTTGGTAAACCCTAGTACAATTGCTTAGAGGTTGCGATCCTTGGAGAACGGAAGCAGGAGACCTTGAATCTAGGTTTCATGAAGTGCCAAGCATGAAGGAAGGTATAACTTTATGTACTTGCTTTCATTCATTAATAAAGATCAGACGTTCTTCTCTTTCCAAATATGACCTATTAATGTGTCTTAGATTTGATTACATTTTGTTTATAATCTGATGCCTTCTTCTATTATGAATATCAGTATTATATGTGTAGTCAAATGTGTTTGAGAAAGGTATCAAGTTGTTTTGCAGGTCTGGGCATTGCGACACTGGATAAGCATTGAAGAGCGAGGGAGGCAAAGCTAGGATCAACCTTCTGAATAAGGTGCCTACATCTCTAAACCCTAATCTCTTCATTTATTTGTTGTACTTGTAGAATGCTTGTAAGTCTATATTTATCACCGTAAGTTGGTAGTTTCTCCCCTGAACTATAGGTGCATTTTCCCCACAACAGCTAGGTGTTTCGAATGTCAGACCATTAAGGTTGAACATCAACACCCAACTGGCCTATTGCAGCCATTGCCAATTTTGGAATGGAAGTGGGATATTATAAGTATTGATTTTATTACAGGTTTACCTAAGTATCAGAAATAGAATGACTCCATAATGGTGCTTGTAGATAAACTTAGTAAATTTGCTAATTTTATTCCTGTTAAGACTACATTCAAAGCTTCTAACACTGCAGATGTGTTCATGAAGCAAATCTTTCACTTACATGGAATTCCAAAGGTAATTATTTCTAATCGAGACTCCAAGTTCACTGGAAATTTATGGACAACATTGTTTAAGGGTTTAAAAACTAAATTAAATTTTAGTACTGCTTTCCATCCCCAAACTGACGGACAGGCTGAAAGGGTTAATCATATTTTAGAAGACATGTTGCGAATGTATGTTAAAGATCAACCAACTAAGTGGGAAGATTATTTACATTTAGCTGAATTTGCATACAATAATCATTATCAAGCATCTGCTAGGCTTAGTCCATTTGAGATTTTATATGGAAGAAAATGTTGTACCTCTATTTCTTGGGATAACCCTGTTGACAGATTAATGTTAGGACTAGATTTGTTAAAGGAGATGGAGCTAACTGTGAAACAGGTTCAAGGCAACTTAAGAGTTTTACAAGATCGGCAAAAAAATTATGTAGATCTGAAACGCACTGAAAGAGAACTTCAGGTTAGAGATCATGTTTTTGTAAAGGTAAAACCCAAGAAAAGTTCTTTAAAGCTTGGGAGTTGTGCTAAACTAGCACCAAGGTATTGTGGACCATTTGAAGTCCTATCAAGGATTGGACCTGTTGCATATTAGTTGGCTTTTCCATCTAACTTAATAATCCATAACGTCTTTCACATTTCTATTTTAAAGAAGTATGTGCATGATGTTACTCATGTGCTGAATTGGAATGACATGCAGGTGCAACCCAAAGGATATTTTCAGGTGGAATCGGACTGTATTATCGACAGGAAGGAAATTATGCTCCGAAATCATACCATAGGGAAGATAAAGGTGCAATGGAAGAACCTTATCCCTGATGAAGCCACTTGGGAACTGGAAAGTAAAATGTCGGCAACATATCCAATTCTGTTTCAGTGAGGCTCTAACAAAGAATAAGCAACATCGAGGACGATGTTGAGCTTAAGTGGGGGTGTTTGTAACATACCCCTTTTGCTGAAAAACATTTTATGTTGGAAACATTATCTTAAATTTTATTGTAAAGTTTTATACTGGACAAGTGTCCAAGGATGACTGTAATTTGCACAATATTTTATTATTAAATAAATTAAATAGGGGACAAGCACCTAAGGAAACTATTGAAAGAGTGTTTACTGACCCGTGGTGGAATGGAATCTGGGGTAGAAGGCAATGGACAAATGGAAGCTTTATGAGGCAAGTAACTAGCTGTTGGTATGGGACAACTCCCTTGAATTGTGGTCAGAGTGCCCTGAAAGATGGGAATAGAGATTGAGGCTCATTTATTGAAAACTGACCAATAATGACCTAGGAAATCTTTTTAATAGCCATCGAATTTTGGACTGAGGTTCGTCACTTTTCCTGACAATAAAATTTACCTTGGGGTTCTGCTGCTTGCACCCAAGAGATTCGATGAGGGGATATGCTATGCTTTTTATCATGGTATAAGTCTGCCTGATTTACTGCTGAGTGTAGAGTCTTAAAAGCTGAGGATCAAGTCTTTATGGATTGTTGGTTATACAAAGTTGAGTGCCTTGCTTCTACACAGAGTTAATCTACCTGGTGGTTCAGTAAATAGGCTCGGGGGTCCAAAGGAGGCAAGTAGATTGGTCGCTTCTTTTGGAAAAGGTTCGGAGAAATAGGCGTCCTTGTGTGTTTGTCCACCCTATCTACAGTTACAGGTTCTACTTGTTATTTCAGCCTCTAAGTAGTTAAATTATTTTCTGCAATTGTTGATTAATTATTCATAAGCTGTCATCATATAGAAGTATTTGTTTTGAATTATTATCTAGTTATGATTTTTTGTAATGATGATTAAGTAAATGAAATGATTTAACAAATAAATTCTCTGTATTTTTCCCCATACTATTTTCTGTATAGTACTCTAGTGCAGAGAAGGAGAATGAACATAGATAATTGATAGATAGAATATAGAATGATTGAATCGACTGACCTTGTTGTGTTTTCTTAATATTCCTTAACAATCACATTCTATAAAATAAATTATATATGTCTAAACTTAGGAAATATACCAACATTTCATATTACAGAGACCATATTATTTCTTTACATAGAAACAGAAGTAAATTTTTCATCCCTGTATGAAACCTAGGGTTTTCATTTTAGGTCATTTATTCTTTTACGAAAGATGTATGCTAAGTATTCTCTTACCATTCTTTTCAAATAGTTTAGTGTTATAATTTCACTTTATTCTTTCATCAACATTCATGAAATATAACAGCTGCAAAAATAAACATTACTATTTACACAGAACTGCTACCAAGTACTTTATCTTTAAAATAGAATTATTATCAATTGCATACAATAGCATTGTTGTATAGTACTATTTAATCCACAATATTCACATCTTTTATTTTGATTTCATTATCAAACTGTAGTTATAAATTCAAACACTTCTACTATAGATTTAGAAACCCTAAGGTTCCAAGACTAGCTTCTTATCTCCACTTTTAATATACATTTCAACATTTATCATATCAAATAAGCTATCCAAGACAGAGTTAATATAATACTTCTGTATTCATAATAGACATGGGTTCAAAACCCTAAGCATAAATTTAAATAACCTTAAACATCAACCTTTCGTTTTGAGAACACAAGTAAGATACATTACCCCCACTTGACAGAAACATAGTTTTTAGTCACGATTACAGTATATAGTTTACAACCAATTCAAAGGAACATAATTTTAGCATCGTTATCAAATAGTGAGTTTATAACCCTAGTAGAACCATAGTCAACATTGAAAACCAATAGATAAACGAATTTAAGACACAGTTCTCAGGTTCAAATTCTCAGAGCTATCAAGCTACCATCAAAACCTATAGGTTTAGGGTTTTGACTGCAAAACACAAGGTTTAAACTTATGGCTCTCTGCCATCTTCAACACACAATAGTTCATAAACAAAATGTTAAATTATCACTTATTTTGGAGCATCGTTTTCAGTGGTATCATACGTAAACAATCTTTAAGATAGAGTAACCAAAATCTTTTATTTAAACTAGAATAACTGAGGGATAAAACCCTCTCAACTGTCTACATCCTTTTGCAAAATGACTACCCAGAAAACAAACAGTACAGGATTAACACTGAAGTGGGTTGAGGATTTCATCCTCCCCAAGCTTCTAGTTAGCTCAAAAAACATCACGATGGTGGTCGCATTCCACAGCATTACATTTTTAAAATGAAGTCTCAGCAAATAACCTAAGACGGACCAACAATTACCGAACCGAAGCCATCAGGGAAACCGCCGAAGCTTACCACTTCCTTTGCAGTAGCCACCTTTCAAACTCAATATCGGGAACCAAAATCCGAAGGAACCTACCACACAAACAAGACTGGTCAACTGAGTATCATCAAAGAAGTTTCATTAAGACAAAAAAACAACATCTGCAACCTCATAAACAAATAGAAGGAAACAGTTTTCGAAAACCTGTACAATACCTTTAAATAGTTACATATGGAGCAATGACACCATAGCCATTGTTAAACCGTAGCCATCACCTCACAATCGAATGAAACGAAGGTTGGATATCATTCTGAGAATCATCACTTCACATTCAAGGAAAACCGAATACTGGATCAACCTATACACAAGACCATCAGCAGCCCTGGATTCCTTCCAACTACAAACAATTGTTGTAAACTCACACAATAGGGATCGGCTCTTATGCTATCTATAGGTATCAGAAATCACCCTCAAGTCACAGTTTCGATTCATGGAGGAAGCTCTCCAAAACTGCTAATGGAACCCTGATTTTTCTTAGGCTTGTCGGCCTCTCCACCAAGCCAGCAGCAACTCACTATGAATGCCCAGGAAACATCAACTTCGAGACTTAGTGGAGGATTAGGGTTAAGTCCCAAATCCCTAGAGTGCCATAAGATCAACGGTGGGGATCATACATCACAACACATCGTAATTCGAAGCACCAACTGCATTAAAACCATATTTAATAACAATTGCCACCCGGGAGACCAGCTCAGGTCAAACCTTGTACAGCTTGTCCATGTAGACTGTATTCTCACAATGATTTCACATGTTAAACACCATGATGGAAGCCACCGAGATATTCCACCGAGCTGGTAGAGAAGAGTGTTCAATTCCAAGGTTGGATGCGAATGCTTGCCAGCACATGTCCACTACACCATTAATTACCCTATCCTTATCATGTTGTTTATATTTGCAAACCTATCATAACATTGGTAAGTCATAGTTTGTATTATGGTAACATTTCACTAGGCATCGATCACATGATTTAAAAGGGTCACAAAGATGCCCACATTTGTTATATTATTTTGTATATAGGACCAATCCATAAGCCTTTCCATATAGTTTATATACTATAGGAATTTCGTAAAATTTGCATAGAGTTTATATGGTATAAGAATTACATAGAATATGCATATAGTTTATATGCTATAGGAATTACATAAAACTTGTATATAGTTTACATTATAGGAATAATGTGGAAGTTGCATATAGTTATATGCTAAAGGAAAAGCATAGAACTAGTAGATAGACCATCTAGGATCGGTAATCGCATAAGCAATTTGCATATAGTGCACATGTTATAGGAATATAAAGTATCATGCATTTAGCCTATGTTATATAAAGGCACATTATCCTTGTGACAACTCATAGGAGTACATATTATGGTAAACCAATGCTATGATACTCTATTTCATCATTTGAATATTGAACAAGTAAATGCATGAGATCTATAGCTTCAGTTGTAAACTTTAGATGAGTCACTTTATAAGTACCTTAGAAACTTTACACAAAATCTTTTAAGTCTAACTGAAAGTGCATTTTAAATTATACATGTACTAATAGATCTAATGTGTCACCCTTACCTATAATCTTTGAAAAGGAAGGTTCAGATGCTTTAGCATGAATGCTAAGTAAGCCTTGGGGTACCCTTAGGACCCCTTTCATCATCAAAATAAGAACAACAGTTAGTGCTTATAAACATTAATATTTGACTTAGTATTGACATAAGTAATATAAAAATATAGTTGAGACAAAAAAAAACATTCAAAAGCATCTAAATATAGATTTAATTTCATCTCTTAACATGTCTCAAAACAATACATTTATGATCATTACAAATATTTATTACTGCATGACAACATAGAAGCATTTATTATAATTCCGCACAGCTAGTACATGCATTAAATACTACGTTGAAAATTTTTAAATTATTGTGAAATTTTGGGATGTTACACAACCACCTAACACACCACTGCCCATTGTTTATCTCTCTCTCTCACACACACACACACATGCACACACACACATCCCTATGTCTCCCACTACCACTAACACCCACCCTCCTCTCTCTCTCTCCCCCCCATATTCCACTAACTCATACTAACCCCCTCTCCCACTCTCTCTCACTCCTTTACTCCTCCACCTACACCTAACCCCGACACCCCCTATCTCTCTTCCCCCTCCTCTCCCTAACCCTTACTAACCCATTCTCTCACTCTATATGTCCCCTAGGGAGAGGAGGGTGTAATCCTATAGGTGGGAAAGCGAGTTAGAGAAGGGGTTATTAAGGTTTAGGGAGTGGAGGGGGGAGAGAGAGAGAAGGAGGGGTTGGGGTGGGTTAGGTGTAGGTAGAGGAGTAAGGGAGTGAGAGAGAGTGGGAGAGGGGGTTAGTATGAGTTAGGGGGATATATATATATATAGAGAGAGAGAGAGAGAGAGACAGATTGGGGAATGGTAAGGGGAAAAGAGAGAGAGAGAGAGGGGGTTAGGGTTTTTTGGAGGAGAAGGGTGATTAGGGATAAAGGTGGGTATAGGTGATGAGCATGAATGGGATAGATTGGGGGATGGTAAGGGGTAGAAAAAGATAGAGAGAGAGACATAGATAAATGGTCAGGGGTTTGGGGATGAGAAGGGTGATTAGGGAGAAAGGGGGGTATAAGTGAGGAGCATGAATGTTTGGGTTAGAGAGAGAGAGAGAGGTAAAGGGAGATACTTTAGTAGGTGGTAAGGGGTTAGAGGTATAGATGAAGGGGGATTGTTAATGGGTTATAGGTAGAGACAGAGGGAAGTGTCAGGAGATTGGGGGTAAGTGAGAGTTACAGGGGAATAGAGAGAGAGAGAGAGAGAGAGAGAGAGAGAGAGAGAGAGAGAGAGAGAGAGAGTGGGTTAGTAAGGTTTAGGGAGTGTAGGGGAGAGAGAGAGAGATAGAGAGGAGGGGGGTTAGTGGTGGGGGGAGGCATAGATATGTATGTTTGTATGTGTGTGTAGAGGGGTGGGGGTTAGGAAGAGGTAAAAGGATATTTTGAGAAACTGCAAATCCAAATTTGCAAATATAACATCTGTCAACCTATATTTTAATATTGTCTAATAGAATTATTCTTTGTTTACTTCATGAGTCTTCTAATGGACCCATGAATTCTACAAAATTTGTTTTTTCATGTTTCAGTTTTACGTTGGTTCGTTCTCTTGATTGCCATGCTATTTTTTATTATCTTTTTTACTATAATTTTTCCTTTTTAGTTTATGAGATTTGTGTATTGAATCCTTTATTTGGTGTCTAAGAGAATATTTTTAATGTGTTACTGAAACTTGGATTATTAAAAAATAGTTGATAAGGTTGTGTGTTTCTCTCTACCTTGTAGTAGATTGTTTCATTTGGTGTGATGTTCTATGTAAAAATATAATTCTTGTTATTACCAAGCAAAGATGTTGAATGTAAAGTTTTTAATTTTTAGACTATTAGTTTATGAAACTAACATTTGTTTTTATTCTTTTTCACTTTATTTTATTTGGTTTGTCAAATGTTGGGGGTTAGGTGTAGTTGGAGTAGGGAAGCGAGAGAGGGGGAACTAGTTTAAGAGTTTGGGGTAAGAGTGGGGGGGGAGGGGGGGGGGGGCGGTTAGGGGGTTAATAAATAGGGGGTGTGAGAAGAAATTCAATGACCTGTTAGATGTGGAACCACCTTATTAAATGTTAAAACTCATTAATATAACAAAATACATACGTGTTATATAAGTACAAAACATGCACGCGTTTTGTGCCTGTATAGATATTGTGTATCTCTATCTGAGAGACACTCTAACATGCTCATGAATAAACCAATAGTGCACGCAATTTCAGATTCTATACACAACATACACTCTTTCCATTACAATAAAGTTCACACAAATTGAGTATTTCATTGACCATCTCCATAAAAAGTGCTATAAGTATTGCTTGGAGCACCAAATGCATTGGATAAGGTTCAAGATTTCAATAGAAAAACCATCTCCAATTCTCCACCATTAAATTTCCTACAATTTAGTAACATCAAATGCAATATTTCATTGACAATTGTGGTGGAGTAAAGATACGATTGAGCAAGAAAAACACCAAGCTTGGAGAATGTACTATTGAAGAGAACTATAGACCATTCCCACCATTGATTGTCTTACAATTGAGGGTCAGAAAAGGAAACATATCATTGATCATTATGGTGGAGTGTAAAAATAATTGAGCAAGACAAATACCTATCTTGGAGAATCTCCAATTGAGAAGCACCATAGACCATCTCCACCATTGATTTTCTTAAAATTGAGGAGTATTACAAGAATTTTATCTCCTTGATCATTGTGGTGAAGTATAACACAAATGAGTAAGAAAAAAACTAAGCTTGGAAAATATCCAATTGAAGAGAACCATAGATCATTGATCATTGTGGTCATGGGAAATCTACGTAATCGAAACAGAAAATCTGTAAGGAAGAAGCTACCCAAAGAAATCATCTGAGAAATTAAAGAAAAGAGAAGAAATGGCATTCCCAATCAGAGACATTCTATGGACACTCACCCGATTCTGGTTGTAGAGTATGCCATGATTCTTCCTACCAATCCACAACAATAAATATATACCAAGCATTCATTTAAGGGGCCTTCATGATGCAACTATATATACATGCCGAAATATTTGTATATCCATGTGCATCCATTGGTATCTAAACCATTGTGCTACAAATATGCACAAGAGTCCAAGAAACCCTAGTTTGTATTCTAAACCCCTATCATAGAAATCCTAGCATATAAATCCTATCCTATAAACTATAGAGTGAATCCTATAAACCTTAGTTTGTAGCCTAAACCATAATTTGAATTCTAATCACATGAAACCCTAGTTTCTAGCTTAGAGCCTAGTTTGTGTTCAAAATCCTTAGAAACCTCCATCGCCATTTGAATCCAAACCATTATCCTACAAATATGCACACGAATCTAAAAAACCATAGTTTGTGCATTCATATGCATCCATTTGAATACAAGCCATTGTGCACAAATATGCACAAGAGTCCAAAACATTTCATGCTGCAACTATATATGCATGCCAAAAAAACTTCGTATATTCATGTGCATCCATTTATATCTAAACCATTTTGCTACATATATGCACAAGAGTCCAAGAAACCCTAGTTTGTATTCTAAACCCCTAGCATATAAATCCTATCCTAGAAACCCTAGAAACCCTAGAGCAAAGCCTCTAAACCCTAGTTCGTAGCCTAAACCCTAATTTGAATTCTAATCCCTAGAAACCCTAGTTTGTACCCTATAGCCTAGTTTTTGTTTAAAAATCCCTAGTTTCTGCATTCATGTGCATCCATTTGAATCCAAACCATTGTGCAAAAATATGACCAAGAGTCCAATAAACTTCATGCTGCAACTATATATGCATGCTATAAAAACTTCATATATTCATGTGCATCCATTTGTACCTAAACAATTGTGCATCCATTGTATCTTAAGTCTCACCAACTATCCTACCATGGAAATGAATAACCAGTGCATTATCTTCCATAACCACTTCATCCATCTTAATGTCGTCATCAAAAACCAATCTCATCAGCGAGTCTCATTAGTTAACACACCTCCTTCAACTAATTTTTGAAGAATAATAACTACCATCCCATGGAACCCTTCCATAAGCAAGAATTATATGTTTTAATGATAAAATATAATCATGTAACAAACCCATAGTTTAAGATCCATCTACCTCACTAAAAACTAGAAAACATCCAACGATGGAGTCTATAGGAACCAACTACACATGCTTATTACTGAAATCCTAAATAATCCTCCCTACTTCATATTTGCACCATATGTACCTTAAATTATTTTCATTAAAAAATCACTACTTAATATTTAGTTTAAAATTTATTAAGAATCCACCACTTGATGTTAGGTTCAAAAATAATATAAAAATAATAATGTAATCTATAGATAATGCTAAACCTTGAATGTCTCAAACATCTATATTTGACATCTAGCTAGAATATAGCCTTGAATAAGATTATTTCTATTATTATTAGAAAACCTAAGGGTAATGGGAACGTATAAGTTTGGTGTTCCTCAAACTTTGAACATCATTTTTAATATCCCTTTGAACTCAATGGGATCTAACAAACTTGGAGATCTTCCAAACACCAAGTTTTCCTTGAACCCCACTCTATATCACTAGATCAACTTCATTATTGGCCAATGAGTCAATTATCACACTCTTTTTTCATTTAATGTGATTGGAGAGTACATATGCATAGTATTAGTTCAATTACTTAATAACTCAAAGGGATGGTAACAATTACCCTTTCAAAATATGAGTATAGTGATCTTTACTATTTTGTTGGATTTTTTTCAATTTAATTTTTTTTCAAGGAATAATTTTATGGAATTTTTTTCAAGTATTTTCATGGATGGTAAATAGTGTAAACCATGGAACCTTGATGAGGGGATAAAGAAAGTTGAACCCATGAACTTCCCAAATTTTGGGGAAGATACCTCATATTTGATGCATGATTACTTGAGTTAACCATAGAGCCTCAATTTTTTTTTATGAAGTACTAGTGTTTAAATTGCAAAGAGTGAATTTGTAAATTATTAACTAAATATGAACCATAATAAAGGAAATTAATACCTTTTTTTACACAAATCTCTCTAACTTGTCGGAGTGGCCCGTGGTATAAGATATTGGACCTAGGGAATCTAAGGGGCATCAAAGTTGTCAAAATCACTTGTGGATCACACTCGGACAGGGCCACACCAACACTTAGCATCACTGGATATATTTGTTCCAATTTGGCATGTGTCCCTAAATGGCTACACGGAGCTACTAGTCAATAGACAGAGAACAAAAATTGTGGATCAAATCGTGAAAGATATGATTCTGTTGGATTCCTGGCATTGGATTATAGTTAGGGTTGACTGACTGTTGTGAGTCCCATGGTCAGAGTCACCCTTTGTTAGGCCAGATAGGACACTAGGGTTTTTCTCATTGGAACACATGGAAATTCTTGCATTGTGGGCTCAAAATAAAAAACAAGAAAAATAAATAGGTTCTGTCAGCTCCCACGGATGTGTTTGGCCCTTGTGATGTGGTCACACTAACAGAACTCAGTTCATGTTCCCAATTCGAATGCTATGGCCCAGGCTTAGATTCACCATGTGTCCCTGAAAGCCTTAAGGGTGCAAGTTGTAGTGGGACATAGAAGGATGACCGTGGATCAGATCAATGAATAGTCAAATCCATTGGATTCAAGACATTGGGTTGGTGCCATGGGTGCCCCTCTCCTATGGGTCCATGGAACATAGATCATATTTTAGGTTGATTTTGGAATCTAGGGTTTTGCTCAATAAGGGACTTTTCATTTCTTGCACATAGGGGTCAACGTTTTGCAAATTCCTCGACTAATAACTTGTGGCTAGTGTTCCCACATGGAACCTTCCTAGACATGCTTACAGGACCTCCTAGAACCTAGTTTTGTTGAACGATTGGAATTATATGCCCCTCATAGGGATTCACCGTGTGTTCCTGAAATACTTTAGGGTGCGAGTTTTAATGGGCCATAGAATGTTGATCATGGATCAGATCAACGAACCATCAAATCCATTGGATTTAAGACATCAAGATAGTGCTAGGGGTGTCCCTCTCCTTTGGGTTCATGGCACATAGATCACCTTTTACGTCGATTTTGGAAACTAGGGTTTTGCTCAATAAAGGACATTGCAATTCTTGCACATAGGGGTCAACTTTGCAAATTCTTCGACTAAGAACTTGTTTCTAGCCATCCCACATGGAACTTGCCTAGATGTAATTGCAGGACCTCCCATAACCCAATTTTGTTTTGAACGGTTGGAATTCTATGCCATCAATAGGGATTGAATAGGTGTCCCTAAAATCCTTTTGGTTGCAAGGTGTAATAGGCCATATAATTGTGATATAGGCACAGATCAATGAACCATCAACTCTGTTGGATTTAGAACATCAAGATAGTGCCAGGGGTGCCCCTCATCTTTGTGTCCATGGAACAAATATAATATTTTAGGTCAATTTTGGAAACTAGGGTTTTGCTCAATAAGGGAATTTAGAATTATTGCACATAGGGGTCAAATTTGCAAATTCCTTGACGAAGAACTTGTGGCTAGAGTTCCCACATGGAACCTACCTAGACACACTTGCAGGACCTCCTGGAACCCAATATTGTTGCACAGTTGAAATTCTATGCCCCTGGTAGGGATTCAACAGGTGTTCATGAAAGCCTTTACAGTGCGATTTGTAACGAGCCATAGAATTGTGATAGTGGCTCAGATCCACGAAATTTCAACTCCATTCGATTCAGGACATAAAGATAATGCAAGGGGTTCCCCTCTCCTTTGGGTCCATGGAACATAGAGCATCTTTTAGGTCGATTTTGGAAACTAGGGTTTTTATCAATAAGGGAATTTGAAATTGTTGCACATAGGGGTCAACTTTGCAAATTCATCGACCAATATCTTGTGGCTAGTGTTTCCACAAGGAACTTGCCTAGACACACTTGCAAGACATCCTGGAAACTAGTTTTGTTGCATGGTTGGAATTGCATGCCCCCGGTAGGGATTCAACACGTGTCCCTAAAAGTGTTTATGGTGCGAGTTGTAACAGGACATAGAATGGTGACCATTGCTCAGATCGATGGACCATCAATTCAAATGGATTTAGGTCATCAGGATAGTGCGAAGGATTCCCCTCTCCTTTGGGTCCATGGTACATAGATCATCTTTGAGGTCTATTTTGGAACCTAGGGTTTTTCTCAATGAGGGACTTTGAAATTCTTGTACATAGTGGTAAACTTTGCAAATTTCTAGACCGAGAACTTGTGCCTAGAGTTCCAACATGGAACCCTCCTAGACACACTTGTAGGACCTCTTGGAACCTATTTTTTTTGCACTGTTGGAATTCTATGCCCCCAGTAGGGATTCACCTTGTGTCCTTGAAAGCCTTTAGGGTACGAGTTGTAGTGGTCCATAGAATGATGACCATGCCTTGGATCGAAAAATCCTCAACTCTGTTGGATTCAGGACATTGATTTAATGCTAGGGATACCCCTCTCCCCTCGGTCCATGACATAGAGATCACCTTATAGGATGATTTTGGAAACTAGGGTTTCGTTTACTAAAGGTCTCTGCATTTTTTGCACAAAGGGGTCAACTTTGCGAAATTTTGGTTTTGATTGTATAACTAGAATTTCAAAGAGTGGCACTCAAACCTACCACATTTCACTCTTAATATATTTCTATGTCCTTAGGGTGCCACATCATTCGACATGTCCTTTGTGTTCCACTATATTTCCATTTTTAGCAAATTAATGTCATTTTTAAGAATTCAAAGTTCTTGATAAAACAGGGAGGTGATGTTTCATCAATGATATCTCTCTTATCCTTTCTAGCTTTGTCACTTTCCTTGAATTTTACGTATGGTTTCTTAGGATCCACTTGCAAAAAATACTTTTTTCGGGCTGGCGAATCTCTTTCATTTGAATCGGACAAGTATTCAAGTCATTTGTAAATTTTGTGGGGTATACAGTTATTCACTTGTCTTGGACACATAGGTGCATCAATCAGGTGTATCAACTATGTGCATTTTTTATGTTTTTTATATTGGTAAGTTTCTTATGTATTCCACTTAGTTGGGTTAGTTCCTTAGGTGTGTTGGGTGATATGTGTGGTTGCAAAGTGACTTTGGTAGTTAGGGTTAGGATCATTAGTAGGTTGTGTGTTGGGGGTTTTGGGGGTAGTGGGTTAGCCATAAATGGTATTGTGTTATATGGATTAGTGTTATAGGGGTTGCGTGGGTCAAGGTAAAATATAAGTATCACCTATGTGAGATACATTTAAGTGTGTTTCATAGGTGTGTTTTACACCTAAAATTTTACCACCATTAGATTCAGTGTATACACCCTTGAAGTTCCATTGGCTAAGTCATTTATCTGGAAGGGACATCATTGTGCTTATGCTAGGTTTTGAGAGGTCGTCGCAGGTTGCACTCATGCAACCTGCAACATTGCACCTTGCTCCACTACAGGGTGCGGCGAAGTCAGTTAATGGGAAAAAATAGCTTCTTCGAGCTCATTCTCAAAGGTTGTTGACTTAGATATTTATCCCTGACCTATTGGGGGAGCTGGCCTTCGGTTCCTAACCCTATGGAAGGATCCCCTATATCTCTCCTACCATATCTCAACCTACCCTATCCACATCCTATCCACTTATCCCTATATAAGGGAGGATCTACCCCTCTCCAAAGGGGGGAAGTCTATGGTACTCTTATGCTGGTGAAATTAGGCTTAATAGATTTAGCACTCTAGCTTGGGAGACATCCACTTCTCCCTAGGAGATTTGGCATGGCTTGTCGGAAGGAGCTTGCAATTTGAAGGAAATGGTTGTAATCCTCTTTTCTATTGTACTCTCCACTCTTCAATACAGTTAATACAATTGCTTTCCCTAAATGTTGTCGCGTTGATGATATTTAGATTTTTCCTCCTTAACTATTAACTTAGATCTATCATATGAAATGTATGCTTTCACTATTCTTGGTCTATTATATCTTCAACAAGGTATAGCCATTTAAGATCTAACAGCGCTGGAGCATTGGATCAACAAAGGAGAAAGGGATTTGGAAATCCAAGGTAAACGATTTATCCTTCCATTTGCACTTCTATTTGATCTAGGAAAGTATCTTGTGTTCTGTCCTATTTGTTCTATACTTACATTAAGCTAGGTACATCAAGCCTTGAGTCCACTCTCAGTAGATTGTCTGCCAAACAAATATGGCAACCATATTGGGGATGACATTGCTTTATAGTTGTCAATTTGAATGTTGTTTTTTAGTTGATTTCTTGCCAAGCCATACTATTTTTTCATTTCCTTCTTGAAGTGGATTTCACCATCAGATCTTCACTTTGAAGAGTCTAGTTAGCTTCCTTTGAGTTTGCACATCTCATTTGCAGACCTTTTTAGGCTCACTGGCTAGAGAATTGGTTCATTTTTGAACTCAGATCTCGCCTATCACACCTGGTCAGTGCACCCATAGCGACACTGTGTGTTTCTTGATCTTTGTGCTTTACATGTTATTCTGTCATCGCGGCCCTTCCATTGGTCTACTGCGACGACATCGCACTTCCCATATAGGGGAACTGCGATGTCACACTGTGTATAAGCACATAGTGCATTGATCTACCATTTTTTCCATACAGGCATGCCCTCTCTAGTTCTGTTGTGATTTTGGTTTTTGTGCATACTCCCTCTATACTGTATGATCCAGTTAGAGATCCCTTTTTGCTTTGTGTGATTGAGTTGTTTTGTTTTTTGTTTGGAGTTGTTTTTGGGTTCCATCTTGGACAAGTCTAATACTTGGTAGTGGCAGATACTCTTGTCTCCCCCGCCTGCATCCACTCACTCTTGCATTCCCTCCTCTCCTTTCCATATCTGACCATTCTGTTGGATCAGTTTTCAGACCTCACTTGCATTCATTTTGTGAGTTTTGCTTGCTTTTAGTCTTGCTTGTTGCTATTTGGTTTCAAGTGTTTCTCTGTTTTTTCAGTCCATTGTGTGCTTATCTCTTCTTGAGATTTTCTGAGTTATTAGAGTGCTCTGAGTCATATTTTCAGTTCAAGCATTCTTGATTAAAAGCACAGTTGTTATCAAATTGTCATTTTGATGCACTCATTGAAAGATCAAAGGTACTTTATTTCTGTTATTTTTCAAGATAATTTGGAGAATTACATAAGCATTGGAATATCTCATTCATAGATATTTTGGAGAATTTGAAAGAAAATTTGCATTATTTGTATTTTTCATGAATTATGAGTTTCTCATCTTCTTGGAAAATTTGAATATAGATCAAGTTTTGCAAAAGTAATTCAGTGCTTTGGAAATTGCATTGTATCTTTTTGCTTTTTGGTTTTCAGGCTATCATAGTGAAAGTGAAAAGTTTGCATAACTTAATTAGAAATTATGTCTTTTCATTACTGAACATCACTTTCATTTTGAAAAGACAAAAAAAAGAGAAAAAACATGCTTTGATTTGGCTTAGTGGTGTTGCGAAAATTTTTGCGTTTCATTGAAAAGGAAAAAGAATGTTTCATAGTCATTTTTTGGTAGATTTGGGATTGTCTTGCAATGCGTTGCTTTGGCAAAGTTGTTGGAAAGAAAAAGAAAATTTCTCCTTCCCATACATAGAGTTCATTGAAAGAAAAGTGTTTTTATGCATGTAGTTAGGGCCTGCATTATGTTTACGATTATGTACTCACTTCATGCATTCACCTAACCGTCCAGATAAAATTAACGGTAGAACTAGGGTAAAATATTTAGAAACTTGTGTGTAAGTTAGAGACATGTTCCGGTGTCATTAAGCATGGCAGCTGTCGTTATTTGCCAGCACTGTATCCTGGGGGTATTGTAGTCTTCCACGTACTTATCGGTATATCAAGCTCCTTCATGTACCCACCAAGTCACCTTGAGTACTTAGCATATATCGAAGGGTGTATCATGTACTTGGTAGTATATCGGAAGGTCTCTTGCCAAACGGTTGTGCATTAGACAACACCACTATGGATTTGAGCTCCCACGTACCTTGCGTATATCGGGAGACACCCTTAGGATTTTTGAAACCAACTGAGTTAACTTTTTGGCTGTCTTGGCATAGCAATAAACCGAGAACAACACTCGGGGAGCTACTACGCACATACCATCTAGGTAATTGGGTATGCAGGAAAGGGTACAGTCCCAATCCTCCTTGTCATGTCATATTGTTGGACCTTGCGGTATATCGCGAGTTGCGAAGCCTTGACAATCTTGTGAGGTTCCAGACCATTGAATCCACTCTTATAACATAAGTTTGCTTGTGGCCTTAGTTTGTGTAGGGTTTGTTCTGGTCTGCTTTTCTTTTAGTTTTCCCTTAGGAGAAACTTTTTGTTTCAGTCACTCTGCCTGATTTTCCTTGGAGAAGGTCTCACAGGATTCAGAATTTGCCACCCGAATACCCCCTTAATCAGGAGGTAATTTCAAGGGTAAGAATGGATCCACATGCCAGGGTCAGGTCACATGAAGTGCAAAACCCCACTTTGAATGTTGGATGACTTTTGTTTCCTCATACTCCTCCAGATTCACCTGCCTCTCATCCCCCGCGGGATGAAGAAGAACAAATTCCCACTTCACAAGACATACCTCCCATTGCGCCGGGAGAGCTTGGGTCATTGGAATGGATAAATCAACCCCAGGATGACCCCACAGCGGTTGTTGGTCCATCAGCAACTTATTGGACATCTTCTACCGGTCACCCAGTGGCCCATATTGCCATTGCATCCCCACCCAGTTGGGCTAGCCCTGACGATAGCTTAGCACCGTACCATGAACAATTGCCTTGTTTATGTGATATGGGTGAGGAGTTTCTAAATTGGAACTTTCAAATAAGATTCGACGACAGACCAATCCCAGGTCGCTCTTTATCTTTCGAGTCACCGGAATCATCCACGCAACACGTGACCACTACTGAAATTGGTCAACCATCCATTCCTGTACATGCATCTCCTAGACAGGAGACTAGTACAGTACCTCCCATAATGCAACCTATTGAAGGACAAAAATACAACACACACGTGACTACCGCAGTTACGTCACCTGTTCCTCCCCCGCCCCAAACTTCACGGGGAGGATACTCTTTACCCCCTATCTTCTTTACGGATAGTGATATTCCTATGGTGAATAATCAACAACCAGTGTTGGGTCAACCTTTACCTAGTGTTCAACAAGTTGTTGCTGGGGGGAAACCCCCATCTCTTAACTATAATCCTATAGCAGGTGTTCCTATTGGGCTTTCCGTTGGAAATTCCTTACCTCCTAGACCTTCCACTTCGGGACTATCCCACGTTGGGGGACCATCCAATGTAATTCAACCTCCATCAACTCAAGCGTATCCGCATCATCTTAACCCTGTGTCGGGTCAACTTAATCCCAGAAACGCACTCTACAAGGTACCTTACCTTGGTAATCCTTACACTCTATGGGGCCAGCAAAATGTTTTACAACATGGACCCCCACTTAAAGTCCCGCAAGTCCCTCCACCCCCGTTTGGTCCACGCCCACCTCCCATTGGAGGGAGCGGGCCCCAACATAACTCTGGAGGAGGCAGACCTCTACCTTCTAGCGGAGGACCTCCCCACTTCAGTTGTCATGGCCCACCACCCCCTGGTAGAGGTGGTAGAGGACCACCCCCTCCTCCCGGCGAAGGTGGGGGAGGACCATCTCATCCCGGTGGTGGTGGAGGAGCATCACCCCCTCCCAGTGCTAGTGGTGGTGGAGGACCTTCTAATCCTAGTGGTGGTAGTGGTGGACCCCCACCCTACTATGGTGGAGGTCGCAGAGGGGGCTCTTACCCCTTCGGAGGTGGCGGTGGCCCACCACCCCCTCCCAGTGGAGGTGGTGAAGGCTCATCCTATTCCAGTGGTGGTAGCGGACTACCACCTCCTCCCGACAAAGGCGGTGGAATCCCATCCTACCCTGGTGGCGGTGGTGGACCCCCACCATTTGGAGGCATCCCACCCCCTCCCTGCGGTGGAGGCGGGCCCCCACCTTATAGTAATGGCCCACCCTATTTTGGTTATGGACCACCTTACTATGGCGGTAGACCTACATTTGGTCTGGGAAGTCAGTACCCCTATGGCCAGTTTCCTCTTGGAACACCCTATGGTCAGTCGATAGAAGGTCCCACAGGTCCTTACACACCCTATCCGTACTATTGGTACTCACAGCCTAATCCGCAGTTTCCCTTTTTGGCTACTTTGGATCTACCTAACCTATCTCGTTTAACTAATGACCCCATTTACCATGGCACTAATTGGCCATGCATTCAGGTGAAACTTCCATCAGATATCCCAAAATTTGATGGTAAGCCGGGTGAGGATCCTAAAAACCATGTGCTGACATACCACTGATGGTGTTCATCCAACTCCCTGATGGACGAGACGATCCGTCTTCTGTTATTCCAGTGGACTCTCACTGGTTTGGCTGCCAAGTGGTACATTGAGCTACCACCATACACTTTTCTTGATTTTGGTTCTCTTCCTATGAAATTTTTGACTCATTTCCAGCTAGCTATATGGTATTAAACTGGTACAGAGCTTTTAACCTCGCTCCATCAAAATACTGCCACTCATATCTCAGATCATATACATGAGTGGCGGAGGAGATGACATCTCATTAACGCTCCTATTCCAGATCAGCTCCTAGCAGACTAGTTCATGAAGTCTCTCATACCAACCATAGCACAAGATGTTTCCATGGGAGGTGTAGTCACTCAAGAACAAGTCATCGCACATGCCCACTTACTAGACTTAGTCTAAGGTCATTCCAACAAATTGTTTGATATCCTTCTTGATGTACCCTGCAACAGTTATGACCCTGCGAAACCACCTAAGGGATCCCAAACTGATGGCATCATTGGATCCCTTACCACCCATCCTTCTACTCAAACTGTTGGTTCGTCGAACCCCTCGGGTTCTTCCCCATCACCAACTCAGGCTGGTCACAGCACCGCCACATCATCCACTCCTGCTTGTTAAATTTTGAGCATTAATTCACAATACTCTAGGATCTTCACTGAGAGAATAACATATACAGTATATCAATGCATAACAATCACAATAAGCATCACAAGCATCACAAGAATCAAAAGCATGAGAGACAAGAGACACAGAGTTTCCATGGGGAAAACCCTAAGGTGAAAAACCCCACAACTTCCTCAGAGATAGAGAGAGCAATGGCTCAACCAAAGTACAAACAAAATACACTAAGATAGTCTCCTAGTAGTGGATGATCCTCCTCCTCACTAGTGCGCCACTTTCTGAGTGAGAGAGAGATACTTTTTCGAATGATCTAAATAGAGATCACCTGATCACTATTTATACTAACCTGTTTGCCTAGTGACCTTATGGGGCCGACTTGTCTAACTAGGTACATCCACATTATAATATATATATTTCAGGGCGGACCCCACACATGGTGGTCTAATAACCCATCGAAAAGTACACACACTTGCGACACTTGTCAATCCACATGATGACACTTCCTTATAGAGGAATAACACATCTCTAATAAGGGTGCAATAAATATATATGAAATACATAGATGAAATACATTCCGAAGTTACATATACATCAACACTGCTATCATCGAAGAAGTGAATTATGTTTCATTAGTTTCACCTCAAAAGTCTAGTGGTAAGAAGAAAAACAAGGGGAATCCTAAGAAATCTTCCAACCAGCAGGAACAAAAGAGCACCCCTGATGATACCAAACAAAAAAGGAAGTTGAAGTATCCTTGCCTACTGTGTGCTGATGATCACTTTTCTCAAGAGTGCCCCAATAGAGACGAAGTTTAAAAGTTTCTTAAGGGTAAACCCACACCCGCAGTTCTTAACGATCCCTTCCTTGCTCAAAAATCAACAGTCGGTTGCTCACACTTCTTCTTCCCAAAGAGAAGCATCCACCACCGCACATGTTCTGATGGTGCATAACAAGACCATCAACTTGAACACCCGTTCTCGTTCGTATGACTTCGTTCCAGCTAAGGAACCTATTGGAAGTAGTACTGAAAAAGCTTCCACTTCAATGCCCAATGTCAGCATACCAACTGCACCTCTCACCATAGAGAAGCCCTCTCTTGAGTCAGTGTTGCATCCACCCAAGAGCAGGATTAGAAAATCAGTTTTCAATCCTAATGCTCAGGCTGCTAAAGAATACAACATTGTAGAGGACCTAGCATAAGATCCTTGTGCTATGTCGACGCTGGAAGTCTTGCAAAACTGTCCAAATTGGTGCAAGACTCTCCTTGGTGCCATTGGTGCAGTCGACTCGGATTCATCAAACACCATTATGTTCTGGCTGGAGTATTTCAAACCGAGGCTCTCCCATCAATTAACATTTCAAGTTGCTACAAACATTGCTGGGAAGATAATCCATCGTACTATTTTAGATGAAGGATCCTCGACATCAGTCATGTCGATCACCTATTGGAGAGCCATTGGTTCTCCCGATTTGAACCATTCCCCTACCAGTTTGAGAGCCTTCGACAGATGTGGCTTTCAACCTCATGGGCTATTACAAGATTTACCAGTCGAGTTGGGGGGCAAGACCAGAACCTTTAACGTGGAAGTAGTCGCTGCCCCATTGGATTATAACATTCTACTTGGTCATAATTGCTTTTATGCGATGACTGTGGTCGCATCATCTGTCTTTTGCATAGTACAATTCCCCCATCAAAGCTGAATTGTCACAGTCGACCAACTGGATTTCTGCACACCTGACAACACTTCTCACCCGGGCAATAATGTTCCTTTGATTGGAGAATATTCATAGAAATATGAGAGTGTGGGGGTTGGCCTCCTTAAGGATTCAACCCTTTATGGGCGTCTTTCCTACTTCAGATCCCCCCAAACCATGTTGCTACGGTGAACATGATCTCCTCGCAGATTACCTCTATCCCCAACTCCACCGATTCATGGCTTGTACCTGATGAAGCCACCACACACCTGATTGGAGATACTATGCCTCTATCACCCGTTGAACTCATGTATGAGGCGATCTAGTCAGCACTGGAAGACCACTTAGCCATGTCCTCCACCTCCTATTCTCTACAACAGGAATCATACGATCCTTTGTGCAGTGAACGTATCTGTTCACTAAGTTAAGAAGCGAACCCGTCTTCCATATTTGAGATAAAATGATAATATTATATTGATAGATGATTATAAAATTGCAATAGGCTCGTCTTTATAGGTCTTGAGCAGTCATAATGAAAGGTTACGTCCTTTGACTAGTAACCAAATAATCTATTAATTTATAAATTACAATATTAATTAAATATTCACAACATTGCCTTTCCCTTAGGAAAGCTTTGTCCTCAAAGCTTATATTATTGTTGTCATCTTTTCATTCTCATTTTGTGTTGAAACAATGTCATTACTTCCTTTATGTCTTTTTTAGAACTGGTATTAGGTATGTGCTTGTATTTATGCAATAGTTTGTCATCTTCCTTTCATTTGTAACTTGAATTTGTACTCCATTATGTTTATTATTGTTATCCCATTTTCCTTGTACATGAATACGAGGAGTATTTTTGTGACTAACCATATCAAGCCTTGTTTTAGAAGTCACTTGTCCTACAATATTTAGGATGTCATCACATAATGTTTTCATTTGATTATCCTTACGAGTTATCTCAAGAAGTGACATTTCGTGAGGCTTCTCACACTCAAAGTCACCTGATAGTGTTACATTTAGGTTTCTCTAGGGTGGTAGAAGAGTTAAGGTAGAAGATGAATCTACGATATTTGATTCCTTTGCATATTGTAGGATCCATCTTTTGTCATCGTATGGATCGTCCTTATTGTTAATGATACTGGCTTGAATCTCATTATGATCTTGGTTGAGCTCATCTTTATCAAAAATATTATTGGTATTTTGGCCATCCCTACGATATTTAGTCCCCTTGTCTTGATTATTGTCTTGATCAATTTTGTTACACTCATTTTTGTTGACACAATGGTCGAAAATATCTGAGTTACTGATATGGTTTGTATTAGACCTTAGTTTTTGTAACATTTCCATTATGGTATTCTGGTTCTGTGTCATGATGCTCAAGTTATGTGCCATGGTGCTTATGTTCTGTGTCATCACACACATCTTGCTATCTAACTCTTTTTGTTTCTTGTGCATGATGTCTACTTTGTCATCAAGTTTTATTCCTAGTACTAGAACAACATCTTCTTTAATTCCTTTCTTAAGTGCTTTGTTATTTTTCATTTCTTCTCTGAATTTTTCTTAGTTGGCAATGAGGGCCTTGATGTCCTTTTCCAATTTCTCAATTTTGTCTTTAAATTCCGCCATGGTCTTGGACCTTGTATGCGGATGTGTGTACTTTGACGCTATTTTCGCTTGTGAGGTGAAGTGATACTCCAGAGATTTTGGAGATTTGTGTGGGCTTGATTAATTAATAATAATAATAATTATTAAATCAAGTGGTAGTAAAAAATAATAATATAATAATTATTATTATTTGAACATAATAATATTATCATATATTATAATGTTTTTTTTTTAAATATATATATATATATTGTGATAATAATAAAATTATTATATAATATATATATATATATATTTTTAACTTTGTTTTTGAATTTTTTTTTTGCTAGGGTTCTACCGTGGAGCAGGAATGGAGGCGGTGGAAGGGGGGCGAGGTGGTGGCGGACTGAGATAGAGTAGGAGCAGTGCGCAGTTGGCTGGGGCGTGGAGTGTGTGAGGAGAAGGGATGTGGTGATGGTAGGAGGAAGGTGGGTGGCAATGGAGACAGGAGGTCAGAGATGGAGCGTAGGGAGGAGAGGAGGGCGTGGACGCAACAGTGAGGTGGGAGAGTGAGAGAAATGGAGGGAGATGCACGGGTGGAGCAATGGCAAAGGAGGGTGTAGGGATGGTGGACAAGTAGGAGCCCGGGGGTCGAGGGTGGAGTGCGCGGGAGCTAGAGCAGCCGCTAGGTGGCGCAAGAGGTCGTGGAAGGAGGGATGGGGGAGAAGAGGATGGGCGTGGGTATGAGAGAAGGCAAGGTGAATAAGGTGGAGGGAGAAGCATTGGGGGAGAGGTGGAGAGCATGGATTTGGAGATTAGCGAAGGAATGGAGCCACAGAGGAGAGAGTGGTCAAAGAGAAGGGCACTGAAGTGAGTGGCGTGGAAGAGCAGGACTAGTGTGGAGGAGTAAGAGAGTCGCATGGGGTGAGGTGAAGGGGTAGTGACATGGGTGGACGGAGGGTCAAGGAGGGAGTGGGAGGGAGGAAGCACGGGAGGATGGGAGAGGCATTGGCAGGGGGATGCGTGGAGCAACGAACAATGAGAGGGATGCAGCGGACTTGTGATGAAATGGAGCAGTGGAAGAATGTGTGGTTGATATGAGCTGAAACCGAGCTCAAAGGTGGAAGTAGTCGAATCCAAGCTCACCCGAGGAGTTGATGAACTGAGTCCGAGCTCAGAGTGCAGGAGCGAATATGCTCTGATACCAAATGCAGTGAACTTATCTGTTCACTAAGTCAAGAAGTGAATCTGTCTTCCATATTTGAGATAAGATGATAATATTATATTGATAGATGATTATAAAATTACAATAGGCTCATCTTTATAGGGCTTGAGCAGTCATAATGAAAGGTTACTCCCTTTGACTAGTAACCCAATAATCTATTAATTTATAAATTACAATATTAATTAAATATCCACAACACTCTGCTACAAACTTTTCATTCTGAAGAGTCCATTACGGAAATCATGAGTGCAGATGATCCACCGTGGGAAGACCTCCACCATCGTTTGTCTTTCCTTCCCTTGTTGAACACTATGGAGAACAACATTCACACCATCTCTACACGGAATGTCTACTCTGGCTCTCAATCTTTGATACACATGTGTCAAACGAACTGTAAAGGCAACTTTTCCAACATTGAGCCCACCACCTTTATAGACATTTCGGTTACTCCTAGTGTAGTGGAACACATTGATTTAGGCCAGAAGTGTTCCCCTGAAGAAGTCATCACCACCATGGCCTTATTGAAGCGATTTCAAGACGTTTTCTCTTGGACCTACGAGGAGATTCTTGGGATAGACCCCTCCATTGTTTTACATGAGATTAAAACCTATCCTGACGTCAAACCTATTCACCAAAATCTCTAACTGGTACACCCTCGAAAGACTGAGGCAATCAAGGCATAGATTGAGAAACTCTTGAAGGTCAGCTTCATTTACCCTGTCCCATTGACAGAGTGGGTCTCAAATGCCATCCCTATTAATAAAAAATAGGGTACCATCTACATCTATGTTGATGATTGGGATCTCAACAAAGCTTGTCCCAAAGACAACTACCTGACTCCCTTTATCGACCAAATTATCGACAATTGTGTTGGAAGTGTCATTTTTTCATTCATGGATGGATTTTACGGCTACAACCAAATTGAGATCCACCCCACTAACCAGCACAAGACTGCATTCATCTACCCTTGGGGAACGTTTGCATATCATAAAATTCCATTTGGTCTTAAAAATGCTGGTGCCACATTTCAGTGGGCCGTGTCGTACACCTTCCATGATGTGAAGGACTTCGTGGAACCTTACTTGGATGACCTCCCTTCCCACTCAAAGCAATGTGAGTTCCACTTAGATCATCTAACAACCATTTTCTTCAGATACAGGCGGTACAATATCCGTCTAAATCCTCACAAGAGTATTTTTTGTGTCGAGTTTGGATGCCTCTTAGTGTTCATCGTCTCGAAAGACGGGATCCGCATTGATCCCTCAAAGGTAGAAGATATCATCGCTCTTCCACCTCCGACCAACATTACGGAACTTCAGAGTCTACAAGGACGTGCGACTTATTTAAGGTGTTTTGTTTGTAATTTTGTACAAAAGACGCAGGGCTATATGAGATTGATGAAAAAAAATGTTCTATTCATTTGGGATGATAAAGCTCAACAATCTTTCAAAAGTTTGAAACATGCCATCACGCATGCCGCTGTGATCCAACCGCCGAATTACTACTGAGATTACATTCTATATCTCGCAGCTTCTAACACCACTATTTCCATGGTTTTGGTATAGGAAGACCAGAATGCCCAAGAAAATGTGATATATTATGCCAGCAAAGGTCTCATTGAGACTGAAACTCGCTATTGACATGTTGAGAAGCTCACTCTCGCGAAAATCATTTCCGTGTAGAAGTTTCATCATTACATTTTGCTCCGCACCACCACTATCATCACTGATTCAAACCCCATGTACCACGTTCTAACTCGTCAGGTGCTTGGGGGAAAGTATTCACACTGGATCATCATACTGCAAGAATTCGATCTTCTTTACAAAAAAGCCAAGTCAAAAAAGTCTTCGATGTTTGCTGAGCTCATCTGCGACCTCCCTCATACTAATATAGAATCTGATCCCAATGACTCGTTTCCATATGAGTCATTGTTTCTTATCAATACATCTGATCCATGGTATGGAGATATCACATTATATCTTCAAACCCAATGTTTCAACCCTGAATTGTCTCGTGACGACCATCGTCGAATATGCCACCATGCAAAGTACCATCTGATTATCAGTGATACTTTGTACCATCGTGGCGATTCTATCCTTCAACATTGTCTGACTCATGATGAGGTTGAATGTAATCTAAATGACTATCACGCTGGGGCATGTGGCGGTCACCTCTCTGGGATGGCTACATCCCAGAATATTTTGCATGCAGGATATTATTGGTCGTCTATCTTCAAAAATTGTATCAAGGCCGTAAAAAAATGTCCTCCATGTCAACATTTTCATATGAGAAAGTGCACCCATCCCTCCCCATTACACTCGGTTATTGTCATTGGCCCCTTCGCTAAGTGGGGCATCGATTTCATGCATTGTAAGCCTACCTTGGCTAGGGGCATAGTTACGTCATTGTAGCTGTGGACTACTTTACAAAGTGGGCTGAGGCAATGCCTACATACACAAATGACGGCAAGACCAGCGCACTCTTCATGTTTAATCATCTAATAGCATGGTTTAGAGTTCCTCAAGCGATAGTTACTGACCACGGTTCACACTTTATGAACCACATGGTTGACGAGTTGAGCAACAGATTGGGTTTTCGCAATGAAAACTCAACACCGTACTACCCTCAGTAGAATGAACAGGTCAAGGCCATTAACAAGGTCTTGAAAACGATCGTCCAATGTATGGTGGGTATGCACAAGGCCACTTGGCATAATATGCTCTTCTCCATGCTTTGGGCTTATAGAACCTCCATTAAAACCGCCACTTGATTTACTCCTTTCCAACTACTGTATGGGTTGGAGGCAGTCCTTCCCATTGAGTGTGAGATTCTGTCTCTCAAGCTCGCCATCGAACTTCTCCCAAACACTACTGTCAAGGAAGAACGCTGCCTCTACCTAGCTAAGCTCGATGAGACTCACCGAGATGCCTCTCTTTCCAACATGGCTCATAAGAAATGCATCAAAGCACAATACGACAAGTCGGTAGAACCTCGTGCCTATAGTGAGGGAGATTTGGTCCTCACGTATGACTAGAAGAATGATAAGCTGGGGGAAGGAAAGTTTGAGTCCATGTGGCATGGACCTTACGTAGTGAAACGTGTCTTAGAGAAGGGATCTTATGAGCTTGAAGACTATTACGGGATATCTTTGGGTGAACCCCACAATGGGCTTTACCTGAAGAGGTACTATGCTTGATTCTTTCATGCATGAGTACTTTTGTATATATTGTACATGGCATGCGTGTGTGTTTTTGTGTGGTGTGACGCTTTGATTTCTTGCATGTTTAGGTCTTGGTTCATTTCTTATACCATGTTATGTCTGTGTGTGCAGATGGAAACGTTTTATGGATTCACGGACAGTGTCAGTCGACATACCCGCAACCTTGCTTCGGCAGCCTGGCTACTATATGCACCTACCGATGAACTCATCAGCTTAGGGGGAATGTGTCTAGGTTTCACAACCAACAACGCTACAGAATATCAAGCAGTCATTGGAACCCTAACTGACGCCATTTCATTGGGTATGGACCATGTTGTTATCCACCTGGATTCTCAACTAGTTGTCTCTCATCTTAAGCGAGTCTACGTCATCCGCGATCCTACCTTACTCTGTCTCTATTGACGAGTCCATCTTCTGGAAAGGTCCTTTGAGTCCATTCAGTACCTGCACATTCCACAAGATGTTAACACAGTTGTCCACTCTATGGCCAACTTCATCTTAGATTGGTACATTGCACACACATAAGCATATTTATGAATTGTTAAAAGTAGACATAACATGTAAATAACTCATTTTATATAAGCAAACTCATAGCAAGACCACACCATTCATTCATTTTGAAACACATAATGTATAAATCGCCAGAATGTCTATATATATATATATATATATCAAAAAGTAGTGCTGGTACAAAAAGCTGAAGCACGACGGCTTTCAGTGAGTCTCTACAAAATCTGAAGCCTCGTAACTTTCAGTAGTACAAAATCTAAGGCCCCTAAGCTCTTAGTCGATACATAGTAACAATGTAAGGCCTAACACCTGGTCTGTACAACCCTAGGTAGTCTAACAGCCCTGGCTTGCTAAGTGTGGAAACAGTCAACTGCTCTCACAACCCTGTAAAGTAGCGCGTTGAAGCATGTAGTCACTCCAGCCATGTATACCTGCATGGGCTGCGACACCTCATCTACCGTCAGCTCGAGAACATCTAATGTCAACCCACTTAGGTTGGCATAGACTCCATCCATCTCTACAATGGCAGCATGCACTGCAGGTCCCACGAGTGCTCCTTCTCCTATCTCTCTCCTAGCAAGAAGAGAAACTACCACCAGTCGTACAAGTCCCACGTCTGCACACACATGTTGTTTACTTGTTAACACTACATCAAAAAAATCATAAATGCAAAAAACATAAAAAGTACAAGGGTTATTTGTTCTTACATAGGTCTCCCTATTCTGCTCCTTTTGGCAGCGGCAAGTCCGGATCATCTCTAAAGTTCGTACCACTGTATGGAAAGTCCTCTACCATCAGTAACTGGCCCTCCATCCAAGTGAAAAACTTAGTTCCATATGAGAGGATGGGACCCACACCATGACGGGACATCACCGCCATCCATCTGGCCATGTGTGGATCCCTGGGATCCCTATCATCCAGTAGTACCTGAGGACGCAAGAGGGGAACCCATTCCAGTAAGAACGAGATCACTATCGAACCATAGCCAAACTGTTTGAGCTCTCCCCACCGACACTTGGTCAGCTAAGCTCGCATGTTTGCAAGGATTCCCTTGCACCAATTAAAGATCTTCGGAGACATACAGTCCTCTGCATATAGCATCTGTAATTTGGTGGCTAAGTGAGGAGCTTGGATCCCTGCCATCCTCGTAATGGTGAAGAGTATGGTGCGCAATGGACGTTCTTGCACATGTTTTATGGGAATATTCCCACTAGAAGTAGCAATGTTATGAGTGCAATACTGCAGGATCATGTTTTCCATAGTCCAATCACTCCCACATGATCTAGTCAGAAGCACGTTGTCCCATCTTTGGGACAATCCAGTCAAGAAAAAGATTTCCTCGACATCTATGGTAAGCATGTGCTTACTGATCAGGAAGTATTGCTGGGCCGCATCCCAACATCAGAGCATATGGGTCAGTAGTGGGATTTGGGACCTCATCCCCTGAATCTCGAAGAACTTGAGGATCCCACAGTTCCTCAATGCTTCCACACAATGTGGATCATTTGTAGCTTGATCATCATCTAACTCATGCTCCCATTCGCACCACTCCAAAACCATTTTGGATGCTTGGAACCTACCAAAAGGAGAGTTTTAACATTGTTATAACTTGCTTCAACCACCAAAAGTTCCATTTTTGAGCTTGGCTTGAGTTTGGGGATGGACGTTTCCACCGTCGCACCCCATTTTTGCAAATAGTCCGACGTCGTCGCAGTCCAGTTATGTGACCCATGCGACGACTCAGTCTTGTTGCAGGTTAGGAAAGGGAAGCCTGCGACGAGCCGAGGGAGCGATGGCCCTTCCCAAACCAAGCCAAAACCCAAAAAAATGAATGAAATTCAAAAATGTAAACCACTATAATTATGATGGATGAATTTTAGGGTTACCTACTCTGAACGGTGGGTGAAATGGCTGCTCATAGCTCCCGGAATCAACGAGTGAAGTTTTGGCTCCAAATGGCACTACTCCTCCCAAATTTGGCAAATAGAACAATGGTGACTATATTTGGTTTTTATTTCTATTTATAAACAAAATGGAATATTCCCTTTTCAAATATTTGATGCCTTTATACCATTTGCTATAGTTTGGATCGATTTTATCATATTTGAATGTCCGGTTGACTATTTGACCTAGTTTCGAAGTGTGCAGGAGTTGTTAAGTGTGTTTTTATGCCATTTTCGCATTGGAATGGTCATCTTAGGCATGAACACCCCTTTTGAATTTTTGTCATTTATCTTTTTGTTCATTAGATTGTAATTATTTAATGATTTTGAGCTTACTCTTTGTTATTTCTCATGCTCTTGAAACTATGAGAATACATTACTGAGTTACAATTTATCACTTTTCCGGGCTCGCTAAACTCCTATGGAAAAGGAACCCCCCTGAAGTCTATCTTTAATCTCTTTTCAGGCTCTCGAAATATGAAAATATTTCCAAGCGAACTTGTCATGTTCACGCTTGTAAAAGGATTTGAATGGTCATCTTCCTGGTGATAGTTCACCCATTTTTCGGACCAAGGGGCACTAGTTACGAAAAATGTATACTCCATCCAATCATGACTGGAAGAGTCCTCTCCCACTTTGTTTTACCCTTTTTCGGGCGATGAGGCTAACTTTACGAAAAAGGATCGTTGGAGTCTTCTTTAGTTCTTTTTAGATTGTCTAAACATGAAATGAGGACTGAGTTTACCTTCTATGGACTCATTAAATTTTCACATTGAAGGGCCCACCATGGGACGAACCCCTCCTTTCCCAGGTTCAAAATTTTTTTTGGACTAGAATCATCTATGAGATGAGCTCTACCGATCATCTGGTTACCCTCATCAAGCTCGTAAAAACTACATGAGGCACTCATTGTTCATGATGGGGATAAAGGAAAACTTTTGTATTACACCTTTATATGTGGCAGTACTTAGTCGTTCTTGAACATGGAACTCATTTGCATTTGCATACAGTACTTGGATCATCTATTTTTCCTCGTGTTCTGCTTACTTCCTGAGTCTTGTTACTCCTTTGAGTTATTCAAAGAAAGCTTCCAGCATCAGTTGCATTAGGAGTTAGTGTCGTACTCGTCGTGTCAATACTACTAAGTCATGCCATGCCCATGTTCAAGAATACTTTCATCATTCATTATCTACAGTCAGTACACCTTCCATCATGTTGGTCTACTCTGAGTCAATCACGCATGTTACTGTACCATCTGATCCACTCTACACATCCTTTGTCATGTTTCGTGTCGATGATGGGGGATTCATCATGGCCCTCCTTCAACGGATTCATCCTTGTCGAATTCAGCTCATCATCCGAGGATTGAATCTAGAAACCAACCAAGTACCTTGGCCCTGCATGCCTCAATGGCAGGTTACCTCGCTTTCAACATGAGTTCACATCATTGACTCTTGATTGAAAGATTTCATCTCGCATTCAACTTCAACTCATTTATTCATGCTTGATGATACGTACTGTGATACCTTGGGAATCATTGACATCAATGGTGATTTCCATCGCACTTGTTAATGGTATACATCAATGACTGGTAATCAAGTGGTTTCTACCATGTTCGACGTCAAGACATCTGTAATCACATGGTTAGATTTGTATCATTGCAGGTTCATCTTGAAGACCCTGGGGAGTCATGTTTTACCCAGGTTGCGATGGAGTTTGTATTGAGTCATATTACACGGATCCACATTTGTATTGGTCATGGCTGTGTTACCATCTCATCATGGATCTACACTTATGTCTAGTAGCCATGATTGTGTTCAGTCGGTCATTACTACCATGGATATGCATTGTATTGGTCGGAAGCCATGTTGTACATCGTATGAGATTGTCAGTTCAGAGTCAGTTGTACTACAACAGTGTCCTTCATCTGAGAAGTCCATTGCCATTCTTATGTCAAAGCATTTCACCTGTCCGATATTTCAACAGCTTCATGCTTTGGGGGGAATTCTGTTACACCTAAAATTTTACCACCATTAAATTCAGTGTATACACCCGTGAAGTTCCATTGGCTAAGTCATTTATCTGGAAGGGACATCAGTGTGCTTATGCTAGGTTTTGAGAGGTCGTCACAGGTTGCACTCATGCAACCTGCGACGTCGCACCTTTCTCCACTACAGGGTGCGACAAAGTCAGTTAATGGGAAAAAATAGCTTCTTCGAGCTCATTCTCGAAGGTTGCTGACTTAGATCCTTATCCTTGACCTGTTGGGGGAGCTGGCCTTCGGTTCCTAACCTTAGGGAAGGATCCCCTATCTCTCTCCTACCATATCTCAACCTACTCTATCCACATCCTATCCACTTAGCCATATATAAGGGAGGCTCTACCCCTCTCCAAAGGGAGGAAGTCTATGGTGGTCTTATGCTGGTGAAATTAGGCTTCATAGATTTAGCACTCTAGCTTGGGAGACATCCACTTCGCTCTAGGAGATTTGGCATGGCTTGTCGGAAGGAGCTTGCAACGTTAAGGAAATGGTTGTAATCCTCTTCTCTATTGTACTCTCTACTCTTCAATACAGTTAATACAATTGATTTCCATAAATGTTGTCACATTGATGATATTTAGAGTTTTCCTCCTTAACTGTTAACTTAGGTCTATCATATGAAATGTATGCTTTCACTATTCTTGGTCTGTTATATGTTCAATAGGGTATAGTTGTTTAAGATCTGGTAGTGCTGGAGCATTGGATCAACGAAGGAGAAAGGGATCTGCAAATCCAAGGTAAATGATCTATCCTTCCATTTGCACTTCTATTTGATCTAGGAAAGTATCTTGTGTTCTATCCTATTTGTTCTAGACTTACGTTAATCTAGGGAGATCAGGCCTTGAGCCCTCTCTTGGTAGATTGTTCGTCAAACAATGTGCCATCTATTTGTGTCCTTTCATATGTCCAATAGGTGCTTATGAAGGTTAGGTATTCATGTGCATGAACTAGATTGGTTTTTTGCTTATGTGTGTCACTTGAGTACATTGGGTTCTTATGTGACTGAGGTGAAAGATGAGATGCATTAGGTGGTTAGGGTTAATGGTATTAGCGGGTTAGGATAAAAAGGATTTGGGTGTAGTTGGTGAGTTGCCAGTTGGTGTTGTGATAAAGGGATTATTGATTTAGCAGCCAATATTCATGTTAATAGGATAATGTCACATTGAACTTATGTGCATTCCCATGTTCATTTTGTTATATGAGTGTCATCACAATAAAAGTTAACCTGCTTATATGGGTTGGATGAGTGCATCACATTTGTGTGAAAGTCTAGATGCATAGCCTATGTGTGTTTGTCATACTTGTTAAGTTTTTATGTGGGTTAGGATTTTATGTACATCACTTAGTTGTATTAGTTTCTTATTTTGTAGGTTAAGTGTGTTAGTACAATGTCTAGATTAGGTGTGTCACTCACATGATTTCACATGCAATTTCATATAATTCGATTGTGGTCAAGAACATGTTGTAAATGTGCATTGTTGTGGATACAATTTAACATTGTATATGCAATTGGATCATTGCTAAGAAGATTATGAATGTGCATTGTTGTAATTGTGCATTTTTTTGAACATTAGAACTGATGTCTCCATACAATCATACAAGCTATAAAGAATTGGGAACATTACACATATAAAAATTATTGGCCACACATGTATGATCACACATAAGATTGAACTGTGAATATGCCAAGAGACAATTTGAAATATATAATATATCATAGAATTCATAATACAAAAATAGACATCCCTTGAATGGCCTCTTAATGTACATGTATATAAAAGGTCAATGATGTACATGTAAACAAAAGTACATCTGTCAATGATCACACATCAAAACTCTAACTTCCTCTTGTAAACAAAAGTATATTTGTCCTAGACTACACATGGAAACTCTAAATTCCTCTTTTTTTTTCCATACTATGATGCATCTTGCCTCTATCTACGAATGATATGCATCTCTAGTGAGTGCAAGTCGAAGACAGATTCCTTGATCATATAACTGAACTAATACTAAATCACTAACAAACTTAAAAAATTTAAAATATGACTCAATCACTTATAACAAACACTCACTGAATCCATCCTAGGAATAGATGCTTTTGGTGTCCTCCTCCTAGCCGAAATCCTCTCTGTAATGGTGCTCTACGAATAAAATATCCTATGTCAATTAGCTCAACAATTATCAACATGTATGTGTGATAAAGTACTAACCAATTTTGTAATTGATGAACATCTTACCAAAAAATATGCTTTGGGATAGGAGACTGGGTTTCAGTGAAGCCATAGGTTGAACATGAACCTCAGTCAAATGCACTATTGGACTATACTAAGGCTACATTCACCAAATGCTAAAATAGTTTGACATCATGCATCTGCATACACAATAAAAATGAACTGTACATGTAGAAATGTTCAAGTAGATACCTTTGTGTGACTTTATCCCATTGTACATGCAACATTAATGGTATCATCAAAAACTCTGCTAAGGTCTAACATGGAGGAATCTCCATCCCGATGATGTAAAAATGAGAAGAAAAAGCATTAATAAAAACACTTTGTGGAGTGAATTGAAATCTAACCAACGGTTATCATTGAAGGCTATGTACATTACCATGGAATCAGTCGGTCCATGATCATGGACACCCGCTCCTTTTATGGAAGAGGGACGTTTGGTGTATACAATACCCTTCTCTACATTTGGACTGTGGGGACAACCAAACCAAAGCGGTGGTGGATTGATTTGCATTGATACTTGCAGTCACAGAGTGTTGTAATAATTAGACATGGACATGAATATATGAAATAATATGTATTGAAAAACTAACATGTTGTAATACTTATCTCTTCTTGGGACATATATCCCCCATGCGAGGGATCGGTACAAGCAAACTCTTTCCCCTCTATAGAGCCAGATAACTACAAGTTTAAATATTATAAATATTAGCAATCTATAAAGCAGTAAACTAAGAAAAAAATCATTTGAACAATATTATGTCATTAACCATGTACTTACATTCCTAAAAACATCATAGAAGCCACCTGTGGGGAATTCACTCAAGTCGATGTCTTCCACATCCTATTGAGAATGCGGTGCCTACAACTTCAAAAATTGTAGATATTAGACCATCTAACAAGTTAATGAACTAACATGTATTAATGAAATGACATGTATTAACAAAATGACATGTTGAAAAAACAACCTCAGTGTTGGTTGTTGTCGCCTCAAATATGACAACACCAGTTATGCTACCACCCCCTATAGAGGCATCAAGCTCCTGTGTGATTAAAAATTGTATATATTAACAATATTTTAACATGTAGAGCATGGGAAAAAATAATTTGAATGAAAAAATAGTGTTTTAACAATGTCCTTACCTGACTGGAAATCATCGTACAGGTACCATGTGTTGGTCCATGACCATAACAAGTTTGAACACACACCGTGCACATGTGTGGATCAATCTGTGGCTCATGGGATGTTAGTCTATCCCTTCTAGTAGATGGTCCTATACCATTGAAATCTCATGGTTGTACCCCATAAGAGGAAGAGGGCCCTACCTAGTTAATAGATGTACTATGGCATACAATAACCTGAGCCAGCGTCAGAAATGCCTCCTATGTATGGGGAATCATAGTATGTGCAAGAGGGACATCTGGCCTCGATATCTGGCTACGAGGTGGAGGTATCGATCGATTGGAATATCTATGCATAGCATTGGGATGGTTTTGGTGCATCCCCGTACCAACGCCCTAGAACCCCAACATATCGAAATATTTGACATGTTTTCCCATCACAAATTGAGCATAAACTTTATGGAGGAAGTATAGCAGTACTTCCCTGTTATAATGTCAAAAACCATATACCATTGATCCATCCAGTGATCTCTGATTGGTTGAAAAACACACCACTCAATTGAAATATGTGATCTTCTAGTCTTTGGAATGGCATCTGTCCTAGGCACTCTAAAAAGTGAATATATTTTCTCTTCAGTGATTTTAATTTCTTCACATCATTGTAAGTCAATCCATTGACATATTCTTGTCATTCTCTTTCTCTATACGATTCCATGCTATACAATGTAGCATTTGAGCAATTGGTAGTCTCCACAATAGCATATAATTATGTTGCCAAGGAGTGGTGGAGTTCATATCCACCCCTCCAAGCCATACCAATATCTCTCAAATGAGAAATCGCTTTGAATATCTTTTCATTTTGATCCCTAATATCCACTGCAGTCATAAATACAAAAAAAATATCATTAGAAAAATACACGTGGTACAATGACATCTCAAAGCAATGGAAAATCTAAAAATAGTGTACAACAAATAACAACATTAACTATTTATAATTTCAAATTCAAAATTGAACAAATTTTTTATCATTTTTTCCATCTTAAATTTATGTCGTAGATGTGTATTAATGTCAATTGTTAGATACATACATTAAATGTCCTATGTATAAATGTTGATTGGGAAGCTTATCTACCTTATTTTTAGGCTTGGATTATGAAGTTTTATAAAAATAGTAGGGTGCTGACTAATTCCCTTGGAGGAATAGCTCCGAGATTTCGAGTAGAGGCAAGGGCTAGAGCCTAGATCAGGGGTCACAAGGTTCTATTGATGAATAAAATCCCAATATAGGCAAGGATTTTGAAATATGTAATTATTTGTTGTGGCGTGAATTTTTTTGGACTCTATAATCCATTTAGCATCTGTGTTTATATGTAGTTCGGGGCATATATCGATTCCACTTGATGTTATTCTAGTTGTATGCACTCTTTTTATATACACATGAGAAAATTTGCATATTTGTGTATAGTGGTTTGCGATCTAGAATTCAATAGAATTAACATTTTTCAAGCTGTTAGGATTGCAAGGTTTCCACTGGATTCTATCATGTATGATAGTATGGGATTGACATGTAATCAAACACATCAACCTCCCTATGTATCTTGATGTTGGTAGAGCTTATTGTTAAACTCCTCTATCTTGACCATAACCAAAATGCACCCTTCACTCAAGTGAAAACATTTATTAAGCATGGGAATCTTCTCTAGCCTATCTTAACACTTGGATTGGTAAGGTCCCTCAACTTTGTGCAATCACCCACATGAGAATAGCAACTTGGAACAACCGTCTTCTTACAAATATCTCAGAATCATTATTCATCACAAGATCAATTGGAACTATAGCATTAAGAAAAGGATTAATGGAGGGTGAAAATTTTATTTTGGACTTGAAAAGAATTGTAAATAAACAAACCTTGTGATTTGGGATAATAAGAAGTTCTATTTTGAAACTTTCATCACTCTTGTTATCTTATATATGGATGTGAAGTTTGGAGTTGTAGCATATCTAGAGAATATTGGAGAAATATTGACCAAATCCATAAGCATTTTATAATGTATGACCTCAAAATCAAGAGCAATACACCCTATCCTATTCTCCTAATATAAGTAGATGCTCCCGATTAGATGCCCCCTATCGGGAGCATCACTATGAATAGGTACCTGATGTACATGTACCTGATAATTAACATGGGATGTGAGATACCTCCTAAAATTGATTTATAATCCAATCAATACCATATGCAAGTCAAGAGAGGCTGGTAAATATGTCATGGCTTGGTTAAATATAATGCCCTGTATGTTAATCCCTGGACATATGTAATAATTCTTATTATTGTGGCACAAGGTGCTGGAACAAGGGTCTTTAAAGACCAACATACATTATTATTTTGTAAATAATAATTAATAAAAACAACTGGCACACCGGAGACCACAAAAGTGTATGGGAGGCATAGATCCACAATTTGAGGGGGAATGGGTACATTCCTATCACTTTAGAACTTGTTTGGTTGAGCTTGGTTTGTATTTATGCATTGGTGGATTTATTAGTTAATGATCACCCAAACATTGTACAACGAACCCAACATTTTAGCCTATGTTGGTACTATTGAGCCTAATTCATGATTTAGTGGTCCTTCCTTGATGAATGAACCTTCCTTGGTGCTTGGGTGGATTCCACTTAGTGATTGATCCCATTTGGTGGTTTTGTAACTTCTTTTTGGAGGTTACACTTGGTTTTGTAATCCCCACTATTACAAGTGCACCCTCACTGGCTATTTTCAGCCTTAACTTGTGTTTAACCCCTCATTTGCTAATTTTGGGAAGATGCTTTGGCTTCTATAACTCCTCACCTCAATAATTTGAATTCCTCTACATGTATGAAGTGTCCAAACATGAATTTGAGTTGAGCAGAGTGACTTGGAACCACTCTCGATGAAATTCGAATTGCTTGGGTAGGATTCGAGTTGAGCTCTTGTGGTTGAGTTAACCCCCCTTGGGTTGACACAAGTTGGCTTACCTTAGTTTGATTTGAACCCCTTGGATTAGAATTGCCTTGTTTAAAGTATAAATCCATGGTTGATCTCCTTGGTTAAGTTTTTTTATTATTGTTATTTTTTCATGGTTGTCCATGCCATTGATGTTGAGAGCTTGGTAAGCTTGTGAGCTTGGGAAGACATGATGCTCTACTATGTGAATGAACCTTGTGATTGAAGCACCTTGATCTTTTATGGTGTTTGTGGAAATCTTGGAAAACTCTTTATAGTTCCTCTCATGAGCTTCATAGTGAAACAGGGTGTTGGACAATTCATAAAACACCATGGGTGGAAAGGATTTTCCATGTCTGTGAGTCACTTAGAGTGCCATGCATACACACACATTATATCATATGATTCTCTTAGAGTGCATTGTGTACACCCACATTATATCACAGTTTCATAACCTTTGCTACAATAAACCTCCCTAAGCTTCTAAATGTCTAAACAATGATGATCTAGGAAGGATTTTTTCTAATATTTTTTAGTACCTTTTCCTAATATTTTTTAGTACATGAATAAAATTTTACAATGCCCAAATAAATCATTTATTTATCCTTTAACCAAGTTGATCTCAATGGATGTTAACCACCACCACCACCATCATCATCAATATATATATATATTTAACTTATATCTTAACTTTAAAAAAAATATAAATATTTTAAATTGAATAATTTAAACTAAAAATATAATTAATATTGATAAAAAAAATATTATAAATCACATCGATTTATTTTCCATCTTTTACATATATTAACATAAAACTGAAAAAAAGCTAACATCTCTTTTATTAATAATATATTATTGAAAAAAATCTTACAACATATATGCTTTTGTTTAAAAACTTAATCTTAACTAACTAATACAAATAAACTTACATTTCTTTTTAAGATTAAACAAACAAAATGTTTGGAAAAGAAAATACGCAACTCTCTAAACTTTTTATGTTGGGATATATATATGGTTAAGAAAGAATAAAAAGCATAGCTAAAACATCGATGTTGGATTTGAATAAATATATCTCATCGTTTTTCTTAATCTTTAAAGGTTTTTATTTATTGAAGATGTAAATAAAAACTGAATTCTACATTTGAATAACATGAAAGGTTTAATTTTTTTTTATATTATTAAAAGAATAAAATAAATTCCATAACATTTCTAAAGTGAATTACAGTGTTAAGGAATAAAGTAAAAATATTAATTCTTGATACGTTATTGAAAAATTATAATAAATTCTATAACATTTGTTCAATCCATATTACATGTTCAAGAATGAAGTAAAACATAAAATATTAATATTCAATAATAAAAAAGAGGTACACTTAAACTAAAAAATAAATAAGTGCAGCATCCACATGCCATTTGCATAACATTATTAGATGAACTCAACATTAAAAAATAGAAGAAAACATACAATATGACTATAAATTAAAAAAGTAACTCAATAATGTGGCAACAGCTAGATGTCGTCCCATATTCGGTGGAATATGGCCCTTGTTTGTCGATGTCGCACTTATATTGTGGACTACAGCCGCACCTTTGTGCAGTGTTGAAAAGGAAAATTTCCTTGACAAACACCCGCTCGAGGATTTACCAAAGGTCAAATTATGGTTTGTTAAACTTTGGATTAGGTATTTGCAACGGCTCGATTCAATGTTACGAGGATGGAATAAGTATTTTTTTCTTCCAATATAGTAATTGGTACAACTGAAGAATACCCAGGTGGTCGTGATGCTGATGAAGACCGAAGAATACTTTGTTGGAGTATCGGTACAACCACATAGTATAACTGCCGCACCTCTAGGAATAAAAAAATGTGGACTAACTGCCACTCCTGGTAATAGGACCTTGTGCTTGGTTTCAAATGTTCATCAACATCTACAAGTTTTGGTGTAACGACAAACCTTACATGGTATCAAAGCTGAGGTAACTGAAGAATACCCAGGTGGTCGTGATGCTGATGAAGACCGAAGAATACTTTGTTGGAGTATCGGTACAACCGCATGGTATAACTGCCGCACCTCTAGGAATAAAAAAATGTGGACTAACTGCCACTCCTGGTAATAGGATCTTGTGCTTGGTTTCAAATGTTCATCAACATCTACAAGTTTTGGTGTAATGACAAACCTTACATGGTATCAAAGCTGAGGTATCAGGTTCAATTCCCCCGAGCTACGCTGGAGGGGGGGTGTTGGAGTATCGGTACAACTGCATAGTATAACCGTCGCACCTCTGGGAATATAAAAATGTGGACTAACCGGCACTCTTGGTAATAGGACCTTGTGCTTGGTTTCAAATGTTCATCAACATCTATAGGTTTTGGTGTAACAACAAACCTTACATACCTTCCTCATTGAGAGGGAGTGTTGGATTTTGTGCAACTTCGGAAGATATTATTCATTATATTTTATTGCACTTTTATTGTACTTGATTGTACCTCCTAAGGGAGATGAAATGGATGTAATTATTTATGTAATCCCATGAAAGAGTCAATGTAAACCTTGGGGTGCAAATAAACAAAATAAAATTATTAAAAATAAATTATTTATTGCCCCCAGGTGAAGTCATCCCAGTTAGGGAATTTCTAGTTTTTTCACTTGTATAAATAGGAGGCTAGTGCACCTCATTATCTCATTCTCACACTCAGCTAGTGCACATCACTTGGAGGAGGCTGATTTTGCATCACTTGAAGGAGGAAGCTTATTTTGGGCATATACTTGTGAAAGACACTTTCACAGTCTTTCTCTTTTCGGATTTGTACTCTGATATCAGAATTATCATCTCTCTGGAAAGGTTGCTAGGTTTTCTCCCAATTGGGTTTCCCAGGTCAAACTCTATGTTGTTGTTTTGTGCTTTGTCTTGCTTCTAGTGATCTTGGTTATGCATTTATGTTTTATGCTATGAATGTATGAAATTTAACACTCTAGCCTATCTTAACACTTGGATTGGTAAGGTCCCTCAACTTTGTGCACTCACCCATATGACAATACCAACTTGGAAGAATCAACTTCTTACAAATATCTCAGAATCTTTAGTCATCACAAGATCAATTAGAACTATAGCATTGAGAAAATGATTAATGGAGTGTGAAAAAATTATTTTGGGCTTGTTGATGCCCTGTAGATTGCAGCATCAAGCAGAAAAAGATTCTCTCTGGTAAACTATCCCAATTAGATTGTCCACCATTTGGTATGGGGAATTCGTCCGGTTAGCGGTTCCGGCTACCATTAGATTTGGTGATTTGCTTCTTTTACACCGGTTATGGCCTGATCCACCATTTTTTATTTTATTTTATTTAATTGTTAAGATGATGTGCAAGTGCCTAAGCTAATTTAATCTAAATGTAGAGCTTGAAACAAACCTATATCTAAGACTGAAATAAATCTAATCTATCTTTGCAAGGAGAAAAACTGTAAATATGAGTAATGTGCTGAAACAAACATCTAAAGATCAACAGATAACCATTAAATCATAAAAATACATCTACAGCAAGAGATTAAAGATAGAAAAGATAGCTTTTAATCCATATGAAAGCATTCTATTACTCATGTTATGAGAAAAATCATTACACAGAAAAATAGTAAGCTCATTCAACACACAGAAATAATTCTGAATAGCAAAGAAAGATCTCACTGTAACATATGAATGTCAAAGAATAATCCAGCAGATATCCAATACACATTTCCTGCAAAAAGATGTCCTTTCCAGGATCTTATTAGGCAAAATTCGCTTTCTTGGAGCCACTGCAAAATAGTTTGTACAAGCCAAGAAATATTTCCTTTCCCCTGCCAAAAGTCCTCTACTCCTCTTCTTAACTTCTACTTATAACTTTACAAAAGGCTCCTTGAGCTGACAAGTGTACCCTAATTCTAGAAGCTTCTAATTTGGATTTTGGTGTATAATTATCTATTTCCCATGTTCGTGGGACACCTTCCATATGAGACAAAATCACAGCCAGCTGTCCCTTTAAAGCATTTATACAAAAGGTAGAATTTCAGCTTGTCCTTTTATTTACAACAAAGTAAGAATGGTCTATCTATTCTGCTGGGGCTTCTGCTTGCTGACTTGAAGACTCGCCTCCACCAACTGGCTTGCTTGTGATTATCGGGCCATCTATACCTTGAATGTATTTGGTACATTGGTTGATATCCTTTACGATAAGCTTGCTACGGGAAGATACTGTTGCCTGGGACGCTATTTCATGTTTGCGTAGGTCCACTTTGATCAGCGCTTTTCCCTTTGTGGCTTCCTTAGCCATCGCTTCTAGGAAGTGAATATGTACTGCAGGCTGGAAAATGAAATGTTGAAACTCATCCTGGGTCAATACTTCTATCTTCTTGATGGAAGCTAAGCCTTCGTCTAGCTCGCACTGCAGCTTGATCAATCGATCTTCTTCCTTTGGAAAATCATAGATGGAAGCAGGAAGAATCAGATGGCACTTTCTATGTGATTGCCTGAGTGTGGAGTAGAATGAACAACACTTGTGGACCGTCTTCCTGATTTCTAAATTTAGCTTGGTGCCACAATCCTTGGTGAATTCAAGGATCCCTATATCTACGTCCAATTCATCCCCTGTAGTGGCGCGTAAGTGTGAAGGGAGTTGAGATTTTCCCTTTTTCCACTTAGATTGTCGTTTCAGTTCCTCTACATGATTTGCAAACTTTTCTCGAGATCTTAGGGCAGCGGTTTCAATTGTTGTCATTTTCTTAATCATTTCTTTAATGCTCCAAATTTCTTCTGAGATCAGAACTAGCAGCTGATGGATTTTAATCCGCATATCACATGCTTGTTTGCGAAATGTGGACAAATTTTGCTGGTCTTCCGCTGCCTCTTTGAGCTGTTTTCCTAATTGTTCCTTTTCTTGAATCAGCCCTTGATACTCATGCTAGTTGAGCTGAATTTGTTGAGCCCTACTTGCTTCGAGTTCCTCCAATTCTGTTATCTGAGCTTTCAGATTCTTCAGTTCATCTTCAGAGATAGCCAACTGCATTTCTAAGGAGTTCTTCTCATTTTCAAGCTAGAGAACTCCTAAATTTAGCATTAGGTGATCTCCTACCAACTCATTGTATTTCTCTTTCAATTTGTTTGCTTCCAACACCTCCCTCTTTCTATCATCTCTGATCTTAAAGCATTGTTCCTTGTAATGCTTTATTTCACCTTTCAAAAAATCAATATTGGCTTTAGTTGCATTAGCTGATGCTACAGTGGATTGGGCTTGGAACGTGGGGTCGACATCAGTTCCTTGGACCAATGTTTTCTCTATTATCCATAATTCATATTCGTCCTCCTTGGTTTCCATATTCTTTGTCCCACTTTCCATTTTCTTTACCCTCCTATCAATGATGGCCCTTTTCCGCTCATTTAAATATACAGTATCCAGGTCTGCTACTTTGCGCTACTTCCTAGGGTTATATGGGGTCAGCGCTAAGCTCCCTGAAGAGGTACTTCCTTCCTGAGTTTCCCCTGGAGTGTATATCAATGGTGGATCCACCTCCATGTCTGTCTGAGTAGATGGCTCCAGCTCGGGAGACTTCTTTGTCTGTTCTTTCTCCTTCTCTCTTGCTAACTCTTCTTGTTGTGTCTGTAATCCATCTACTTCTTCATTCAGGGGCCTTTCTTCTTCCTCACGCTGCTGCTTGGCAGCTTGCTCGTTGGATACCTGATCTTCTTCTTCCTTCTAGATCCTGGAAGCCTCTTCCTGCTGTTTCAACTAAGAGGCTTGCTCCTGTTGCTTCCTTGCAATCTCCTCTTGCTGAATCTTAGCAGTTAGCTCGCCTTGAACTCTTGCTTCTTCTTGGTCATGCTGTTGCTTGAGAGCTTTCTCTTTGAGCACTCTATCCTTCTCTTTCTTGAGGGTTTTCTCTTGGAGCACTATGTCCTGCTCCAGTTCTGATGGATCCCCTGTTTGTGAGGCCGATGCCTCCCTCTCTCTTTGGATCAAACCGACAGCTTTGGGGCTCGGATCTTTCACAACTTTCTTCTTGTAACGCTTCCCTAGCTCAGTTAGGTTGCGGGCGCTCCTAAAGAATTCCTCGTCTAGGTCCTTAGCATGAGCATATTCAAAGGAGATCATGAGGTCAAGACAATGCTGGCTTATCACACCGTTGAGGTCATGCCTTCTGAAAGGGACTGTGCCAAAATGGAAAACTTCTAAGCCTTGAGCATAATTTTCCCTGTCTCTTGCTCTCGGGAGGCTGTAAGCTCCGATGGTAAATGGCATGGGAGGGTACATGCCCTTCCTCCAGTCTGTTAAGAACTTACTTATTGCGCCGGTGTTGAAGAGTTGTCTCACTGCCTCCTTGTGAAGTTCAAAATCTGTAACATACCAAGGGAACATAAATGGCTCATGAGTTCCTCCACTCATCCTGATGTATGTGCCTTCTGAACTGTGGTAATAGTCCCCGAATTGTTCAATGATAGGCGTTGCACTCTCTGACATACAATTTGGTTCTTGTACGAAAATAAGTTGGTACAATGGTATGATAAACCTCTCGCAAACCATCTTGTAGTGGTTTACGTATCTACTCGCCCATGTACACTGATAAGCTATGAAGAGAGTTGTTTCATTTGACTTCCATGAGCAACCCAAGTCCGGGAATGAATGCTTGCTTAATAGGCAGTCAATCAGGTATGAAGATATGAAGAAATCTGCATTCTTTTGGGTTAGTCCTCCTTGGGCTGCTGTTAGCTGCGAGGCCAAACTATCTGAAATTATTTTAGCCCAGTTGAAGATGGTGCCCTTCATGGCTATATGAAAAGACACCGGCACCCATCCGATCTTAAACACATTGCCATTAGGCATGCCGAAGAGTTGACTCAACATCAAGACGATGAGTCTGTAAGGGGTCTTCAGGAGGTTGCTTTCATATTAATTGTTCTGCCTCCTCCTAATATGCCTATCGTTTATCGTCATCTTCCGGGAAGATTCTAGTGGGTCCATTGGATGTTTTGCTATCCAATCATCGTCTAAACAAGCCCTAGGTGAAGGAAATCTATAGGCTGTAGTGTCATGCTCGGGAGTGAAAGATGCCAGGATCAACCCATTTTTATCATTCATGAGACTTGTGTCGGTCCGGATGTGGGGAATTAGCCATCTTATAACTTGGGAACATTGGAACAACTCGGGACGAGTTGTTTCTTTATGCAAACAAGACCTTCGGATGTTGGCATACACCAGAACATCTTCTATGGAGGTTGTTGTACTGTCTTGAGCCACGATGAATCTGTACAGATCACCCCATTGAAATTCAAGGGCAGAGCTCCCAGGGGAAACACCAGTGGTAGCTTGTGTGTCAGCGAACATTGTCACAAGAGAAGTATCTAATAGGATTTCAACCTCTAAGTCTGAGGTTATTTTCTGCGCTTCCTTCTTCTTTGCTGACTTCCTATGCATGGTAATCTTGCGGTGAGAAAGGTAATGTCAATAAGGAGCATGCATATGTTTAGCCAATTATTAAATGCAAAGTGACAGCAAAATGAACAGAGCTGGCTTTAGTGAGATGATTTTCAAGCATGGGCAATAGTTATGACAAGATTCAGAATATCATGATATGGAAGCTGCTTTAAAAATAATCAAATACATCACAATTCCAGCTACCAATCCACAGTTGAAGGATGTGAGAAAATGTCAATAAGCTACACCGGCTACTGCTATTTCATAAATCAGACAAATTGAAACATAGCTTAGAATCACAACCAATTTGACTCTATGCTTCTAGGGCTTATCACAACCAGGCCAGTTCATAAAAATGAGCGGGATATCAACATGGTGGAGGGGAGAGGCAAGCTAATTTTTTTTTTATATTTGTGCCACTTGTTTTATAGCACACAAGATTCTTTTAAAAAATTCTACGCAAGGGATCGTTGCAAAGGCGTTTACAAGGATACGCTAGTGCAAATAAATTTTCTGCGCTATTGCCTAATATTATTCATGCGCTATCCAATCCCTATTTCTGCGCCAGTGCTTAACATTATTCTTGCGCTGATGCCTGAACAAAAATTATGCGCCGACACTTGATACTAGAGTATGTGCAAAGAGGAAAAAACACATAGCTGCAGGCCTCTATTGGTTAAGGATCAGGCTTGGATTCAAGCTTCTAAGTGGGCTTGATGGGTTGATTTAACACATCCTAAGGTAGCTTCGGCCGAGTACTGTGGGTTTTATGCAACCTCGTCATGAATGAACAATGTTCTCCGTTGAGGAGTGCACCCCAGTATCCATAGCATGAGACTTTAGCTGCAATGAACGAGAAGGATTGGGTTTTACGCGCAGTAGATGCTTGGCAGGGAGTTTTGTTTTGCAAACAAGAAGTCAATTCATACTTTTAGAAAACAGAGACTCTACTCATGGAAGAAGAGCTTAAACAGAAACAAGCTATTACACAACCAAGCAAAACATAGAAAAAACATTCAAATGCGGTCGTGGTGAGACACGGGTTTCGCTTGGCAAATGAAAGCTCTGTGAGGAAGACCATGGATATCAAAAACGCAACAGAGGGAAAAGACTTATGTGCATGTGAGATAGGGTCATCTCTACCCTGGGTTGAATGCATCGACCTTGTATCCTCATTACTTCAAAGTAGAGGGTGAAAGCCTAGGTTGTGCTCTTTAGGAACCCTTTACATAGTATGTAAGATGGCAACATCCTATTTAACCAGGTAAAAACCCCCGAAACAATGAGAGGAATAGGGAGAAGTGCCTACCTGGTACATTGGCAGGTTCTCCGAAGGCTAGCGTTTGTCCCGAAACAGGTAATGGCTTCTACAGGTGCTCAGCGAATGGCACCAACTTTTGAACTGTGAGTCCCAAGCAGCGAGTGCAAATGTTATGGTGAGTTTCAAAACGTTTCGGATACGTTAAATAGGGTGGAAATTAATGTCGCGTACATCCAAAGTTGGCGAGGTTGCAAGCACGGGGCTTGAGAAATCTATCATTAAGAGTGGCACATGACCCCATTAAAGGCCCTACCAATTCAGCCAGTGCATAAGGATCGAGGAGATCTTTTCGCGCCGAGCACTAATTTAACTTTCACGCCAAGTGGGGAGCGTAATCTTTTGAGCTATGTGCTAAGCGCATGTTCAAAAATAAACCTTGCGCTCAAGCAGTGATCCTGGCATTAGGGTTGCGCTCATAAAACTGCGCCAAGCATGGGTTATCGTGAAAGATGAAACGCAGATTTGCAAATGGGAAGGATAAGCATATCTCCTGCGCTTGTGGCACCAACTCTATCACCACAGTTTGCACTGGGGAGGAACACGCCAACTTTTAATTCTTCCAAGAAGGTGAAGTGCAGCTCTAAGGCGGGGAAGATAATGATAATTCTTGTGCCTTTGGCAGCCGAGAAAAGGTTATCTCTCGCGCTAACAATGGTCGGCTTATTGTTCATAATGTGCGCTGAAAAAGGCTTGGGACTTTCCTAAATGGGGTGGCTGAGTTAGAGCTAAAGTCTACGCCGAGCGAGGAACTTATGGTTAGAGGTGTGTCAAAGCGGCGGAGGGCTTAAGGCTAAAACCTGTGCTACAGCAGGTGAGTTAAGACCAAAATCTGCGCTGAAGGAAAAGAATGACTTTTCCTTAGAAAGAATGAGAAAACTCTTTTGGAAGCAGGTGATGAAATTCTGCCTAGTTAGAGAAAAAACCCGAAAGATAAAGTAAAAACTTGCTACAAAAGTGTTGAAAGAAGGGGCCCTAAATAACTTCAAAATTTTGGGGAAGGATGTTGCAGCAACAAAAGGGCTCCAAAAGAATTGTAAATCAACAAACCTTGTGATGTGGGATAATACGAAGTTATTTTTTGAAATTTTCATCACTCTTGTTATCTTATATATGGATGTGAAGTTTGGAGTTGTAGCATATATAGAGAATATTGGAGAAAGATTGACCAAATCCATAAGCGTTTTATAATGTATGACCTCAAAATCAAGAGCAACACACCCTATCCTATTCTCCTAATATAAGTAGATCCCCCTTGTAAGGAGCATCACTATGACTAGTTACCTAATGTACAAGTACCTGATGATTAACATGGGAGATGAGATGCTTCCTAAAATTGATTTGGAATCCAATAAAGACAATATGCAAGTCAAGAGAGGCTGGTAAAGATGCCATGGATTGGTTAAATATAATGCCCCATGTGTTAAGTGTTGATGTATTCGTAACTTCAGAATGTATTTCACTTGTATATTTTATATTGTATTCATATATCATTGTACTTCCGACAGAGAGGTTTCATTCCTCCGATCAGGAAGGCTATTATTGTATTGGAGTGGATTATTAGACTCCCCTAGTGGCGTCAACCTAGAGTTAAGTTGTGATGGGTTATTAGACTCTCCTAGGAGAAGTTCGCCCAGTTAGGGTAAAAGGAAAGTGAAAGTGAAGTATAAATAGAGAGCAGCATCCTCTCTATTTGATCATTCACTCACTCACTCATTCGTAGAACTGAGAGAGAGATAAGTTCACACAAGTGGTGGAGGGGGAACTTGCTAGAGACCATCTCTTTGTTTTGGGTTTTTGTATTATTGCTCATTCTATCTCTGAGTAAGTTGCGGAGTTTTCTCCTTTATGGTTTCCCTGGTGAAATGCTTCATGTCTCTTATATCTTATGTTTGATATGCTGTGCATGTTGTTCTCTCATATAAGATCCTAGATCATATTGAATTAAATTGTGAAAATCTAACATGGTATCAGAGCTAACCTGAGAAGAAGACACTCTGCAGCTGCGGAAGCTAGGGATTCTTAGTTTTTGGGTCTCTTTCCACAGATCATCAAGGGAAGGAGGCTAGGCTAACTCTCCTAAGGAAGGTGCATCTTTCTGTAGAAACATAATTTGATTTTGAGCATTTTCAGTTTTTGGCCTATCACTGCTGCGGGAAATTAGGGCTTTTGACATAAGTGGAATTTTGGAATGATCTCAGCATAGGATTTTTCTCCTCAGCAAAATAGAAATTTAGAGACCAAGATCGAACTTTTTGGTTGGGTGAATCTCCGAGAAAGTCAAACCCTAATTTGACTTTTGGACCAAAAAAAACAGAATTTGACATAAGTTGCAGATCTGAAATTCGCAAGTCACTTTTGAGTGGTCAATTTTTGGATTTTTCAAAATCTAAGCACACCAGCTTGCTCACCTCAATCAATTACATCTTCTTGTCCAGATGGAAGGTTGAAATTCCAAGTTTCGATTTTTAGGGTTTCTCTGTCAAACCCTAGCCAACTCCAGATCCAGTTTCAACAAATCAAGTGGTTAGACCTAAATCTTTTATTTCGATTTGAGTTTCTCATTAAATATGTCTCACCACACCAAGCTTGAGGATAAGCTTGAAGGGGCTGATAACTTCCAAGCATGGAGGTATAGGATTGGGTTAATCCTAGAAGAGAATGAATTGGACACCTACATAAGTGAAGAGGTTCCAGTTCCAAAGGGAGATGAGGCTAAGGCATTACATAAGAAGAACTTGGTCAAGTCAAAGAGAATCATTGCAGATTCTATCAAGGATCATCTCATACCACATGTGCCATATCTAAAGACACCCAAGGAGATGTTTGATTCCTTGACCAAGTTGTTTGAAGGTAAGAACATAAATCGGAAGATGACATTGCGAAACCAATTGAAGATTGTGAAGATTCAAAATACAGAGACCGTGTAGTCCTACTTTACAAGGGTCTCTAAAATAAAAGAACAACTTGAATATGTGGGAGAAGACATAGAGAGTGGAGAAATTGTGATGACCACCTTGAATGGTCTCCCTAGATCATGGGATTCCTTGATTCAAGGAATTTGTGCTAGGAAGAAGCTTATCAGATTCAGTAGGATGTGGGAGGAGTGCTCACAAGAAGAAGCTCGAATTGCAAATCGAGAAGAAAATATGGGTAGTGAAGACCAGGCTCTCATGGTACACACCAGGAACAATAACAACAAGAGGGAGCATCCTCATCACAAGAAGGGTAAATACCACCACCAGAACCAGAGGGAGAACTTTGGAGGATCTATGAGAGATCTCTCTCACATTGGATGTTATACTTGTGATGAGAGGGGACACTATTCCATAGATTGTCCCTGGAAAAAAAAGCAGCTCCCACAAGAAGAAGAACACCAAGAAAAGACATCATGCTCACACTGCAGAGGATGATGAACCTCCTAGGAAGAGGGTCATAAAAGAAAGTGAAGATTCTTCAATTGATGAAGAGTGCATGGAAGCAATGATTGGCTTATAGATAGTGGGGCTTCTAAGCATATGACTGGATTCAAGGAATCCTTTATGAATTTATCTGAACATGAGTCACCCCACAAAGTGAAACTTGGGGATGACTACCAGTATCCTATAAAAGGAAGTGGTGAATCCTCTTATAAGCTAGACTCTGGAAAGTCTATGAAGATGAAAGATGTCCTATTTGTACCAAGACTAAAGAAGAACCTTCTCTCCATATCTGCATTAGATGCAAAAGGGTCTGAGGGTTGCATTTGTAGATGGCCAAGTTCTTATGTGGCCTAAAGGAAATACTATAGATGATGCAGTAGTGATTGGAAATCAAGAGGGAGGGAGGATTATACAAATTGAAGGGCCAACCAGAACAAGCCTTGGTCCATGAATCCATGGAGCCAAGTGAACTATCGCATAGAAGGCTTGCACATGTGCACTATAGAGCATTATCTCTTGCAAGCAAAGCTGTTGAAGGTCTTCCAAAAATCCAAGAAAATCATGAAGGTGTTTGCAAAGGTTGTGCAAAGGGGAAGAATACAAAGAAGACATTTCCAAGTTGTTGGCTCGGTTTTGCAACCAAGCTTAGTGCTATGGGCACCTACTAACTAGTAGTAGCAGTTTCAATAGAAATAAAAGCAATAAACTAAATAAACAATACTTTTCATGGATCTAAACAAGAATCTAAGCAAATAATGTAAACATTTCAAAATCAAGAACAAGAAACATAAGAAATAATTTTTTGTATTGAAAAAGTGGGGGGCAAGCAAGTGCTTGCGATATTACCTTCAATGGTGAAGGTTGATGTTGAGCAACTCCCAAGATGAGTAGCTCCAAACTCCAATAGGTCTCTTTCTCCAAGGTTGCTTCAATGGCTAAAAGTGCTCAGGGGAGATTTCAGCAGCATAAGGATGAGATAATGGAAGGATGTGAAATGAGGAGCCCCTACCACCTTTTTATAGGTTTTGGTGGTGGGAGATACCATTTGTGGTTTTGTGGAAACCAAATGGTATTGACCAACATGGTTTAGGTATTTTTCCCTCCTTTTTCCTTTTTTGAATAAAAATAATATTTTAATTCCCTTTTTAATATTTTTGGGAATTTGGACCCTTTTTGAGGGTTTTTTATGATTTTCTTGGAAAAATAATCTTTTTTAATGGAAAAAGGGGTGTACTAAGGTCTTTTGGTGACCTTTTGTTGGTTTCAGAGGCTCAGATGGTGGAAAAGTGGACAAATGGGTCATGTGAGTAAGGGAATGAGCTAGTGAGCACTTTTTAGGTGTTAACAGATTGCCCCCTGATGTGTGAGGGCAGGAGCTCATCGTATGGCCGATAGACATCATAGTTCTTTTGTCCTTTTTTCTGGGGTTTAGGGGAGAGAAGAGACCGGTTGGAGACTGGAGCCACGGCCCTTGGAAGCTGCAAAAACAAAAAATATTACATGGCCTCAATATGAATGAGGTATAATCTCTGATAAAGGACGAGGCGGGCATTCCCATGCTCGTATCAAGACATATACAAAACAATTAGTCCCAAGAAGGGGGATCTAATAAGTAAAGAAATATACTGGTACATCATAATGGTCCAGAGGGGACATGATTGTGGGTTATACTCATGATCATGACTGATCTCAATAACTGATACGCTGGAATAACTGTGGAACTGCTGAAACTGAAGGTGTCCAACATCTGCAGGGACTCAAAGACTATGAGTCATCTCTGAGAAATAATGTACCTGTATACTCAAGGGAGTATGAAACTGGGGTACATCTGAATACTGTCGTCATACGCAACCCGGATATCTATAGAAAAAATGTAATTGGTTGTATCCATAGGTAGACTCTCAAATGTGGAGGAGTCAGGAGGTATCCGGGGTCTTCGACTAATAACTGAACGGACCAATACCCTGTGCGAGTCTCAACGATGCGATCAAGGTGTTGAAGTCGAGCATGTGAGAAACAACCATTGGGAGAGGCACTGAGGATTCCTCTCGAAATGATTCGTAGGTACTCATCATAAATGGTAATGAGTCCAAGACACAGGGGCCTCTAGGTCTATCCTCTGGAATAAATGTGGTTGTCGTCGACAGAGGGAGACTAGCAACTAACAAGGCAATGATGTATCCTTGCTAGGAGCGCGAGGTGTAAACTGAAGTGATGTAGTACTGCTGGTAGGACTGACATACTTGTGGGGAAGTGAAATAACTGGGTCAAAAAATAGGGTAGACTCAAACTTCCTTTGTTCAGAGCATGATGACATGGTTGACCTGGCAGCGTAGGGAACTGACTTGTAGGTGCAGGGATCATAGCTTTGACTGAATGGTATATATTGAATCTGGGGGGGGAGGACAAGCTGATGGTAGCTGTCGCGGGAGTTTCAGGGTGAGATACTGCAGAATACTCTGAACAAAGGCGACCAAAAGGGGAAGCTGCTAGCGAGTAGATATGATCTGTCGTGGCGCCAAGAGGCACCCTTCTTCCTTCTTCATAGTTTTAAAGAGCTTCAAGAAGGGATAAAAGTATGCTCTGAAATGTTACGGTCCCGTGGATTTTGTGAGCCCAGGACGGCGCATGCTCATGGTTGCTTTCATGTTTAGAGAGTCTGAAAACAGTAAGTGGACTCTGTTGGTGTTTCTTTTTCGTAAGTTTAGTCTCCGAGGCCCGAAAAAGTATAAAATGATGCGAATGGAGAACTCTTCTAGCCGATGTGACTAGAGTATACCTTTTTCGTAATTAGTCTACAAGGTCCGGAAAAGGGGTAAACTTATACCAGGTAGACGCCCTTTCAGATACGTTTATCGAGCATGAAAGGAAGCAAGATTGCTCGACGATCTTTTCATTGTTTTAGGAGTCAGAAAAGAGCTTAACAGAAACTCCCTAAGTGCCTTTTTCGTAAAAGGGGTTGCTCGGCCCGAAAAAGGGGTAAAATCATACCGAACCAAAATGGTTCGACGAGGACGAGAAAAGGTCTCAAGCATCGTCATCTGTGCGGAAAACGGGATCCGGCGACATAAGATACATCGAAAACGGAGAACGGCCGATGTGGCACGCAAACCGAGGCGACGAGGGGGCGTGGAAAAAATGCCCGGAAAATCTAAAGGTGAGAGCGAGAAATGGTCTCTAGCATCATCAAGGGCGCAGAAAACTGAATCCGGCGATATAAGACACATCGAAAACGGAGAACGGCCGATGTGGCACGCAAACCGAGGCGACGAGGGGGCGTGGGAAAAAATGCCCGGAAACTCTAAAGGTGAGAGCGAGAAATGGTCTCAAGCATCATCACGAGCGCGGAAAACTGAATCCGGCGATATAAGACACATCGAAAACGGAGAACGGCCGATGTGGCACGCAAACCGAGGCCACGAGAGGGGCTAAAAAATGGTCAAAAATGGACCCCGGAAAAAACGGGAAACGGAAGGAACCTCTACGAAGTTCCCGCTGTGCTGATCCCAACGGTACCAACGGTTTGAGAAATGGACTTCGTATGACACCGCAATGGTAGTTTGAAATTTGTGGAATTTCTATAAATAGGACGTGGGGCCCAATATGACTTGTCATTGTCACGTGCGAGTTTGATAGAGCAGTCAGAGCTATTTCTCGATTTCCGGGAGATTTCACCGTTGGTTTTCGATTTAGCGAGTTGCAGGTAACTCTATTCGCCTTAACCTAGTCAATTATGTCTTTTTTAGTTGGCGGTGGGCCCCCGAAAGCCGCGAATCTCCACGTTGACTCTCCAACGTGGAACCGCGCGGGTTTCGGGGCGGAACCCGCGATGAACCGCGCGGGTTTTAGACTCACAGTCGCGATGTTCATCGCGACTGTGAGGTCGGAACCCGCGATGTTCATCGCGTGTTCATGGGTGACAGTCGCGATGTTCATCGCGACTGTCTGGACGAAACTCGCGATGTTCATCGCGGGTTTTTTCATGGAACCCGCGATGGTCATCGCGGCTTTTGTGGAAAAGCCGCGATGGTCAGCGCGGCTTTTTGTGAAAAAGCCGCGATGAGATTTTTTTTCAAAAATTTTTATGCTGGGGCTAAAATTTTCTGTGTATTCTTGGCAGGATGTTGCGGAGGGCTCAGTCCGTATGGCGGGAGAGAGATATTGATGCCGAGATTGTGGCGAGGATCGAGGATGATGGGGGGGTGAGACAGACTTTAGCCATGAGCGGACTCTTGAAGTTCGCTCAGATACCTTATATCCGTTCAGTGAGGAGACTCCTGAACAAGCTCGTTCAGTGGTGGGTGCCGGCAGAGGGTGCCTTTATTATTGGTGGTGAGAGGTTGGAGATTACTCTCACTGATGTATATTTTTTGACCGATTTGCCTCGCTTGGGTGAGGTGGGCGATATCTCTCCGAGGTTGCCTCCAGGCGTGGACATGGAGGACCTCTTACAGACCTTTTGTGGGGATGACGCTGTTTTGGTAAACAGCTCTATCAGTTTGAAGTTCCTACGTGAGTGGGATATGCGGGCCGTTGGTGCCTGCGTTCTGAGGGTTTTAGGTGCTGCTGCACCACATCGTATGTCTGGGGGGCAGACGGTGATGGTGGACTCCGTTCTACGGGGTACTTACTATGCTTGGGCTCAGATGTTCTTGGCCGGTGTCCGGAGAGATCTGGACAAGGCCGTGAGAGAGGGAGGTGAGTTCTGTTACGCCTCATTTTTATGTTGTTTTTTCTTTGAGCGGGTGCCGACCCTACGGCCACACGTACCGGTTCGTGCTGGTCTACCTAGCGAGCCTCGTATGATGAGGTGGGGGCAGATGATGCCTCGTGCTGGCGGTGGTATCCGTGGCTTCTTTACAGAGGATTTTTTCCAGCAGTGGGAGCAGATGCCACTGGTGATCGAGGACTATCCATACGCCGGTATGGACTACCGGGGAGACCCGGAGATGCCACGTGCCCCAGGACAGGCCTGGAGCTTAGACGGTATGTTTTTGTGTCTTATGTGATGTTTATACCATATGTATTATGATTGATCATGATGATGTCTGTTGTATAGTATCTGATGGTTCTACTTGCTTTGTGCAGATATTGGTCCGGTACCACCACCTGACTATGTGGCTCGGCAGGGGCGGGCGATAGTGGTTGCGCGTCCTCCAGTACCTGTACGTCCTCCTCGTGGTGGAGGATTTGGAGCCCGTGGGCGAGGGGTTGGCCCTCAGGACGATGCTATAGATGGTGTTCGACGGACTTTGGCCCGGATCGTAGCTAGACTTCCGGAGGATGGCTGGAGGGACCTTGATCGGGACATTTTGCAGGGATGTCTCGGTGCACCGCCCGAGTGGCAGTCACTGTTGTTGAGGGCAGCGGTGCTTGCTGCGAGACACGGGGGTGGTGGAGGAGATGCTCCGGCAGAGCCGGCCGCGGGGAGGATACGTCTGAGGGACGACCCAGCAGGGCCAGCCGAGCGGCGAGTTCGGGGTCGTCGTGACCCGGCTGGGCCAGCGGAGGTGGAGTCGGAGGAGGAGCCGGAGGAGGATCCTGAGGATCCGGAGGATCCTGATGATTAGACGTCATTGTACTTGCCCCCAAATGCTCATGAGCATATGGGGAAGCATTTTTGTATGACAGATGTATTTTGTGTATATCGAGTGCTGAGGGCACTTATGACATGTAGACTTTTTGGTTCGTATATATATGTGGATATATATTTTGGATATTTTGATGTGTATGCACGTGGATGCACTTTGTCTTTTGTATATGCTCATGGAGGCACATGTTATGCACGTGGATGCAGTGTGTTTGTAGATTTATATATGCCCGTGGAGGCACATGCTATGCACATGGATGCATTATTTTGGTTTGTTTTATGCCCGTGGAGGAACATGTTATGCACGTGGATGCAATATTGGTTTTTTGTATATGCCCGTGGAGGCACATGTTTTGCACCTGGGTGCATGTTTGTTTATGGATATGACATGATGTGATTGGTGTGCCAGTCGAGGACACTGTTGGCCATATTATCTGCTACACTATTGAGGTGTCTTGGGACATGTGTGAATGTAATGGATTCAAACTGTCTAACCATTTGTTTAGTGCGCAGGAATTTTCTGAACAGACAGGGATCGCGTACCTGGTAATCATTGTTGAGCTGGGAAACTAGGAGCTGTGAGTCCAAGAAAACGTTGAGGTGACGTATGCTCATCTGGAGAGCAGCGGCAAGGAGACCGGTCACGGCATCGTATTCAGCTTGATTATTGGTGGCGGCACCTAAACATACTCCATCGATGTGAATTAACTCATGTGAAGGGGAGTATATTACCCAAGCTGCGGAGGCGAGATTGGGAGACCAACGGCTTGCACCATCAGCGAAACCGATATGGCAGAGTGGAAGAGGCTCCATCTGTGGTCATGCAGGGAAAACAAATATTTAGGTTTTTTGAAAAATTTTTGTGAACGAAAAACGTATGCCTATACTAAAAAATGGACGATGGTGTCCATGAGATTTTCTATGGGTAAAATCTTTTAAGGTACAACCCGTTGCGTGGGTTGCGTAAGGTGTTGCCTTCTGAATCGGTCAGAATGTATGCCCCCTGCCCGAGGCAGGTGTGTATGATGTAGGGGCCTTGCCACATAGACACGAACTTCCCTTTTCCGGTTTTATCATGAGCTTGATCGTAAGCGAGGACAAGGTCTCCCTCCGAAAAGGTTCTTGGGTGGACGCATTTGTCGTAACTTAGTTTCGATCTTTGTTTAGCGGCTTCCATGTTTTGAATGGCTGTGCGCCGATCTTCATCGGCCTGCTCTAGGAGCAGTAAACGTTGCTCGATCGGGGAAGTATCTGGTAGGAGCTCAACGGCGATGTGTAAAGCTGGGATCTGGCACTCAATAGGGAGGACAGATTCGACACCGTGAACTAAATGGAAAGGGGTAAAACCGGTGGCGGTTTTGGTTGATGTGCGGTAAGCCCAGAGTGCTGGGAAAAGCATGTGATGCCAATTGGACTTGTGCTTGTCTACAGTGCGTTGGAGAATGGTCTTCAAGATTTTATTGATCGCTTCGACTTGGCCGTTTCCTTGGGGGTAGTAAGCGGAAGAGAAATGGTGTTCGAATTTCAACATGGTTGATAATTCTTTCCAGACGGCATCTTCGAAGTGAGAGCCGTGGTCAGAGACTAGCTGTTGTGGTACTCCGAAACGAGCGATGACGTGGTTGAAGAAAAACCGCGCCGCGGTGTCGGCTTTGCAGTTATAGGTTGGCATGGCTTCTGCCCACTTGGTGAAATAATCTACGGCCACAATGATGTGTTTGTGACCGCCGGCTGACGGGGGGTTGCAGTCGAGGAAGTCTATGGCCCATTTGCAGAATGGTCCAACAGTGATGACTGGATGAAGGGGGGCAGGGGGGGTTCTTGCTTTGGGGGCAAAGAGCTGGCAGTTCTGGCAATGCTTGACTGCGGTGATGCAATCAGTAAACAACGATGGCCAAAAATAACCTGCCCGAATGATTTTCTGGGCGGTAGCCATGCCGGAGAAATGGCCTCCACAGGCACCGCTATGACAATCATTGAGGACTTGTTCTGCCTCACTATGGGATAGGCAGCGGCGTAAGATAGTATCAACGCCGCGTCGGTAAAGTACATCTCCGATAAGTAGGTATCGGGGTGCGTGGTGTCGTATGCGACGGCGTCCATCACGATCGATGTGTGGTCGGAATTTTTGCGTACGGAGGTAAGTCAAAATGTCTCCATACCAAGGGTCGTCCGACGAAATGACGAAGATCTGCTCGTCAATCAGGTCCGTATGGATAACGGGTGATGTCGAAGAGGACGGGAGATCTGTAATTAAGTGAGCAAGCGCGAGGGCTTTGGTGCTTTTGGGAGTCTTGAAAGTAAGGTCATATTCCTGGAGGATAATGACCCATTTAGCGACACGACCCTGAAGGAGTCTCCTGGTGAGGAGGTAGACCATGGGGTTGGAGTCGGCCACGACCGTGGTATGACTAAGCAAAATGTAGTGTCGTAGTTTCTGTACGGAAAAGACTACAGCTAGGGCTAATCTTTCCTCATATGGGTAACGTAGAGGTGGGCCAGACAAGGTCTGGCTGACGTAGTAAATTACATGCTCTTTGTGGGAAGCATCTTCTTGGACCAAAACTCCGGATACGGCATGTTCGGATGCCGAGACGTAAAGGGTGAAGTCTTGGGAAAAATCCGGTGGGGATATCAAGGGGGCTTGTGTGAGAGCCTTCTTGAGGGCTTCGAATGCCGTGTATGCTTGTTCGTCCCAGACAAAGGGTAGGTGGGTACGAAGTAAGCGTAAGAATCCATGGACTTTGGTGGCGTAATCAGGAACAAAGCGCCTAAGAAAATTGGACCGACCTTGCAAGCTCTGAAGCTGGCGAAGCGTGCGAGGAGGGGGAAGTTCTAAGATGGCTTTGACTTTCAGGGGATCAACGGTGATCCCGTCCTGGGAAACAATGAAACCCAACAACCGGCCTGCCGGGACGCAAAAGACACACTTGTGTGGGTTCAAGCGGATTTTATATTTACGACAACGCAGGAAAACTTGCCGGAGGTCGCTAAGGTGGTCTGATCGTTTTCGGGAACGCGCTGTGAGGTCGTCAAGATAGACCCGCAGGATATGGACCAAGTCGTGAAAGCAGTAGGTCATGGCTCGCTGGAAAGTGGCACCAGCATTTTTAAGGCCAAAGGGCATGACTCGATAGGCAAAGGTGCCCCATGGGGTGGTAAAGGCAGTCTTGTACTGATCCTCCTTGCGGATGTGAATCTGGTTGTATCCGGAAAACCCGTCCATGAAGGATAGGACCTCATGGCCCGCACACTCATCAATGAGTTGGTCAATGAATGGCGTGGGGAAATTGTCTTTTGGACAAGCGTGGTTTAGGTCGCGGAAATCAGTGCATACTCTAAGGGTGCCTTGCTTTTTGTTGACAGGGACGGGGTTCGACACCCATGTGGTGTACGGAATAGGGTAGATGAAACCTGCTGTTCGAAGTTTCTCGACTTCAGCCTTGACAGCGGGGAGCTTGGCAGGGTGAATAGGTCGCTGTTTCTGACGAACAGGGGGTACTTCCGGCCATGTATCGATATGGTGTTCAATGATGGCGGGGTCGAGACCAGGCATCTCGGTATAGGACCAGGCGAAGACGTCTCGGAACTCTTGAAAGAGTTTTTTGTATGCCTGAGTTTCTGCTTGAGTGCAAGATGCGCCCAGCGAGATGAGCTCAGGTTTCCCTGGTGTTATGGAAATGTCTATCTGTATGGTGGGGGAAATGTTGGACATGTTCCCTTCTTCAAAGGCATCTGGTGCTGGGATGGGGTCCTTTAACCAATCGACCTTAGCAGGTATGAAGTCTTTCGACTCGACTGATAGCTGGTTGGATGCAGTGGAGGTAGATGTTTCCGGGAGGAAGTACGAGCGATGATGCATATCATCCCAAGGGTAGTCGGGTGCAGTGAGTGTTTCCAAAATCTGCTCGTCAGTATTGAAGTAGTCAGACCATAAATCGAGGGGTTCTGGTTTGAAGGTTGTCGAAATCATATATATCGTATTGACTTCTTCTGACGAGGATGATGGTGGAGGGTGAATCTCCTCGATGAGGGGAGGAGATATCTCTAAATCGGCATTGTTTAACTCGTACAGCGCTGCTCTATAGTCTGGTAGATCAGGGCAATGGTGTGAGTAGTGGCCGTAGACACCGCATATAGCACAAGGATGGTTAGTGCGCAGTGATTTATCGCGAGGCTGTAGAGGTGGCTCTAATTTGACTACTGGGATGCCGACGTCATCGTCCAACATATTCATATGTTCTTGGAGTGCCGGTAAATGTGGGCATTGATGAGTTGGATGGCCAATTTCATCGCATAATGAACATTTGGGGGGAGCTCGAAACACCGGTGGGGGTTTGGCTGTCTTAGGAGGTGGTATGGCAGTGTAGGGTTGTGGACCTCTGCCCCCAGTGGGCTTAGCAAGGAGAGGGGGATCCTTTGACGTCGACGCAATCCTGAGACCCGGAGGAGGTTTCATTGACGACGAAGGAATATGGGGGTTAGGAGGAGGTGTCGTTGCCGACGAAGGGATCGCGACGCCAGGGGGAGGTTGATTTGTGGTAACAATAGGTTGTACCGGTTGGAGGATGACGTCTGGTGTCGGTAATCGAACGGGAGGCGGAATATACCACACGGGTAATCCCAATGTTAGCCCGGGTAGGCTAAGGGTAGCCATAACCGGGGCGCTTACTACACCCGAAGGAGGAAATAGGAAGGGGATGGTGTGGATGGGTGTAACACCAATGTGACTGGGGATCAATGGTGGTTGACCGCCGGGTGTTTGCGTATTCTGCGAAACAGTACAGAGGTTTGCGACTTGGGTCTCCGGTGACGGTGGTGGAATGGCCTGGAATGTAGAGGTCATTGGTGTATCCGAATACAGTCCGGGTGCCACAGAAGACACAAAGGAGGTAACAGCACTAGAAGCGGGTTGTTCAATCATGGGGAGAACATTCTCCGGTGCTGCAGGGGCGTTGGGGTCATAGTAGGTGAGCTGGTCAATTTTGACCACGCGGCCCTCATGGGGGAACATCATGGTGCGGAAGACGGAGGAGGCGACCGCTTTCATGGCATACATGTAACTGCGGCCAAGTAAAAGGTTATAGTCTAGTTGGGCGTTAATGACCTCTATGTCGATGAGCACAGTCTTCCCACCTAATTGGACGGGTACCTTGGGTAATAAACCGTGAGGTTGAGCTGACCGGCCGTCGTAGGCCCGCAATGCGGTGGTGGATTGCTGGAGAGCAGGGGAGCCCAACTTTTGCCAAACAAAAGTGGACATGACGCATGTGGAGGCACCCTCGTCGATGATACATCGATGGATGACAAGATTCCGAATAGAAACGGAAACTTGGACTGCTATGGTAGAAGGTAGCCGTGGTTCAGATTGGTCTAAGTCAAAGGTCATCAAGTTCGAATCATTTGGGTCAATAGCCCCAATGGCGGAAAGTAAAGTCTTGCGCTGAGAAGGACAGGTTTTTAAGACTTCTAACGCAGACATGGCTGCGGGAGATTGAGCTAAGTCATCTACGATGTTGTAATTGGATGCAGCTCGTGCATTGGGGTTGTTGTTGATTCGGCGAAGGGGGAAGCGAGGTGCTTTAGAAGCGCCATCAAGTGGAACCTGAGGTATACGCAATGTCTGATCAGTGGGATTAGCAGTGGTATCCTTTTCGGCGGGGGGGGGCTTCAGAAGTCGGTCCGTATTGATTTCGACGGGTTTGGACATTGACGTCAGCGGTGGACATCATCAATAAGTGGTGGGTACCTGAATCAAACATGGGTTGATCAGGAGCTGTGTAAGTTATTTGTTGTGGTTGCACGTTGCCCTGTTGGGGGGCTAACGGCTGGGTGTTTACCACTCCTTGTGTTGGAAAGGGGTTTTGGAGAACCAGAGGTTGTTGTGGAGGTGGTGGGGGGGTTGGGTGGTGGCTGAGGAGCCGCCTGCCCTTGACGATGGGCGTCATTTGTCCATAGTTGTCGAGCTCGCTCGAGATGTGGGCAAGCGTGGGTATAGTGGCCATAGACACCGCAAATGGAACAAGGATGGTTTGTCCGTAAATTAGCATTTTTAGGTTGCTTAGGTGGCCGATCGGGATTCTGATGAGCGGGCGCCGCGTTATTGTTTTGCGGGGGCTGGGTAGGCTGTGGAGCTTGGTTGCGGTTTTGATTGTTTCCACGGTTGCGTCCTCTTCCGCGGTTGGGTTGTCCACCCTGGTTGCGTTGGTTATTTTGATATTGGGGCTGCTGTTGTTGTGCGTACACATGCCCTTGAGCATTGGGGGGATTATGAGGAGCCGCAGGTGCGGGAGCAGGTTGCGGTGGATAGTATGCAGGTGGAGCTGGAGGTGGTCCAGTTGCCTGTTGGGGTTGTTGGTACCCCTGCGATGGTGGAGGTGTGAGGTTAGCCGGTGCAACCGGTTGTGGGTAATGCATGGGCTGTTGTGGAAACTGCATGGGGTTTTGTACCGTAGGTTGAGCATAGTATGTAGGAGGTACATATGCTGATGGCGCTTGGCCATAACAATGTTGTGGACAAGAGGGTCCATGAACATGATGGGTCTGGTTTATTGGAGCATACGAAGTTGTCGCTCCGGAACTGGATGTAGCCCTAGAAAGGTCTGGGGCGGGCATGGTGCTCACCATACTGAAAGGTTTTGCTTGCGGTGTAATTTGGCCAATAATGCCATCAGCGGCATGTGATGCCCCCGGTGTGTCACCGCGTGCAGAGTCGCCTCGTGGGGCGTCAGGTATGATGGTGTATAGGTATCCTGACTGGGCATAGATAAGGTCAAACTGTTGGGCCTTCAGGATGGCCTCCTCTTCCGACTGGGGTCTTTCAGAAGCTACATCCTTCGCAATGAGGGGAAGGAGGGATTTAAGGAACCAGTCCAAAAAGATTCGGTCGTCTAATTTGATCTTGCATAGGCTTCGGCGCCGACGCCAATCATGGATATGGTCAGTGATGTGCGTGGCCGTGTTCTGTCTGCAAGACAGTAGGATTTCGACGCCCGCATCATAGCGGACTGGTAGCTGAAAGAACTGCAGGAAGGTCGAGGCAAGGGAGGTAAATGTGGAATGCGTCCCATGGGGTTGCTCGATATACCATTTGGCTGCAGAGCCAGTGAAGGTGCGCTGTAATAAACGGAGGCGGACTGAGTCGTCCACTATGGAGTTGGAGGAACACCATAAATGGAAGGACATGATGTGGTTCTGGGGGTCTTCTCCGGCCTTTCCCTCAAACTTAGGGATGTCAGAGGGAAGCTTAGTGGGCATATGGGGCCAAGCAGGATCATGCCTAATGGGGTCATTCGTAAGCCTAGCTAAATCTGGCAAGTTGAGACTTGCCATGTATGGTAGACTAGCGGATGTGGTGATTGGAACCGGGATTGGTCTAGCCATTGTGGTATGGTGTAGGGGTCCAGTAGCTCCTATAGGTATGCTAGGTATGGCGGGTATGTGCCCTCCAACCGGTGTGGCCTGATATGGGTTAGTACTCCCAAGTGCAACTTGGGTTACACTTGGGTTAGGAATCGCACTAGGGATTCCTGGTATATTACTACCGAGTGCAACGTGGGTTACACTTGGGTTAGGAATCGCACTAGGGATTCCTGGGATAGCATTCCCAAGTGCAACAGGAGTGACACTTGGGTTAGGAATCGTACTAGGGATTCCTGGGATAGGGTTTGTGGAAACCGAAGGGGGTATGACCCCCATGTTGGGCATGCCCATGACAGGTTGTGGTCCTGTGCTAGGCATTCCTAAATGTGGAGTGTTACCCATATTGGGCATACCCAAGGGGGGTGGGTGTTGTCATGGATGGTATCCCCGCAGAAAGGTCTGCGGATGTCTGACCTATGGTTAATGTAAATTGTGGATCTTCTGGTGTTCCAGACATAATTGTGGTAGGTGGTAACTCTGTGGGGTTTTCGGATTCTACCTCCAAATCAAAGGTGAAGTGGGGTATGTCAGAATCGGATGACCGTCTAGATGATCGGCGATGTGTCGAATCAAGGGATAATGCTCTGCGTCCGTGACGTGGAGAGCCAAGTGGACTAAACTCTGGGAGTTCGCCCTGTAGACGACGAGAACGTCTAGAATTCTCAATGGTGAGAATATGGTTTTTATGTAAAAATTGTTTTAAGTATCAGGTGGTGATATATATGTAAAAGACTCAAAACCCTAATGCAACCAAGGGTGCAAGAAGGGGAGTGAAAAAAGAAGGCTCACAGGCCAAAAAATCAATCCTCAAAAAATGCACTTATCCTAGCAGCTGTGCTACAATAAGTGGAGGAATGCAACAACCGGTCAGAATACCAACATGCAAGCGGCTCCTAGAAAAAATAGGTGTAACTAGACTCAAAAGGTGGTAAAGATCATGCAAACACCTAATCTAAAAGTATTGTGACTCAAACAGACGATATCCCCTGCAAGGTGATGAAATCCAAGTCAGACAATATGAATGTAGAGACAACGGCTAGATATCCCCCTACCGGGAGGGACACCGGGTAATCAATCCTAAAAAGACAGGCTACTAGGATACTCCGTTCATGACGCGTCGAGAAAAGGTAAATCTGCCGTTTGGTCCTTTGATCGCAATATCCCAATACAGGGATATCCCGAGAACTGCGAATGGTAGCCCTTCGGTTACTGAATGGGTTTCGGTATCCCACTCAGGCTTCCGGAACCATCCTCGCGACTTCAACCCTCCTAGGGGAGAGGCCTTCCCACAAACCGGTTGTGACCGCGCCAAAAAGTACTAAGAGATTTTAGCTCCCTAATTGGACAACTTCTATGTCTCAGATGTATGAACTGAGGGGTGTTATTGGAACACCTATCCCCCCAATACTACCTAGCTACAAGAATTCTTTTTGTGTTCCCCAAATGGGGTTAAGAGTGTGTTCAAATTAGGGTAAGTTTTAAGTCTTAGTTCAATTAAGTGATCGTGTGAGTGCACGTGAGGTGTTGTAAACTGAACTTGAAAAAATTAAATGCTTTAAGGGAAATTTTTCAAAAAATAAAGGACTTTTCGAAAAATAATAAGCAAATATTTAAGACTTTTTTCACTAAAAGAAATTAATTTGCTTTTTCAAAAATAACTCAAAAAATAATGGATTTTTTGGATTTTGAAAGCAAATAATAAACTTCTAAAAGAAATAAATGGATTTCTTCGTCTCAATAAAATTTGCTAAGGGCAAGATTCTAAAGAAGTAAACAAGAAAAAATTTGAATCTAGATAAAGAACGCAAAATGAATCTTTCTTTCACTTTCTTGAAAATTTTTAAAAAGATTTCTATGTATGCACATTTAAATAGTAAAATTTTTTTTTTTTAAATCTGGAAAATATGCAGAATTTGATACTGTAAAAAATGTGCTATGGGCAGAAAGTACAGTAAAAAATATTTTTCAAAATCGGGATGGCCGAATGAAAAAATTCAGCCGCGCGGGTTTTGGGACGAACAGCCGCGATGGGCCGCGCGGGTTTTGGCCGAACAGTCGCGATGGACCGCGCGGGTTTTGGACGCACAGTCGCGATGGACCGCGCAGGTTTTGGGCGAACAGTCGCGATGGACCGCGCAGGTTTTGGGCGCACAGTCGCGATGGACCGCGCAGGTTTTGGGCGCACAGTCGCGATGGACAGCGCGGAAAAAGGCCGCGAAGCCGCGGTGTGCAACGCGGAAAAACACAGAAAAGTCGCGATGGACCGCGCGACTGTCTGGAAAAAGGCCGCGATGGACCGCGCGGAAAAATGCAGAAAAGTCGCGATGGACCGCGCGACTGTCTGGCAAAAAGCCGCGAGGCGGAAGCCGTGCACGGAAAACGAGAAACGAACTCGAAAATTTAAAATTTAGGGCTGTTTTTTGGGGGCAAATCTCAGAACAGCAATGGATCTGCTGTCTAAGATGGCAGATCTATGGATCTAATGGTTAAAAACTCATAAAAACTAAGATTTAATGGCAAAGCTAGAGATCTAAAGTTCAAACCAAAGCGGAGTCGCCAAAACTGTTGGCTCGGTTTTGCAACCAAGCTTAGTGCTATGGGCACCTACTAACTAGTAGTAGCAGTTTCAATAGAAATAAAAGCAATAAACTAAATAAACAATACTTTTCATGGATCTAAACAAGAATCTAAGCAAATAATGTAAACATTTCAAAATCAAGAACAAGAAACATAAGAAATAATTTTTTGTATTGAAAAAGTGGGGGGCAAGCAAGTGCTTGCGATATTACCTTCAATGGTGAAGGTTGATGTTGAGCAACTCCCAAGATGAGTAGCTCCAAACTCCAATAGGTCTCTTTCTCCAAGGTTGCTTCAATGGCTAAAAGTGCTCAGGGGAGATTTCAGCAGCATAAGGATGAGATAATGGAAGGATGTGAAATGAGGAGCCCCTACCACCTTTTTATAGGTTTTGGTGGTGGGAGATACCATTTGTGGTTTTGTGGAAACCAAATGGTATTGACCAACATGGTTTAGGTATTTTTCCCTCCTTTTTCCTTTTTTGAATAAAAATAATATTTTAATTCCCTTTTTAATATTTTTGGGAATTTGGACCCTTTTTGAGGGTTTTTTATGATTTTCTTGGAAAAATAATCTTTTTTAATGGAAAAAGGGGTGTACTAAGGTCTTTTGGTGACCTTTTGTTGGTTTCAGAGGCTCAGATGGTGGAAAAGTGGACAAATGGGTCATGTGAGTAAGGGAATGAGCTAGTGAGCACTTTTTAGGTGTTAACACAAGTAGCGAGAGAAAGGAAAAAGAAATCTTGGAAATCATCCACTTCGATGTATGTGGCCTGATGTCATCCAGTTCTTTGAGTGGGTATGCATATTATGTTTCTTTCATTGATGATTTTTCTAGGAAGACATGGCTATATTTATTGAAGGGAAAGGATGAAGTATTCAGTTAGTTCAAGGGATTCAAAGCCTTGATCGAGAACCACACAGAGAAGAGAATCAAGAATTTCTGGTTAGACAATGGCAGAGAGTTCACATCCGAAGACTTCAAGATATTATGTAGAGATTCAAGGATTAAGAGGGAGTTGACCACTCCATATAATCCACAAAAGAATGTAGTTGCAGAATGAAAGAATAGAACAATTATGGAATCATCAAGGGAAATGCTTCATGACTAGGATATTCCTATGCACCTATGGGAAGAAGCTGCAAGGATAGTTGTGTATGTACAAAATCGTACTCCACATAGAGTACTTGACAACAAGACATCAAAAGAACTCTTCTTCATCGAGAAACCAGAAGTCAGGCATATCAAAATCTTTGGTTTCCCAGTATACATACACATTCCAAAAGAGAAGAGGATGAAGTTAGATCCTTCAGGAAAGAAGGGTATATTTGTGGGATGTAGTGAAAACTCGAAGCCTTACATAATATATTTCTCAGGATTCAAGAAGATCGACTTCAGCAGGGATGTAACATTTGATGAAGACTCAGCATACAACAAATCCAGAAAGCTACATGTTGAAGACATTGAAGAACCAAAAGCACCCAGGATCCGAGATAAAACAATGAATGAAGTAAATCCAGAAGTAGACCGAGAGATAGAAGATCCATAAGAACCTGTAGATCCACCCTGTGAGAATAATCTCTACAAGAGGAAACCAGCATGGCTATGAGAGGTAATTCAAGATGCAGAAAGATATGGCTCTACGGAAGGAATGCATAGAGAAAGCAAGAGACCAAGGCCATACACCACCTATGTAGCCCTGCTATGTGACATCATTGACAAGGAACTTGTGAAGTATGAAGAAGCGGCATAAAGAAAGGAATGGAAGGATGCCATGATCTAGCAGTACCAGTTGATCATGAAGAATGATGTCTAGGATGTGGTCCCAAGACCAAAAGGGAAGTCTGTGATGAATTCCAAATGGATCTACAAGATCAAGCATGCTGCAGATGGTAGCATAGAGAAATATAAGGAAATATTTGTGGCATGTGGCTTCTCCCAGAAAGAAGGGATAGACTATGAGGAGACATTTGTACCTGTAGCCAGATACACTTCCATTAGAATAGTACTTGCTCTAGCTACAGTGAAGAAATGCAAGATACACCAGATGGATGTCAAGACAACGTTCTTGAATGGTGTAGTTGAAGATGAAGTGTATGTGGAGCAACGACTTGGGTTTGAGACACATGACAGGGAGTCTCATGTGTGCAAACTGAATAAAGCCTTGTATGGTTTGAAACAGGAACCCAGGACATGGTACGACAGGATAGACAACTTCTTGACTAGTTTGGGATTTACCAAGAGTAAAGCGGATTCCAAGCTTTACTACAAGGTTGAGGAAGGGAACCCAGTGATACTTATACTGTATGTAGATGACCTGTTTGAGATAGGCGAGGATGAGTTGATTGCTGACACTAAGAGGAAACTTTCTATCGAGTTCGAGATGAAGTACTTGGGTATGATGCACTATTTTCTAAGCATGGACGTGTGGCAGAGTGAGGATGGAATCTTCCTTGGGAAAGGAAAGTATGCAGTAGAAATCCTGAAGAGGTTCGGGATGATGGACTACAAGGCCATGGCCACACCTATGGAATCAAACCTAAAGCTATTGAGTGATGCTTCATCATAGTCGGTTGATGCCACAATGTATCGTCAGATGATTGGGTCCTTGATGTACCTGACGAACACGAGACTAGATATTTGCTTTGTTGTGAACACATTGAGCCAGTTCTTGACGGATCCAATACATCTTAACTTGATTGCTGCAAAGCATATTCTGAGGTACCTAAAGGATACGGTTAACTATGGGCTCAAGTATGATGTGAATCAGAAGATTAAATTGGAGGGTTATGTTGATTCGGATTGGGTAGTCAGTGCCATTGATAGGAAGAGCACTTCGAGGTGCTGCTTCAGTATGGGATTAGGTGTGATCTCTTGGTTTTGAAGGAAGCAATCCTGTGTGGCATTGAGTGCAGCCGAAGCAGAGTATGTCACAGCTTGTTCGGCTAGCTGTGAGGTAGTATGGTTGAGGAAGCTACTGTCTGATTTGTTTGATCTCCGGTTGGACTCGACTTCTATATATTGCAACAACCAAATTTGTGTGAATTTGTCTGAGAACCTAGTGTTCCATGACAAGTCGAAGCACATTGAGATCAAGTATCACTATATCAGGGATATGGTGCAGAGAGGAGTAGTGAAGCTCTAGTATGTTGCGACGGACAAGCAAATAGCCAATGTATTGACCAAGCCGCTGGCAAGAGTGAATTTTGAGTACTTCAGAGAGAAGCTTGGTATACTCCATATCGAGGTTACTTCCAAGGGGAAGTGATGAGTCTAGAAGATGTAGATGCACATGAGCCATTCTCACATGGTGGTAGGTGTGTCCTCCCATGGTGCAGATGTAAGGGCTGGGGCCATTCAGACATGGTTGAGGTGTGTCTTCCCATGGTCATTGATATAGGTGCCGAGCCATTCCAGCATGGTTGAGGTGTGTCTTCCCATGGCTGTTGATGTAAGTGTTGTGCCATTCTCGCATGGTTGAGGTTTGTCTTTCCATGACATAGATGTAAGGGAAGTTTCATTCTCGCATGGTTGAGGTTTTTCTTCCCATGGCATAGATGTAAGTGTTGAGCATTCCCTGTATGGTGGTAGGTTTGTCCTCCCATATCGGTTGATGTAAGTGCTGTGTTATGTGCATCTGGGCTTTGCTCTATTAACGATGAGATGATCTGAAGATGATGAGGTGACAAGTATGGCACATAGTTTTTGCAGAGGCATATAATCAATCCTGGGATGCTCCTTCAGGTTTTGCAGTATCATATAATCAGTCATTGGAGATCTTGCAGGTTTTGCAGAGGAATATAATAAGTCCTGAGTTGTACTTACTTGATGGCTTGCTCACAAAGATGATGAAGACCTACATGGAGGCTAGGCCTACATCCAACATGAAAAAGGGATGGCTCTATAGAACTTCCTATGACCAGTAGATTGGATATTGATGGTCGAGATAGCAGCAGCAGTACGATGATGATCCAGCTTTGATGATGATTCAGTGACAAAGACTTGTGCTAATGAGTTGTGTCAAGAGAATACCTTGCTAGTTAAGAGGGAGTGTTGATGTATTTGTAACTTTAGAATGTATTTCACTTGTATATTTTATATTTTCTTCATATGTCATTGTACTTCCGATGGAGAGGTTTCATTCCTCTGATTGGGAAGGCTATTATTGTATTTGAGTGGGTTATTAGACTCCCCTAGTGGGGTCAGCCCAGAGTTAAGCTGTAATGGGTTATTAGACTCTCATAGGAGAATTCATCCCAGTTAGGGTAAAAGGAAAGTAAAAGTAAATTATAAATAGAGAGGATCATCCTTTGTATTGGAGATCATTCACTCACTCACTCATTTGTACAAGTGAGAGAGAGAGAATTTCACACAAGTGGAGGAGGAGGAAGATGCTGGAGACCATCTCTTTGTTTTGGGGTTTTGTATTATTGCTCATTCTATCTCTAAGGAAGTTGTGGGGTTTTCTCCTTTACGGTTTCCTCAGTGAAATGCTTTGTGTCTCTTGTCTCTTATGTTTCATATGCTGTGCATGTTGTTCTCTTAGATAAGATCCTAGATCATATTGAGTTAATTTGCGAAAATATAACATTAAGCCCTGGACATATGTAATAATTGTTATTATTGTGGCACAAGGTGTTGGAACAAGGGTCTTTAAAGGCCAAGAGACATTATTATTTTGTAAATAAATAGTTAATAAAAACAACTGGCACACCGGATACCACAAAAGAGTATGGGAGGCGTAGATCCACAATTTGAGGGGGGATGGGGACATTCCTATCACTTTAGAACTTGTTTGGTTGAGCTTGGTCTATATTTATGCATTGGTGGATTTATGAGTTAATGATCACCCAAACATTGTACAATGAACCCAACCTGTTAGCCTATGTTGGTACTATTGAGACTAATTCATGATTTAGTGGGCCTTCCTGGGTGAATGAACCCTCCTTGGTGCTTGGATGGATTCCACTTGTTGATTGATCCCCTTTGGTGGTTTTGTAACCCCTTTTTGGAGGTTACACTTGGTTTTGTAACCCCCACTGGAACAAGTGCACCCTCACTGGCTATTTTTAGCCTTGGTTTGTGTAACCCCTCCATTGTTATTTTGGGAAGATGCTTTGGCTTCTATAACTCCCCACCTAAGTATTTTGAATTCCTCTACATGTATGAAGTGTCCACACATGAATTTGAGTTGGTTGGAGTGACTTGGATCCACTCTCCATGAAATTTGAATTGCATGGGTTGGATTCGAGTTAAGATCTTGTGGTTGAGTTAACTCCCCTTGGGTTGATACATGTTTGATTACCTTTGTTTGATTTGATCCCCTTGGATTAGAATTTCCTTCTTTAACTCTAAATCCATGGTTTATCTCCTTGGTTAGGGTTTTTTATTATTGTTATTTGTTCATGGTTGTTCATGCCATTGATGTTGAGAGCTTAGTAAGCTTGTGATCTTGGGAAGCCATGATGCTCTGCTATGTGAATGAACCTTGTGATTGAAGCACTTTGATATTTTATGGTGTTTGTGAAAAGCTTGGAAAACTCTATTATAGTTACTCCATGTCCACTGCTTGTCTCTCTCTTATACCAACACATAAATCTTGATGGTGAATGGCGATGTCTTGAGGAACCTAGGGGGTGAAGGGATTACCATTGAACCCGGTAGTGGTGTGGAGAAGAAAGAAGGTGGTGAGTAATTGAGTTGTGGATTTTCAAACTGATACTCGAGCTATCCTTGATTTCACCTATGTTTTCGATTTGTGGCCTCAACTCAAGGGTGGCCTACCAAAGTGAGATCTGGCTTGGTAGTGCCTTTGGATGGGTGGTACATGGTTCGGTTGATGCCATTTGCATACTAATAAGATAAGCGTTGTTTTTTAATGTAAATATGTATGTTATATGTTGTTTTGTCTATTTCCATAGCTGAACTATTTACTATTGAAAAGCTTGGTAGAGATATCAATGATTGGATGAAAATCTGATGGTTTAATTGCTTGGAACTTGGTGTATTCTCCTTGATTTTTAGATTTGAGCTTGATGGAAGCTTGAAATATGTTTATTCATGTGTTATTTTCTGTATCCTACTCTACAAATGTGCCCTCCATGGTTGTTTAGATCTATTATATGATTTTACAAATGAAAATACCAAGTTTTGACTGTTAGGAAATCCGTTTTTCTGCTTGAAAACTAGATTGAATGGAAGGCTTTTTTGTAGAGTTGATTATTTAAAGTTGTACGGTTGTGTGTGAACTTGATAGTGCACCCTTGGTGGCTATAGAATGCCCCATATAGCTAGTATGTTTTCTATTTGGGACACCCAGTTGGTTTTACATGGATTTACAGGGATTTAGATACTTGCTAGATGATCCGACAATGATTTCGATAGGAATTGGTAGATATTATATTTTGTATGAGTTAATGGTTGTATATGGTAGCTATATACTTGTCATTTTGTATTATTGAATGGTTGTAGGTGTTAGATTTTGATATGATCTCATGAGAAATGCAAAATTGTTAATGAATATTTCTTAAATTGGAATTACAGATGTGTAGTAATTGCATAGTTTTACGACAGAAAGTTCTGGTTGTAATTGTTTGCAAGTAATTTCATAAATTTGATCATATAGTATTATTGGGTTGATTATGGTCACCCTTAATGTTTTAATCATGCTAAGGTCCAATTTTAATAACCTTGTAAAGCTGGTTGCATTTTCATGCTTGCAAGGTCTTGCATCTAAATGAGCTTTTGGAGATTTTTATAATTGTTTTTAATGTCAAACAATTTATTTTAATGGTTTAATGTTGTTTTAAATTAGCTTGATGCTATGTTAGCCTAACCTTTGGTTTACCCTAGGTTGGGTACACTACATTAAACCATTGGGGGATTGACGAAAATGCCATTTTATAAAATATCAATAACATAAAAAACATTAGCACATTTATGTTTAAAGAGAAAATGTGGTGCGATAAATATTCAGAGGCTATTTGAGGAAAATTATGATACTATATGGAGGTCATTAACCCTAATATGGAAGATCAAAAGTATCATTCTGTTTTAACTAGTTTGAAGAAGAAAAATAATATAGCCAAGATATGAATCAACTCTCATGAGCTTCATAGTGAAACAAGGTGTTCGACAATTCATAAAACACCTTGGGTGGAAAGGATTTTCCATGTCTGTGAGTCACTTAGAGTGCCATGCATACACACACATTATATCATATGATTCCCTTAGAGTGCATTGCGTACACCCACATTATATCACAGTTTCATAACCTTTGCTACAATAAAACCTCTCTGACCTTCTGAATGTTTAAACAAAGATGACCTAGGAACGATTTTTTCTAATATTTTTGAGTACCTTTTTCTAATATTTTTGAGTACATGAATAAAATTTTACAATGCCCAAATAAATCCTTTATTTATCTTTTAACCAAATTGATTTCAATAGAGGTTAACCACCACCACAACCATCACCATCAAAATATATATATATAACTCATATATTAATTAAAAAAATATATATAAATATTTTAAATTCAATAATTTAAATTAGAAATATAGTTAATATCAATAAAAAAAAATAGTATAAATCACATCGATTTATTTCCCATCTTTTACATATATTAACATAAAAATGAAAAAAAGCAAAAAAAACTTACAACATAAATGTTTTTGTTTAAAAACTTAATCTTAAAAAACTAATACAAATAAACTTAAAAGTTAATTTTTAAAATTAAACAAACAAAATGTTTGCAAAAGAAAATACTCTACTCACTAAACTTTTTATGTTGGGATATATATGGTTAAGAAAGAATCCAAAAACATAGCTAAAACATCGATGTTGGATTTGAATAACCTAATAGTAAATAAAGTGTATATATATTATCGTTTTTCTTAATCTTTAAAAGTTTTTTTATTGAAGATGTAAATAAAAACTGAATTCTACATTTAAATAACATGAAAGTTTTAAATTTTTAAATTTTATATTATTAAAAGAATAAAATAAATTCTCTAACATTTCTAAAGTAAATTACATTGTTAAGGAATAAAGTAAAAATATTAATTCTTTATACATTATTAAAAAATTATAATAAATTCTATAACATTTGTTCAATCCATATTACATGTTAAAGAATGAAGTAAAACGTAAAATATTAATATTCAATAATAAAAAAGAGATACCACTTAAACTAAAAAATAAATAAGTGCAGCATCCACATGTCATTTGCATAACATTATTAGATGAACTCAACATTAAAAAATAGAAGAAAATATACCATATGACTATAAATTAAAAAAGTATCTCAATACTGTGGCAACAGCTAGATGTCGTCCCATATTCGGTGGAATACGGCCCTACTTTGTCGGTGTCGCAGTTAGATTGTTGGACTACGGCCGCACCTTTGTGCAGTGTTGAAAAGGAAAATTTCAACGACAAACAGTGGCTCGAGGATTTACCAAAGGTCAAATTATGGTTTGTTAAACTTTGGGTTGGGTTATGGAACAAGTATTTTTTTCTTCCAATATAATAACTTCATTGGGAATATTTCCATGATTACAGAAGACAGTTTTGGTGGGATTATATTCATGAATACATTGGATATAGCTATCACGTGGAATAGTCCATGAACGCATGCTTGAATGTAGTTTAGTGGAAAGTGTTTTAAAATGTTGTGGTTACAACTTTCATCATATTATATTATATTCAACTTCGAGTGTTTTGATGTCTGGTTTTGAGAGAAAAAACAGACCTATGGGTGGTCATTGTCTAGGAATCCATTACTGAAGCGACGAGAGCTTTGGGTATCCCAGAAAAGAAAAAGGAGGTTGTCGTTACCCTAATTTTCATTGGCCCACAAAAGGAGAGAATAACTGATTTGGCAATACAGATCAGATTTCTCCAAATGTGTACCATATTTTTAGCAATTATATAATTACAAAAAGAAAATTTTAAGTAATTGGAACTAATTAGCAGAACAAAATGATTAAGCTGGGAGGCAAAGGGAAGGCAGCCATGAGGATGTTGCCCGCATTATCACCTTCAAAAGTTGGAGGCCGCAATTTGAGAAGAGACAATCTTCTTGTTTTCCCTCTAAGCAGGTGGCGCAGGTTTGTATTGTTTTCATGTTTTCTAACTTTTGTTCTTCTTGATTTCTTTTGTTATGTATCTTATAGTACATGAATGGATGCTATATTTGGTTGATGGTGAATGCAGTCCATGAAGTGAAGTTGTAGCAGGCAATAATAGTGGAAGAGGAGAAGGAGCAGATTTGGAAGGCCGATCAGTGGGAGATATAAAGGTTTACAATCAAGTAACGGGTGAAATTCTGCAATTTGATGATGGAGAGAAGGAGAGTTGGTGGATGCCTCATCCAATCACAGCGGTGTTCAGTCCAGTTGAACAAGAAGCTCTAGTGCACGCAACTATGGGAGAGAACAAGACAACTGTTAGAAGATCTGCTGTATAACTTGAAGAAGAAGGCGATATTAATAAGTAATTTATTCATGGTACTTAATTGTTGCTTGTCAGTATTCATCTGACATAAATTAAATGGATGTACTACTCTGTGCATCCTTACAATTTGTGATTTCTAATTCTGTTATTCTACCCTGTAGTTCGCCATGTTGCAATGTATAGAAGTTATATTATTCTACGTTGTATTTAGCCATTTACTCTTGCGGTTTATCGAACTATAAAACGCAGATACATTTCTCCATGTTTGTATTATTTTATCACCTCCACGCTGGGTGTAAAGTCAACAAAAGGTGTCATTCTGATACCAGCGTAGTTTAACTGTTGATGCGAGTTGAATAAGTGCATGCATCGTTGATTCAAAATAGCTTAGTTCTGTCATACGATTTGACTAAGTTAATATATTCTTAGTGGTTTCGCCGAACAAGAAAACGCACAGATTACCCATCAAGAGCACATAAACAAAAGAAAAACAAAACTCCATTCGTGTTGACTGTTGAACTGCAAATTAATGTTAATGTAATAATTGAACATTGGATGAGTGTTTCCCCACAATGTTCCTCTGCGATTGTGTTTCAACAAAACAATCAAACCAACACATTCTTATTGGGAGTATCACCTCTTTAAAGTCCGGAACACATTTGTCTGTATTACATGTCCATTTCCCTCAGTTTGCACACTGAATATGCCTTAACATTGTTATTATTAGTAAAAGTAATCGTTCTGTGATAGGAAAATTGCAAATAATATAAGTTAATTTCAAATATTAGGTATAAATGCTTAGTATTTAAATATATTATATTATTAGATTTATTTTTAAATGCTTAAAAATTTAAATATATTTAATTAATTCTAAAGTATCTAATATATATTAAATATTTGGTTAATTTCAAACTTCCCCTAAATATAGGAAAATCATTACTTTACTTTTAAGTGATTGATTATGATAAAGTTGAGTAAAAACTTTTAAGATAATTTCTTATATATATATACACATTTGTCCATAGAATCATACTAAGAATTAAGTTTATATGAATTATATATATAAATACAATAGTTATGAGTTAATTCTGTTTAGTTTTTATGTTTCAAAGTAAAATATATATATAGATAACATTTTTTATATATTGATATATTTCAATATATTTTATTTTCAATTTTTAATGGGTTTATTAACATTGTGTTATTTATAAATCTTAAAAATAGGTGTCTATAAAGACTTTAATAACTATAAACTTTTAAAAAGTATCTATACTTATTAATAACCATAAACTTTAACTTACATGAAAATAGGCTATGCATTTACTTATTGTACTAATATATTAAAATTCTATTATCATAACCATCAAATTTACTTGCATGAAATACAAGGTAGGCTATGGATTTACTTATTATATTATTTTTAAAATTTTATTATCATATTACTATTCCGCAATAGTGATAGTGAGCTCGCTCACTTTAATTTGATTTAGAGAATGTTTCAATGTGCTATATCATTTCCTCTAATTTTATTAACAAAGCCCAAACTTCTGAGAAGACCAAAGTGTGGACGCCATCACAAGGAGCTAGACTCAACAAAAAAAGTTGTGCTAAAGGACATGATTATTGTTTGTAATGATATTGAATGTGTAATGTTGAAGGAATCCCAAGGAATTTGTTGTTGCTGCTGAAAATGTGGATTAAGTGGAGATGCAAAATGAAAAACGAGATGTTAAAGGATATAAGTGGAAGGGTGGCCTCTAAGGAACTAGATTAATGTCAATAATAACATCTAATCAGGAGAGTGGATCTTAAGGAATGGGCATGATCAAGAGAAGTAGAGAAGTAGAATTCAGTGGGAGAGAAAATCTCTGAGGAACCAACATGGATCTTCTTAAAAATGAGAGTTAGGTGGGCGAGTGGATCTCTAAGGAACCAACCTAATCAAGAGAAGGATAGTTGGATGGAAAACCAAATATCAAGGAAACCATGTAGATCTTGTCGAAAATGTGAATTGGGTGGGGGGACCAAATCTCCAAGGAATTACAATGATGGAGTCGATATAAGACAAAATGTGTTCTTATTGCATGGAGCAAGTCTTCTACTTCAAATGTGTCACCGAAGTAAGGACAATTAATATTGGGGTTGAGCAACGATTTCTACAAAAGGCAATGTTTCTACCTCGAGTGAGTGTAGCACTGAAGTAAGGATAATTAATCTTGGGGTTGAGAAAATATTTTTACACAAGGCAAGGTTTCTACCTTGAATGTTGAATTAAACTAGGAAGTATTCATGCTCTCAAGACTTCTACTTGTGTATCTAACTGAAGTAAGCCAAAAACTACATACTAAAATGAACACAATAGGAACCATTTGCTTTAGTTTCAATCTTGAAAAAAGGGAGTCAATCTTCTAATCGTATCAGGGAAAACATGGACAATATATTCCTGAAAGGTTATGTGTTGTTTTATAGTGAAAGTGATTGTGGGGAATATGCAAGGAAAGTATGGGTGATGCAGGAGCATCTCGGGTAGGGCAAAATCGACATCATCCATAGACCAGTTAGTAGTATTACTCCAACAGGAGCAAGGTGAGAATTTGATGTTCCATAGGGTGCTACTTCACCTCAAGAAGAAGATTGAAAAGGAGTCCAAACAATGAAAAAATAATTTTTGAAACAAAGTGCAATGTAGAAAGAAAGTGATGTAATCTGATCATTGACGGTGGGAGCACAAAAATATGGTATTGTAACAACCCCAAATACCAAAAAAATGGGAAAATTTTAAAACTTTTACTCATAATAATGATAACTAATATCTTATATAACTCTTTTGATTTTAAAGAGATATTCAATTTATCTATGATGAACTTTTGTAAAATTCCATATCTTCCTCTTCATCTCAAGAGGTACATAATTTCCTAGATTAATGCTAAAGTTCACTTAATATTCATCGAGCATAATTTATTTCTTATTATGAATTATATAACCCATAGTTGTAATAATCTTTAAAAAAAATTATTTACCTAAGTAATATTTTCCAATAAATATTTTCCAATATATGAAATTCATTGATATTTCACATAAAAATAAAACCTAGGTTGAAAGATCAAGTGATCACATTCTAGTGCAATTATAAATATTACATGACCATATATATATACATATCACAATGTTATAATTTTCTTTACTATATTTCAACAATTAATAAACATAATGTCAACCAGCATTTGCTTAACAAAATTATCAAAAAAAAAACTTTCAATATAGTCACATATAATAGAATTGATGTCTAACTCGATTCCATCTAAGTTATGAGTTAATCTTTTTACAATGTATATATATAGGAAATATCTATGCATCCACTTAATTACCCATATAAGCATATTTATAACTTTGAAGAGACATTTCCAATTATTTCTCTTACTAACCATCTAATGTATGAAGGTTTATATATATATATATATATATATATATAACCTTTAAAATAGCTTAAATTTACTATCCCATCCAATTCATTATAATTCGACAACCTCTAAAAAGGATTCTTTTTAATAATGAATATGTTTCAGCTAGACTTCGAGTTTAGGAAACGGCTCGAAATACATCAATCCATTCGCCGAGAAAATTGACGAACTTAAATAAATAACTATTGTGGAGGTTCATAGGAATAATCTATCTTCATTATACTACACGATCATAATCCTATCCTGCTTACGTGTCACCCATTTATTCAAACCAAACAACAGAATAAGTTGAACGACGATTAAACTGACTGTCTACTAAAACGTTAAAAACGTTAAAAGGAAGAAAGAAGACAACCATCGAAGGCGCAGTTAACGCCATCAAGTCATCAAGAAACAAAAATATTAACATATAAGAAATCTATTTATACTAGTCAGCATTATCAGTGGTCATAATTGTATGAGGGGATGAAAAAATACGTTTATAAATTAAACGATATATACACAGAGTTCGGTCGATCCATCAATAAATACAAGCGTGCTCTCAAACCGAATGCAATCCCTTGAACTAAGATTTATTTTATTATATAGATAGAGGTTATCCGATCGATTTGTAAGAAAATTTGTGAAATGCATTATATACAGGGAGAAATATACTCAAAAGGGATTCACTCCATCTCCATAAACAAAGTATAAATCGAAAACATGGTTATATGACTTTACCATAGATCTATTTTTTTTAAACATCCATTACATGATAAACAGAGACGGCATGCAGCAAGTAAAGAAAAGAAAATTAATCTATCCTTCATCCAATTCATTATATGCAGAGTTCATAGAAGAAATCGATCCATTCAATGCAAGCGCTTCTTCATAAAATCCACACAGACTTCAATGTTTTAACAGGGATTGAAACCAACCAACAACATTTATTAAAAAAGGAGTGCACATGATTTCGATCCAAAGAAATGCACATATTTTTCAATCCAAACCAATGCAAAGTTCACAAGAGGAAGCGCAAAAGGTTCTGACCTAAGCAAATGCACAAAGTTTCTATCCAAACTAATCCAGAGTTCATAAAATAAAATGCACAAATTTTCGATCCAAGCAAATGCACAGAGATCCAAGCAAATGCACAAAGTTTTGATCCAAAGTAATACAGAGTTCATAAAAGAAAATGCACAAAGTTTCGATCCAAGTAAATGCACAAAGTTTCGATCCAAGCAAATGCATAGAGTTTTGATCCAAACTAATGTAGAGTTCACAAAAGAAAATGATCCATGCAAGCACATTCTTCTTAAAAATTCACGCAGCATTCAACACCTTTACAAGGTTTCAATCCAATAAATGAATTGTTTAGGAAGGAAATGCATAGAGTTACAATCCACAAAAAAAATATTTATAGCAGAAATGCACACGGTTTCGATCTAACAAAATGCAGATTGTGTTGAAGGGAATGCATAGAGAGTTTCGTAAGGAAATACTCGTAGTTTTGAATTGATAAAATAATCCCATAAGACATGAATATGAGGTCCGTAAATCCCACCATGACAAACTGAAACCATAAATAAAACTACCGAGGGCTCGCCAATTTTGTAGTAGTTTAACATTATAATTCTAATTGAACTATACATATATGAAAGAGTATAAAATATTCCCCCATAGCTAACAGCAATTTATATTTTTTGCCGAGGTCTTGGGCCATATCAATCAAATATCAATCAATCCTTCAATCCTTATAATTTAGGATCTTGTCTGGTGGTTTATTTTTTTAGATTGGATTTAATTTACAAAATATCTATTGCTTTACACATTGTCTTTGTCTCATGGTGATGTCCCCTCTTTCAACTAAATAATCAAAATGTATTTTTGTTTTTAATAATAATACAAACAATAATTGTTATACAAAGTATCACTCATATCCATGTGAGTGTTTTGAGTTTTTAAATAACTCTTACACACAATAATTGTTTTGAAATAACTTCAAAAAATATTGAATAAAAAATAAATAAGAATTTCTTGGGGCTATCATAGGTATCCACTAAATTTGTGGAGAAATTAAATTTGAAACATATTTCCCATCCTAATCCATATTTAGTTTCATGGTTAAAAAGGGGAGAAGAGGTGACTCTGACTGAGTAGTGCTTATTAAATTTCTAGATTGCGTATTTTAGTGATCAAGTTTTGTGTGATGTGGTAGATATGGATGCAAGCCATGTCCTTCGCATAAGGCCATGGTTATTTGATAGGAATGTTCACCACGATGAAAAAGAAAACACCTATGAATTTACCAAGGATGGAAAATGTTACATGCTAGAATGAATGGTAGAGAGTGAATTAAATGTATGTAATGTACCAATCAAATATGATGATGCACTAACTAACTTCCCTACAAGACTTAAGGAAAAATAATGAAACTAGTGACTTGACTAGTTGTAGGAAGGCAATTTCAAAAACTATGGAAGGGTTGAGGAACATTATATATAAGCGACAAATTTAAAAATGTTTGGTACCATTAATTCTTCAAACATCAGCTAGGCCAAAGTCTACTCCAAGGATCCTGGGCACCCCAGCATATGCAAACTAGATCTTCAATTGAGCACTACTTGAGAACCCATGGTGAAGTATTCTGACTTAGAAAGGCTTGAAAGACATTAAATTATAGTCAAATATCAGTCTATGTTCACTCCATCAAGTTTTAAGAATTTTTTAGGAGGTTTCACAAACAAACAAGTAAAATTGTCTCTCAAGATTGCACAACTAGTTTAACTTCAGGATTTTCAAAGCAGTGGGAAAAGGATTCGAATTCTCAGTTTCAAACATGAAATGAGTATGTTATAATGTTAAGTAAAAAATTACATATAAATAAATCAATTTGGATTTGTATAATTTCATTTATTAATTAAGTACTGAAAACTAGCTATTTTCCATGGCAATCTAGACTAGGTGCAAAAGATGGATATGAAAGGCATAATTTTATTTATTCCAATTGAATAATGGAATTCAAATATTCAATTTTACATCAATAAAAACCATAAATACCTGGAATACATCTCATAGAAATCTTTGTAAATAAATACATAAGAAATAGGATTCTCCTTCATAGAAAGACTAGAAATCATCAGAATTTTGAATGTAAGGCTCTTTAATCTGTGCAACAAGCTTGAATTTCATTGGATCATAATTTAAGACCTGAAATAAAATCAATGATGAATACTTGATTTCATCATCATCTTAAAATAAGTAGGGGCACATCTCCCAACTTGGAATAGGGGCACATCTCCCAAGGATAGCTTTCTTTCAAGTTTTTCTTTTTGCTTTGCTTTCTACCTTTGATTTATCCTTATTTTTATTTCTTCTCTTTTTTTTTTTTTTTTTGCTTGCTGCTTTTGCTTTTGCTTTTTATTTTATATCCTGCTTTTTCTTGCTTTTATTCCTTATCCTAATTTTATGCCTTATCATGCTTTTTCGTGCTTTTCTACCTTTTCTTGCTATTTTGTTTTTCTCCTTTATTATGCTTTTCCTCAGCTTTACTGCTTTTATGCTTTGTGCCAAAATTTCCTTATCTTTTTCTTGCTTTCCTAGCTTTGACTTCTTTTATCTTTTCTTCTTTTGAAATCTATCTCTTGGTCAAACCTTATCCTCTAATGCACCCTTATGGATCATTATCCATTTTAGTACATTGAAATATATATTTATTAATGAAATTTAACATCTATTAAGTGCATCTCAAACTTAAGGAAATAAAATTAAATACTTTGGAAAGTAATGCCTCAAAACTTAACCCATCATTAATTATTTAATTCCAAACTATCACTAGGACCCATGGGGTTGAATGCGTAATGGTGTACGGTGGTGGTATAAAAAAATTGGGACATTACAATATAGTAGACAATAATGGAAGCAAAAGAATTGGAAATAGTAGTAGTAATAGCCTGGTCATGTTGTGCTCAGCTAAATAGTTTCTAAAGGAATAGAAGAAGGCCAATTTTTTCTTGGCCTTGATACCAAAAGGAGTCCAAGAGGATTGAAGTACAAGCAACATACCACCTAATATTCAATCTGTATTAAAGGAATTTAAGGATATTATTGTAGAGGATTTTCTAGCAAGACTCCCTCCTATGAGGAGTATTTCACACCATATTGACTTGATACTAGCATCAAGTATTCCTAATAAGTCACCTTAGTGGATGACCTACGCATAGAGTGAAGAGGTAAATAGGCAAGTGCAATAGATTATTGATAGAGAATTGATCTGATAAATTTTAAGTCCTTGTGTTGTACCAACAATGTTATCACCAAAAAAGGGTGGTGAGTGGGGAATATGCACCAACTCACAAGATATCAACAAGATCACCATTATATATAGATTCCCCTTACTGCGGATCAATGATCTCATGGACTATTTGAGTGGAGCTACATCTTTTATGAAGATATATCTAAAGAGTGGGTATCATAAGATTCAAGTAAGAGAGGGAGACGATTAGAGGACAACCTTCAAGACAAAGGATCGACTGTTTGAGTGGATAGTGATGTTGTTCGGATCAACCAATGCCCCTACCACATTTATGAGACTTATGAATGAGATCCTGAAATAGTTTATGGAGAAGTTTGTTGTAATGTACCCGAACGATAAAGGAAGAACACCTAGATCATGTTAGGAAGGATTTGCAGGGATTAAAGGAAGATACGTTGTTGGTAAATTTTAAAAGTACACATTTATGAAGGAGGCGTTAGTGTACTTGGGTTTTGTGATTTCCAGAGAAGGATTGAAGATGGATCACGACAAGGAAAGGGCCATTTTGGAATGGCCAACACCTAAATGCATATTTGATGTGATAATGTTTCATGGTTTGGAAAAAGTCTATAGGAAATTCATTCAAAATTTCAGCTGTATTTGTGCACCTCTTATAGAATGCAAGAAGAAGGTGACATTCCAGTGGACATCAACCAGGATTCAGTCATTTGAGAATTTGAAAAATCATATGACTAAGAGACAAATCCTGTACCTTCCATATTTTAATAAAGTGTTCCAAGTGGACTATGATTCCAGTGGAGCAATGATCATGGCAGTATTGAGAAAAGAAGGAAGATTGGTGGCATTATGAGTGAGAAATTGAAAGAGACTAAGAAAAAGTAATTTGTTTACAACCATGAATACTATGCTATCACACAAGCCTTGAAAACGTGGAGGCATTAATTGATGATGAAAGAGTTTGTTCTATTCACAGATCACAAGGCGATGTAGTACAACAATCAAGGTAAGATAAACCAAAAACATTCGTAAATGGATATAATTTGTGCAAAGTTACTCATTTGTATTGAAGCACATGTTTGGAAAGTCAAATAGAGTTGTGAAAGCATTAAGCTAAAGGATGGAATTGTTGAACACCATGTCAGTGGAAGTTGTTGGCTTGGAATGTATGAAAGAATTTTATGGAGAAAACACAAATTTTGTCGAGGCTTGGGAGGCATGCAAAATTCCTTAGAGTGTAGACAAAACACCATATCTAGATTTCCATATCCAAGATGGATTATTGTTTAAGAATCATAAATTGTGTATTCCCCATGGTTCCTTGAGACAAAACCAAGTGAAAGAACTACATAGAAGAGGTTTGGGAGGATATTTTGGCATGGATAAAACCATGAAATTGGTTAATGAAAGATATTTTTGGCTCGGCACCAACAAGGATGTATGGAGGATTCAAGAGCATTGTAGATTTTTTCTGTTGGAAAAGGGTATAAGTAAAAACATTGTGATGTATACTCCATTGCCAGTTGTTGAGAAGTTGTGGAAAGATATAAGCTTGGAATTTGCTTTGGGGCTTCCTAGGATGCAGAGAGGACATGATTCTTGGATGGTTGTAGTGGACATATTCTCTAAGATGGACCATTTTTTACCTATGAGAAATCCAATGATTCTACTAAGGTGTCCACCTTATTCTTTTAAGATATTTTGAGGTTTCATAGGCTACCAAGAAGTATTACTTCTAACAGGGATACAAGGTTCCTTGGACATTTTTTGAGAACACTTTGAAATAAGATGGGCTCCCAAATTTTGTACATTTAAGCTTACCAACCACAAACATATGGATAGACCAAGGTGTTAAAATGGAGTCCTGGAAATTTGTTCACAAGCTTGAGTGAGGAAAGGCCAAGATAATGGGATTTAGTTTTGGCCCAGGTTGAATTTGCTTACAAATATTCAATGAAAAAATATATTAGACAAAGTCCATTTCAAGTTGTATATGGCATATCCGTAAAAGGAATTGTGGATTTGGTTAAATTTTCAAATATGGGGGATATGAATTTGTTGTTTCCATTTTGTTTACAGAAGGGATGCAAGAATTGCATGAAAAGGTCAAGAGAAAACTACAACATGGAAATATCAAATATAAGTGCAGAGCAAAATTGTAAAGAAGGAAAAAGGTTTTTCAAGAAGGTAAATTGGTAATGGAACACTTGAGGAAAGAAATATCCCCCAATGGCTCCTATAGCAAGGTTGTTAGGATATTCCTATACTCCATCCTAGTCCTACCAGCATTTTATTTATTTTCATTATCAGTCTTGCATGCATGCAATTGCATGCATCCCAGTCATCCGTCCCAGCACCTAGCCCTCAGTTAGCTAGCCCCGGGAGCTTCTCTCAGATTATTTTTAGCCCTCCTAAACAGGGAGGCACCCACTTCTTACCCACCACTTGAGAAGGGCGCCTTTTCTCCCCTACCACTCCTGTTGTACTTCAGTTAGTTGAGTTATCATCAGTTCTTTCCTTGATTTAAGGCTAGACTGACTCTCAACTGACTGTATCACTCCGATGGACCTCCGATGAGACTTGACTGCCCATTTTGACTCCATATAGCTCCTCATGTGCCCTCCAATGAGCCTCCTTCATTCAGTTAGTGCCTCCATATGCCAGTTACACCTACCACACTCAGTTAGACTTAGTTTGACTGATGGTTGACAGTTACTTATGCATTGATGACTCCACCGATGATGAGATAGACTTCTAGTTCTACTTTGATGACACTCCACTGATTTTGGATCTATCCATGAAGGCTAATTCGAATCCTGAGCATTGTATAATTACTGTTTTACTATTCAGATTAATGTAACATGTGTAATTATTCTACCTCTATCTGAGCTCCTTTGGATCTGTGTTGTACTACTCTATTCTTCTTCTATTATTCCTAAATTCTTTCATTGTGAGGTTTATATCATCTCTTTGGATCTACTGTGAGAATTTTCACATTGTATCAGAGCCATTTGAGAGTATATTCTAGCTCCATTCTTGAGAGTTTTTTGCAGGTATTTCGAAGTTCCACCAGTTGCAGCAGCAGCATTAGCAGTTTCACTTTTGCACTCATTCCAGTAGTCAAGATGAGCAGTTCGAATGCTCCTTCCTTTTTTTCCTATAATCCTCACTCCATTCAATTACTTTCAATGGAAGATTGAGATGAAATTACACTTGTGTAATAGAGGGCTATCCAGATTGGTTTTTGAAAAAGATCCCATACCACATGCAGTTGTGGAGAAAACCAAGCATCTAAATAAAATGGATGAAGGTTTTGGTTTCATATGCCTTCATATGTCTAAATATCTATTGTTTCATGTTGAAGGATTGAAGTCTACAAATGAGTTATGGACAAAATTGGAGAGTCTTTTTGGAAAATAAGATGGGCTAAGAGGCCACATTCTAAAAAATGAATTGGTTTCCCTACAACCTAGCAATTTTGAGAGCATTCAAGAATTCTTCTCAAAATTTAAGAACTTGGTTTTGCAATGCAAGCATTGTGGCATCACTAAAACTGATGAACAATTGGTGCTCTCCATTTTGAGCAAACTAGGATCTCAGTTTTCAGTCTTTGTATCTACCTTCAATTATGGATGAATGTCAATCCCTGGATGGAAGTTTCGAACCTTAGAATTCTTCACTGAAGCTCTCATTCAACAAGAGGACAAACTGATTCAAATGGGTGCCATCAAGGCCTCCAAAGATCAATCTCTTCTAGTTGGAGGAGCAAGTGGGATGAATGTGAAAGGGAGGAAAAAAGACAAGGATAAGAAGCCATCCAAATCCAAGCTGAATGATAAGTCAATTCCATCAAAAGGAGCCTCCAGCTCCAAGAAGGACAAACATAGGAGATCTACATGTCCCTACTGCAAGAGAGGAAACCATCTTGAGAAAGCTTGCATGCACAAGAAAAGAGACCTACTAACCAAGCTTCTTGAACAAAACAAAATTCTTATTCCAAAAGATGCAAAGATGTCTGATTATGAAAGTGGATCTGATGGTCATGAGGATTTCCATGCATTGATGGCTAGTTTTTCAAAATCAAAAGCCCTCCTCATAGATTATGGATCCTCCAACCACATGGTTGCCTCTAAAGAATCATTTTCTTCTTTAGATCTCAAAGATGGGCCTACTATTCACATAGGAGACAAAGGATTGGGTATAGTACATATGGAGGATGGCAAGTTCAAGAATGTTCTATTCATTCCCTCCTTGATAGAAAATTTGTTGTATGTACATCGGATGACTCACATTGGATCACCTAAGAAGATGACTTTTGGTCCCGACACAGTTGAGATTACAGAAATCTCTACTGGGAAGACCATAGAGAAAGGGTTTGCAAATCATGTCTCCAAGGCATATGAGTTCTCTCATTTTATGCCCTTCTCTCTTCCTTCTCCTTCAGAATCTGATGAAGATTCAAGTGACTCTTCTTATAATGAAGATGAAGATGAAGATCTTGATGTTGAGATCAAATTTCAAGAACATTCAGATCCAGAACCAACACATGTTCTCAATCTAGAGCCAAGGCAAATATGGGTTTACACAGTCCTTGCACCTACTGAGAACACAGTTGAGGATTTGTTTGATAACAGAACTACCAGATTTCAACATCATACCAACCTTGCATTATGCCATCTACCTCTCCATGAGAGATGAAGCATGATGATGGGGTTCTCTCTTCCATCCCTTGGGAAGACTCCTCATGATCCATTTGCTCCATTTGCAGAAATAACTCCTGAAAGACTTGCTTCATCCAACACATCCTCTACAAAGTGGAAGGAAGATCAGAAGACCAGATCCAGATATAGCACCTGTTTTGACATCCTATAAGGGATCAGCTTGCCAAGTTTTTTGCAAAAGTTTTCACTGATGAAAGCTTCTTTCTTTTCTGCTTAGTATGATGGTTCTTTGAGTTATTTTACTATTCTTTTGAGGGGGGGTATTTTTCCCATGAGGTTTTCCCCATTTCCTCAGTTTATGGACAGTTCTTTATTTTTCTATCATTTATTTGATTGTATGGGTGACCTTTCGTCCTAGTTACTAGGGCCCAGGATGGATTAAGGGGGGGGGTGTTAGGATATTCCTATAGTCCATCCTAGTCCTACTAGCATTTTCGTTATTTTCATTATCAGTCTTGCATGCATTTCTGCATCCAGCATGCATGTATGCATCCCAATCATCAGTCCGAGCACCTAGCCCTCAGTTAGCTAGCCCCGAGAGCTTCTCTCAGATCAGTTTTAGACCTCCTAGATAGGGAGGCACCCACTTCTCACCCACCACTTGAGAAGGGCGCCTTTTCTCACCTACCACTACTATTGTACTTCAGCTAGTTGAGTTATCATCAGTTCTTTCCTTGATTTAAGGGTAGACTAACTCTCAACTGACTAAATCACTCCGATGGACCTCCAATGAGACTTAACTGCCCATTCTAACTCCAGATAGCTCCTCATGCTCCCTCCACTGAGCCTCCTTCATTCAGTTAGTGCCTCCATGTTCCAGTTACACCTACCACACTGAGTTAGACTCAGTTTGACTGATGGTTGACAGTTACTTGTGCATTGATGACTCCACCGATGATGAGATAGAATTCTAGTTGTGCTTTGATGACACTCCACTGATTTTGGATCTATTCATGCAGGCTAATTCGAATCCTGAGCATTGTATAACTACTGTTTTACTATTCAGATTAATGTAACATGTGTAATTATTCTGCCTCTATCTGAGCTCCTTTGGATCTATGTTCTACTGCTATATTCTTCTTCTATTATTCCTAAATTATTTCATTGTGAGGTTTACATCATCTCTTGGATCTACTGTGTGCATTTTCACAAAGGTGAATTACAAGAAAATAGGACCATGTAGAATCTTGAAAAAGATTTATGATAACGCCTATAAGATAGAGTTGGTGATAGACTTTGATATCTCTCTGATATTTAATGTGGAATACTTGAATAAGTTCCGTGATGAAATCGAATATGATGGAGAAGGAAAAATAGATCGGTGGAATCCTCAGTTACCAACCAAAAAAGTCGAGGAACTAGAGAAAATATTGGCCAACTAGGGGTCAACAAAAGGAATTGAAAGGATGATTGTTTTGAAAACTTAATAAAGTGGATAAACCAAGGTATGGACGACACATCATGGGTCTCTAAAGAATAATTGGAACACCTACGAGTGTATCCCTCTTTTACATACACTACAGTTTCATCCACATGAGATTGAATCATGTTTTCTTACTAGGGATGTTTGATGCAGGATCACCCCTGGTAGTGGGAAATCGACATCATCCATAGACTAGTTAGCATTATTAAAGGTAGGAGCCACAATATTTCAACCGCACCGTGTAGGGGGATACATAAGGAACACTAGATGTAGATTCATTGCTCTATTCTAGAAATAAATGGGGTGGATTTAGAACATGTTTCCATTTGTAGAAGGGGAAATAACAACTGTAAATCTCACTGTGGATCCCACAGGATTTGCGGAAGGTGTACCATCAAGCGAATATGAAGGATGTGTGAAGAATTCAAATGGATTGTAACTATTTGAATTCCATCCATATGAAGAGGCATCTTCAGGGGGTATAGTAGGGCAAACCAAAAAAGGAAGGGGTTTGATTTATTCAGTACAATAGAGTCATTGAAGAGAGCACAAGCCCATAAGAGGGTGTCTAGTTTTAGCACCAATGATGTATGTAATCTCTTGATCAATAAATAAATAAAGTTCTTTGATTTTATTTTTGTTGTTGTTCCTTCTCATTGAATGAATGTTTCTGAATTTCTTGTTGATCTAATTAAAATTAACCCACGTGAATCAATATTGTGTTGTTGTTGTTATCTCGTAAAATAGATTTAGTAGTTTTGTTGCTTTGGAATCTTGCAACCACATGTCATCTTCATTAACCAGCCTCTAGGATTTCTAATGGAGTTTTCAAGTATGTGACGAGTTGTTGAGTGAGGATATTTTGAAAAATATGATACAACTAACAAAGAGAGGGACAGTTAGTACATGGTAAGGCAAATGAGAAAAAGAAAAAGGAAGGTGAGAATGTGTAGGATGCGTAAAGGCCACTAAAGAAGATGGAATAGTTGTGATTGTTTGTGTGAATTTATATCAATGAACTTAAATTTTAAAATCTTGAAGAGTGGCTAAAAATGTACAATAAAGTTGAGAGAGTTTATACTTAGAGGTTAGAGAACAATTTATAGGATAAGGAATTGGCAATTTATAGAATAAAAGAAATTGATATTCTAAAAGAGATATCCAACTAATATCATGACAACTTCTAACAAAAAAAAACAATACCCGATAGAGTAAGAACTGGACCAGTGATCTGTGGTTGAATTATCGTTATGCTAGAGTGGAACTCTAAGAGAATGCATTGGTTGAAAGATAAATGAGAGCATACAAGTGGAAATAGTGAGAAAAAATCTGCTAGTGGCTGAATGGGAATGAAACATATTTGTTAAATATTATTTATTTCCATGTCTTGTAAAAAATATAGAGTAGGTTGATAAAGAAGGTGAGTTAATGAAAAATTTAATACCTAGATTAGTGGAGAAGTATTTCCAACCACGGAGAGAAATATTTTGGCATATAAGTGTGCCCTATGTCTGGTAGATGTAGATACAAACTAGAGACTACATGAAACCCTATAGAGGTGGTTTGATCCCTGTGCAAAGGTTACCTACTATCCTAAAATAAAATATTTACTAGGTCTAGGTTTACCAAAATCCATATAAACCTTGCCACTACTTGGCAACTGTAAAGCCTTGAAAAATACCATGATCTTCGGCTACCATCTCCTTGGTACACAAACCATCTCATTTTGTGCTAATATAGGCAAGAAATATAAACTAGTAGCTAGAATATACATTATATTTTCAAGGGGTGCATATTATTGGCATGTTTTATATTCTTATGACGGTTTGATTGTAAATACAGTCAGCAAGGAAAGTCATGGGGGATATCTCACTCATTGATTATTGAATTCCATTTGGTGTCTATTTATTTTGGAATTGAATGGAAGATGCATAACTAACCTTCCCAAAATTCTGATTTAAATATTGGCAAACATGATTGATTTTAATATAAAATAATTATAAGGTCTATATGGAAATGGAGGGATGAGATTAAAACAAAAAATGTATATTTTTGAGTGTTTCTTGTTAATTAGGAGGTATGTTTGTTAAGATCCTTTTAATATGCGTGTTTGTCCATTCCCTTTAAACTAAGTATGCTTCCTTGGCCTTTGAAAATAACTATGCTCTACTTCATACCATGGGAATTTCGACACCATGTATCAACCACGACTCCTAGCTATGCTAGTATTAATGGAATAAATGACAACTCATACTTTAAACACAATTTATAGGATGAAGGAGTTGAAAATTTAAAGTATAAAGGAGTTGAACTTCCAATAGAGATCTATATCCAACCTCTTGTCTGCAGCTGATTTAAAAGTATATTGGAATGGTATGTTGAGAGCCTGCATTAGATGAGAAATAAGATGAGAGCATGCAAGATATAAATAGTGGTAACTGATTTGCATGGGGAGAATTAATATGGAGCTATGGAAAAAACCTATCCAATAGATTTGTTAGCGATTGAATGGGAATGAACTAGATTTTATAAACAATCATGATATCAATGTCTTGTCAACTAAATTGAGTAGGTCGATAAAGAATGTGAATTGTTGAAAAAATTAATCACTAGATTCATGGAGGAGTATTGTGGGAAATGTAGAGAAAGATCTAGGTAGAGATTTGTGTCAAATGTCTAGAATATGTAGCTCACAACGAGAGGCTACATGGAATCCAGTAGATATGGTGTGAACCCTATGTTAAGGAGATCAACTGGCCAAAAACAAAATATCTACTATGGTTGGGTGGTTCAACGACCATATCAACCTTTCTACTTTAGTTTATCGCCTAATTAAAGTCAAACAATTTTGAATTTAATTAGACGAGCGATGGGAAATTTCTAAGGAAATATTAAAAAGGAAGATTTCAGATTGGTCATAATTGAGAGACATTCCTAAAGCTCTCAGAAATACCTAAAGAATTGAGCGAAGGATTATGGCCTATTTAAGAGTGTGGGTTTCCAAAAGCATGGTATTGTACACAAATTGTAGATGGAAATCCACGTGGTTTCCATTGGAAAGGTGTAAACCTAAAATATTCTTCTAAATGATAGGATATTTGAGAACTCAACCAAGACCTTCCACCATAAGGATACAAATAAAGGGGGAAATGGGGTCTCCCTACAAAATTCCATGTGAGTGGGAGAATGTGGAGGAAGAGGATCCATTGATCAAAATGGAAAAGAACGATGAATAGGTTGTTATTTTTTCATCATTTAATTCAATATGATCTAGGATCTTAACTGAGAGAACAACATGTACAACATATCAAACACAAGAGACAAGACACACAAAGCATTTCATCAGAGAAAACCAAGAAGGTGAAAAACCCCGCAACTTCCTCAGAGATAGAATGAACACCAATACAAAGATCACAAAGATCAAACCCCAAAACAAGAGATAGTCTCCTAGCAGCTTCTCCTCATCCACTTGTGTGCACTCCTCCTCTCTCTCACTAATGCGAAGTGAGTGAGTGAATGAATGGATAAATGGAGAGGTGCTCCTCTCTATTTATATTTTACCTTTACTTTCCTTTTACTCTAACTGGGTCGACCTCCCTTAGGAGAGTATAATAATCCATTACCACTTGTCACAGGGCTGACCCCACTAAGGTGGTCTAATAACCCATCAAATATAAGTTATGACACTTACAATATAACTTGCGACACTTGCAAATAGAAATGACGACACCTCCAATTGGAGGAATAATACATCTCCATTTGGGATACAATAAAGTACAAATGTAATACATACAATACACAAGTGAATATCTTCCGAAGTTACAAATACACCAACACTCACTCTTAACTAGGAAGGTATTCTCTTGACACAAGTCATCAATACACATAGGCACAAGTATTCAATACTAGAGCTGGATCATCGTCACTACTGCTGTACTCGTCATCTCAATCACTAGTGATATCTCTCAATTCTTCTTGTCATAGTAAGTTCTATAGAGCTAGCCCTTTTTCATGTTGGATGTAGGCCTACCCTCCATGCAGGTCTTCATCATCTCTGTGAGTGAGCCATCTGATGGAATCTCAGGGTTGATTATGTGCATCCTGCAAAACCTCGAAAGAGCATCGCAGGACTGATTATGTGCGATGCACAACATGCAAGATCTCCTATGGTGCTATTATATGCAAGCAGGAAAAAACTTGAAAGAGTATCTACAAATATCCCAGGACTGATTATATGCTATCAGGAAAAACCTTTAAAGAGCATCCCAGGACTGATTACGAGCTTACTGCTCAACCTATAGGATCTCCCAGGACTGATTACACGCCTATACATGAGCAAAACCTTGAAAGAGCATCCCAGTATGGATTATGAGCATCTTGATCAACCTATAGGATCTCCCAGGGCGCTATTATATGCTCATGCTACTGCACAACTTTCAAACTGTCCACGGCCACAGAGTATCATCTTGATACTCATGATCATACAGATCATCCTTGCATGGAGAATCATGCTGATGTTCATGATCATACTGATCATCATCATATACAACATCATCTGGATGTTCATAGTGGAGCATCGTCCTAATGCTAATCACACAACACTTACATCCACAGCCATGGGAGGACCCACCTGCCACCATGCTTGGAAGGGATCCTACATCTGTGTCTCATCACTTCCTCCTGGAAGTATCTTCAATATGAAGAACACCAAGCCTATCTCTGAAGTACTCGAACTTCACCCTGGCCAGTGGCTTGGTCAACACATCTGCTATCTGCTCGTCTGTCACAACATACAAGAGCGTCACTGCTCCTCTCTGCACCATATCCCTGATATAGTGATACTTGATCTTGATGTGCTTCGACTTGTCATGGAACACCGGATTCTCAGACAGCTTCACACAACTCAGGTTGTCACAGAAGATACAAGTAGCATCCAACTAGAGATCAAACAAATTAGACAGTAGCTTCCTTAGCCATACTACCTCACAACTAGCCGAAAAACATACAACATACTCTGCTTCAGCTATACTCAGTGGAAAGCATGATTGCTTCCTGCTAAACCAAGATATCACACCTGATCCCATACTGAAGGAGCACCCTGAAGTGCTCTTCCCATCTACAGCACTGCCTACCCAATCTGAATCAACATAACCCTCCAGGTTACCTTTTGATTCGCATCATACTTGAGCCCATAATCAACCATACCCTTCAGGCACCTTAGAATATGATTTACAACAATCAAGTGAACATGTCTAGGATCTGTCAAGAACTGGCTCAAGGTGTTCACATCAAAGCAAAGATCTGGTCTCGTGTTCATCAGGTACATCAAGGACCTAATAATCTAATGATACATTGTGGCATCAACCAACTTTGATGAAGCATCACTCAATAGCTTCAGGTTCAATGCCATAGGTGTGCCCATGGCCTTGCAGTCCATCATCCCGAACTGCTTCAGGATCTCTACTGCATACTTCCCTTGTCTAAGGAAGATTCCCTCTGCACTCTGCCACACCTCCATGCCTAGAAAGTAATGTATCATACCCAAGTCCTGGGTGCTTGTTTCAAACCATTCAAGGAATTTTTCAATTGGCACACATATGACTCCCTGTCATGTGTCTCAAAACCAAGTGGCTGCTCCACATACACTTCCTCTTCGACTACACCATTCAAGAAAGTTGTCTTGACATCCATATGGTATATCTTCCACTCCATTACTGCAGCGAGAGAAAGTACTATTCTGATGGAAGTGTAGCTGGCTATGGGTGCAAAATTCTCTTCATAATCTATCCCTTCTTTCTGGGAGAAGCCACAAGCCACAAACCTTTCCTTGTATTTCTCTATGCTACCATTTGTAGCATGCTTGATCTTATAGATCCACTTGGAAGTCACAACAGACTTCCCTTCTGGTCTCGGGACCACATCCCAAACATCATTCTTCGTGATCGACTGGTATTCTTCGATCATGGCATCCTTCCATCACTGTATCCCTGATCTGGGGAACTTCAGATTCTTCAATATTTTCAATAGGTAGTTTTCTTGAACTTCGTCGCTTCAACAAATGTTGTTGTTCTTCTTTTGTAGGTGATTGTACATGATTTTTCCTACAAGTCAAATTCAATTGCATGATTAGAAACTTCTCATAGTTTTTAGAACAAAATATTACACATAAGGACGTATGTCATATAGTCATGCAATTATCTTATCCAAAGCTTCAATACAACATTCATCCATATCCCGTATTCATACGGTAACTTTCTAGATGCCTTCCATCTCTACTAGAACATTGTTAAGAGTGTGCACTACTCCCAACATGTCAGCAAAGAGGTTTCATTCTAGATAAGTAGCAATGGAATGTTGTACAATACCATAGGCCACTTACCCATTAGTTGCATATTAGTAGTATCTTGTTCATTAATGGAACTTTTCTAAAATGCATAATAGAAATCCTAAATATAGGAACATAAGTATGTACATGACTTAACAACATCATTTAAGTAATCATATATACAAGAAATGATAATTCAAACACTTATCTTTGTTTAGTTGTTGGGTGGACTCCCTCTTAATCTTTGCTTCCGTGCAGGAACTACTGGAGCATGCTCCCTCTTGATCTTTTCTTCCCTTATGATATCATTTATGTCTTTAAGCTTCTATCCATCCTAGACCACTATGCATGCTTAAGTGTGCACTAGTGTCATCATTATGTCATCCTCAAGATCTCATACATAATCGTACATTCATTAGTACAATCTCAATACTATCAAAACATTATGATTCTAAATAGTCTTAAACATGTATGGTCATGGTCATTTCATACACAATTAATTTATCACAAGCGTTAGTATTCAAGGTTTTAGGGAGGAATTCTTTTACTCATGCATATTCTTATTTGACGATAGGACTCTTCTGGTTTGTTATATCATTAATCAAAGTAAGAAGCATAATATGCATAAACCCATGATTATTCAAACCTATAACTTCATGAATAATCATTATCAATCATACGAAAGTATACTTATATGAGATCCTAACACAAGGTAGGATTCTAACTTGATATAGGAAAAACATACCTGGATTATCATGTTTGCGAGTTATGTCTAACATACCCAAACAATGTCTTCTTTGTTCTCTTCGATGATTTAGAGACCTTGTGCTAGTAACCTGCATATCTCATAAGTTAAGCATTGTAGAACCAAATTATACATACCTTGTAAGTAGAGCTTCTATGTGATCAATGGCTATGGATGAGTCTTTGTCTTCATGTCACCATGGTCATATGTTCTTTATCAAGAACTTGATTTGTCTTTCTTGATGTAGCTTTGATGTTAGCGGACAACATCATCATCATACAACACCATAGTGCATTAGTACAATCATAAGTGTTATAACCCTAATCAATGAATGTCTTCTATCATTCACATGCATTCATACTTTTACTAAGGTGATAAGACAAGTCTAAAATTAATCAAGATTGTACTAACCTCAATAATATGAAGACAAACTTAAACATGAACAGATTTCAAAACATACTTGTATCTCCTCAAGTCATACCTGTCAGGATTGCTTGTAGTGTTCTTATGTAAGGCCTTATCCTCATCTCCATCTGGAAATGGAACTTCTTCACTTATGTAGGTGTCCAATTCATTGTCTTCTAGGATTAACCCAATCTGCTTTGATTTGCTGAAACTAGATCTGTAGCTGGCTAGGGTTTTCAGCCGAGAAACCCTAAAAATCCAAACTTGGAATTTCAAACTTTTGTCTAGACAAGGAGATGCATTTGAATGAGGAGAGTAAACTGGTGTGCTCAGATTTTATAAACTTAAAAAATTGACCCTTCAAAGAAGACCTACAAATTTTGGATTTGCAATTTCTGTCAAAATCTGCTTTTCTGGTTTTCTGGTCCAAAACCTGAACTAGGGTTTGATGGATCCCGGGGTTCTACCTAATCAAAAAATTCGATCTTGGTCTCTAAATTTAAATTTTTCCGAGGAGAGAAATCCTATGTTGAGAGCACTCCAAAATTTCACTTCTTTCAAAAAAACCTAATTTCCCGCAGCAGTGGCAAGCCAAAAATGAAAGTGCTCAGAATCTAATTCTGTTTTGACAGAAATATATGCCATATTGTTTCTGATGTATCTTTGAAATTTCGGATCCTCAGGGTTTCAAACTTCGTCATGTCGTATAATGACCTGTCATATTTCCAACCCCATAGATTTGAGCTTCAATGGATTTTCCATGGGAGAGATATATGAAGTGTCACAACATGATCTGTTTATGGGATGAAACAACATAGCAAACTTGTACGGAGTTCCACGTGTCACTGTTTCAACTTTGGCCTCTGAAAATCAGAGCTGTGAAACTACCTTCCATGCCCTAACTGGCACCTTTTATGGAATTTCATTTGGAGCTTCCTAGCCCGATATATGACCTCTGTTCCTAGGTCACCTGTTTAGGGCTGCATTCTGGAAGAGGCAGAAACTGTAACTTGTACGAATCATATATCACAAACTACAATGAATCTGAGGCTGACATTTTTACACCGGGTACATATGTGTCTGATATTCGGCCTGTAAAAAATTCAGACCCTGAACCTTCGCCAAAACTTATTTATAGTGAAAGTTCCACGATGAATAGTTTTTACTATATCAAGCCCTAGCTTCCAATTTGTCACAAGTGCAACAAGTGTCGTAAATGCCATACATTTCCTTCCTTTGGGAGAGCTTTGATACCATGTTATTTTTTCATCTTTTAATTCAATATGATCTAGGATCTTAACTGAGAGAACAACATGTACAACATATCAAACAGAAGAGACAAGATACAAGAGACACAAAGGATTTCACCAGGGAAAACAAAGAAGGTGAAAAACCCTGCAACTTCCTTAGAGATAGAATGAGTACCAATACAAAGATCACAAGATCAAAACCCAAAACAAGAGATAGTCTCCTAGAAACTTCTCCTCCTCTACTTGTGCACACTCCTCCTCTCTCTCACTAATGTGAAGTAAGTGAGTGAATGAATGAATAAATAGAGAGGTTCTCCTCTCTATTTATACTTTACCTTTACTATCCTTTTACTCTAACTGGGCCGACCTCCCTTAGGAGAGTATAATAAACCATTACCACTTCTTACTAGGCCGACCCCACTAGGGTGTTCTAATAACCCTTTAACTCATACTAAGCTGACCCCTCTAAGGTGGTATAATAACCCATCAAATATAAGTTATGGCACTTACAATATAACTTGCAAGACTTGCAAATACAAATGACAACACTTCCAATTGAAGGAATAATACATCTCCATTGGGGATACAATCAAGTACAAATGTAATGCATATAATATACAAGTGAATATACTTTGAAGTTACAAATACATCAACATAGGCTAGGGTAATGATCTATCTAATCCATTGAGATGAAAAAATAAATGCACAAAGTGAGCGATAGATGAAGTGCCAAGGCATTTTATCAAAATAATTGGAAAGATCTGGTTTGATGAGAATTCTAGGTAATTTTGAGATGTTTCAGGTATGGATAGTTTTGTGTGCCAAAATTATGCCATCAAATATTTGGTTCCCTTATACATATCTTACTTTATCCTTATATATTATACGAGGGAGAATTGGTTTCATCCAATTAGTGATAGGATTGTTGATTAGTTTGAAGATAAAATTACATAAGGAAATGTAGAAAAACCTACCAAGGGTCAAGGAAATCTCCTCTTTGGGGATAAATGCATAAAGGTTGAGATGAAAGTAGGTAGCACATTTTAGCGAGATATGAAATCTTCCATCGCTTCCCACAAATCATATTGGATGATTTTCCATCAGTGATTATAGAAGTATGCAATAAAACCAATAGGTCCTAGATATTTTCCTGCTGGCATCTCCATAACAACACCTTCCACTTCTTCTAGAGAGACTTCCTAAAGAAGACTATCTTTTTGTTCAACCGTAACGAAGGAGGGGATGTTGGAAACAATATTTTTTATGGCATATCTCCTATTGGTAGGATTTTTTGAGAGGAGTTCCTTATAGAAGGGGACTAACTCCCTTAAATATACTTATGGATGATAAGTGTTTTCCCCTTATCATTAAGCAGATGAGGTATTTTTTTCTTGTCGATGTTGGATCATCGAGGCATGGAAGAATATTGTAGTTTCCCCCCCTCTCATGATCCATTTGATTCTATATTTTTTCCTCCATAGGGGATCATTTTTATTCATCCTTTGATTGATTTCATTTTGTATCTATCCCCCCCTCTCCCTTAAAATCGCCTTCGAGTAGCCTTCCTCAATCGCTACTTGTCGGAGCTGATTTAGTTTGTTTTCCACATATCCCTGATCTACAATAATGTTTTTAAACACTTATTTCTTCCATGCTTTTAAATTCCCTTTGACATATTTTATGCATTATTGTAGCTAGTACATATTAGAGCCATAGTTAAGAGGGGATTCTTTCCAGCATTGGGAGAAGGATTCTATGAATGTGGGATGCTCCAACCTTAATTTTTCAAATCCGAAGGGCTTATTCTTCCAATGATGAGCTATGTCCACTTTAATTCTAACGGGACAATTATCAAAGATGAATCCCATAAGGATAAAACTATCCATGGTTATACCTTATCTCATCATTTGTTCTGGGAGTAGGAATCTATACATACACAAGGAAAGCTATGATGAGCCTTGTATCATGTTATTCCAAGTATAAAAACCATGTTTAGGTTAAATTTCCACTAGATTAATATTGTTTATAAGAGTTTGGAAGGATTTTCTTGAACTATCCAAGAGATAGAGACCCCCCCTTTTTAAATAATGGAGATAATCATGTTAAACCCCCCCATGATCCAATAAGAGTCCCAAGAGTGCTTACATAGGTCACAAAGGGAATGTAGATAATTCAGTTTGGATTCAAGGATTGATGGGCCATAGAAATTTGTGAGGAGGCCATTTCCCTTTGATCTAGATATTTGGAATCGAGCATAAAGAGTTCTTGAAGTAGAGAAAAGTTTGAGAGTTGGATGAGGTTGGGGTTCTATATGATAGTTGTACCTCCAACTTATCCAATGACATCCAGAGTGATATATTTGTAGCCCTTCCATCAGAATTGGGTAATGTTAATGAGGTTATAGATGTGGAAATCTCAACATTTGGTTTATTGCAAAATGATTACTGTAGGAGATTCTTGATTGATCTTGGATTGAAGAGTGTGTTTTTTACTCTTCCCATCAAACACTTGATATTCCATGAAAATATATTCATAGGGAAAATTATTGAGAGGAAGATGAGTACATAATCGTATCCAAGATGTATTTGTACTTACCTAATGAATAATTCTTTCTCCTAGCTTAACAAAATTTTGCTAATTTGTTTTGCAACCGTTCTTATAAATTCTCATAAGCATTGTAATAAAATTATTGCACATAAAATACAAAGACAATCATTATATTTAAATAAAGAATATATAGGTAATTGGATTTATAAGAGAAATTTTCCACCCAACCATAGGTACTATGTCCAACATATACTTATTTTTTTAGAGTTCACCCCCAAGTTGGGCTATGGGGCCACTAGGGAGAAGGACACACCTACATGCTTCTCTCTCTCAACCCAAAACCCATTCTAATATCTATGATCATCCAAATGATCATACATATCTCTATGAAGAACTCACTCATCCACAATATCCTTGGCTCCAATAATACCTATCCCAAACAACATCCTTCTAGGCTCACACATCCCCATCACTGATCCACATATCTCTTAGGCAATCTATCTTGTAAGGTGCTTACTAGTGTGTGAATAGAAGGCATCCATCGCACTACATCTATTGGAGACATTAGAGAAAATTTGGGGTCTAAAATGGGACTTATAAGAAAACGAGTCACCTCATAAGAAAACAAGCCATTGAATTTAAGAACAAATAGATTTCAAGAAAATAGTCAACCATAATGTTTGAGTTGTCATATTTGACATTAAAAAAAGTATTTTTTTTCGTTTGTATTTTCAGCATATCTCCGTATCATTTTACTCAAATTTCGAGAAGGAGCACTCGTTGGATGCATAATTAAATTACACATCCAACGAGTACCTACACTGCATGCTTTTGATGGACCTCACCCCACAAAAAATGAGATATACATAAAAAAAACGTGTTACTTTAAAAATAACATGTTTTTTTTATGTATTTCTCATTTTTCGTGGGGTGGGGTTTGTCAAAAGCATGCAGCGTGGGTACTTGTTGGATGCAAAATTTAATTCTACATCCAACAAGTGCTCGTTCTCAAAATTTGAGTAAAATGACAGGGATATATGTTAAAAATATGAAGAAAAAAGTAGTTTTTTCTCTTTTCCTCCAAAATTCATAAATATTAGTTTATTATTTTAACTATTATTTTATTATTTTCCTTAGGAGGCCCATTTTAGATCTCAAATTTTCTCTAATGACCACTTGTAGGATTAATTCATGGGTTATCAAGCACGTAAAATTAGTGTACCTTAATGGGTAAAGGTTCCTACCCCTCTAAACCTCAACCCTCACCTACAACCATCTCTTTTCCCTTCAAATCCACAACTTTGGTTCCAAATTTAACTTTATGGGTTGCACGCAGTCTAGTAATGGTATAAATAGCACTAATGCGGTGATAGAGAACCATTGTGTCGGAAATGAAAATAAAAATAAAAAATTACACTAATCTGGTGTCATCGACTATAGATGCTCTAATGCTTTTCTTGTAAATAAACTAACAAGTGACAAATATGAAATTACAAAGAAATTTTTTTTGCTTGGTTTGTAAGCCTAATTCATTGTGGTAATTTATGTTATGCTCTGGTTTGGTGGAAAAATACAATCACACCATTGATGATTAGAAATAAATGAAACATTTTTTCGTCCTACTGTTTTTTATTTTACCATATACTAGTTTGTATCTATCAAAACGTATCAGTTCATTTAGGTTAGGTAAATGCAACGTTGCAAAATATAACAAATTTGAAAAGTTTTTCCTTCAGGTTTACATTTAACCTACTTCTGTGCTTTCAAATTTGTTGTAAACTGGTGCGCCGACATAAGTTAAATACACTAGTTGTAGAATTATACAATATATATTTTTTTCACTTAATGGCGTCTTAGATTGCGGTGCCATATGATATATGTTCACATTGTTGTGTACTTGTCTTAGGTGGATGAATACATTTGGTATGTATAAAAGCACCGAAAAAAAAATCTACTAAAACCTCCACCCACTCACCTCCACTAGTGACCTCTACTATAAACTAATCTCTGGGCTCTTTTTAGAGGAGCATATGCTATGACCTCTTCTACAAGGCCTTTTCCTTCTAGCATTAAGTATTTTTTCAAAATTAGTAACAAAATTTAAAATGTTATAATCATGATCATAAATGAAGAGCCAAAATTACTTTATGGTGTGCTAGTGATCTCATATCCATCAACATAATTGATATTAGTGTATTCAGTCCTGATAGAGGCATTATAACTACTATCACTCTCCTCTCAAATATCTATAAGCAAGACATCAATGCCATCAATTTAATGTGTAGATGTAGAAGATGATCCCATAAATGGTGCTTTTGAAGTTGGACAAGATGCACTAAAAATAGGGGGAACCTCTAATACTATCCTTGAAGAAAGGAAAATTTTAGGGGCGAAATTTAGCCCATGGGCTATTTTTCCATGTTTTTTTCCAAAAAATGATTTGCCAATTTGCATTTTTTGAAGCCTCGATTCGCAAATTTTTCACTCTAAAAATAGCAAAATTCTTATATAAACTATATAAATTCCTTAGAAATTGAAATATTTTTTGAAAAACATCGCCAAATATTTTATAGTTGACATTTTAAGAATTGGTAAGATTCGCCAATGTTTATACACTTTTAAATAAGTATGGATCCTTAAAATTTTCCCTGCCTTGAATTCGATGTATTTCCCTCTAAATATTTCATCCACAAGTGTAAATTACAGTGAACGTAAGCCAAATATGCCAATTTTCTAGATCCTAAATTGTTTATGTTCTTTCTATGGATGAACTAATGTGTTATCCAACTCCTCTCACATGCTAATGCACCAGTGATTTATTTTCTAAACATAAAAATATTATTATATCAGTACAATAATTCACATCTAATAATTTGAAAAGGTACATAAAACATAAAGAAATGTGATGCCCTACATACCTGACTCAATAAGCTCATTACAAATGTTTGCAATTGAGGTGTCTCATATCCATGGAGAAAAAACCAATGAGTAAGGATGACCTCTATATGAGACATATCTTGTATTTCCCTACTTGTAGTGAAAGCATGGGTAATCCCTTGCCTATATGATATTGAATATATTTGTATCTAATATTGTGTCTTAGGAAAATGATACATCCTCTCCATACAACTATAAAATCCACCGATGTTATCTCTATCCAATGGCCTATACAACATACACCACATTTTGTCCCCAATATCCCATATTGTTTTATTTATTGATTGATCATTATTACCTATTGGAAATATGTGTTCTTTTCCTATACATTCCCTCATATACAAATCCCATGCATGCAACATTAGAATCAACCATTCTCAAAATCCCTACAATAGGTTTGTTAGGAACCCATGTCTTTACTTTGTCAGTATATTGTTGTTGGACGCATATGCTTTGTAAGTCATCCCGTAGTATTTGTTGATCAATAGTTTGTGTTATTGTTGTTGGCGCATATGCTTTGTAAGTCTCCCGTAGTATTGTTGATCCATAGTTTGTAGTGGCCCATGGTTTTGACCCATAGTATTGGCACCTAGACTTAGTATATAAGTGTGTGTTGAGGCCTATGAAGGTACCGTGAAGTTATTTGTATTGAGCTTGCTCAAAGGAGGTTGCCCCCTCAAAGTGGCCTGCGATCAATATAAAAGTGATTCTGAGTTCTGTCATTTCTTCTATTTCGCATATTCTTATTAATCAATTGTTGTAGGTTCTTTGCATCTGGTATCAGAGCACTTTCTTGGGCTTGCTGGGTGAAATTTCTACCAAAATTTTTTTTTCGCATCTGTTGCAGTTTAGGATTTGGGAATAATCCCTATCCGCTTAACTGTGGGAAGTACTAGGACATAAGCCCTAAAATTCATTGTGAGGAGTACCACAGGAACCCCGAAGTAGCTGGCCCATTGAGAGGACATGCCAGCGAAAAGGGCAACCACCCCTACCTGATTGACTAGTTCCCACCCATGAGGTAAACCAAGAGCTGTCGTTTGTGGCAAAGCGGTTATCAGTTTTACCTAAGCCGTGGAGTGAGGGGTACTGCCCCGATACGCAAGCTGTCAAACAACATTGGTGGCCGAGTGAAACCATTGAACTATTAGGAAGCCGCACATACCTGGGGTCCATATCTATTTTTAGCTGAACTGTTGTCGATCACTACTGCGCCGTTTCAGATCCAGCTGTTCAGATCCATTCTGAAAGCCATTCCAGATCCAACCATTTTCAATCCATTCGGTGTCATTTTAGATCCCTCTATTTCTGCTCACTTCTAGGCCGTTGCAGATCTATCTGTTTCAGATCCCTTTCGAGCCATAGCCGCTCCATTCTGGAAAAAAAAAAAAAAAAAAAAACTCAGTTTTTTCTCCATATCTCCCTTGTTTTCACTCCGTTTCCCTTGAAACTTTCGGGGAACCCCTATAATCCCATTCTATAGTTTTTTCTCCATATCTCCCTTGTTTTCACTTTGTTTCCCTTAAAACTTTCGGGGAAACCTTGTAATCCCATTCTGCATATTTCATTCGTGAGGACCCTATCCCCAATTCCACTTCCCAAATCCCAAAATCCCACATTTGTCTATTTTTAGGGTTTACCATAACTTCCTCATATTTCACCCAATCACCTTCAAATTTTACCACAGAGTTCCTTTCCGAATTCTGCTTCTTTGTCCCCCTTTGCCAAATTTTCCCATTCTTTCACTCCGCTTTTGAAATCCTCATTTTTTGCTTCCTCGTCTATTCGACAATGTCCAAAACCTAGTCAAACCCTAATTACCCTTGAGATTTTTTCCCAAATCCAGATTTTCCTTTAATGAAGCAGTTTCTGTTTTTGTTTTTCTACCCAGTCAACCTAAAAAAAAAAAAACTCCTGGTTATGGTTGTCACCCACCCAAGAGCAAAAACGATGGAAGAAGCACTTGCATCCATCCAAGCCAAACTCCAGGATCTAGATGAAAAATTTCTCGGCCTCCATCTTGAACATTCAACTATGAACAACAAACGGCAGTTCAAGTCTTCATCAGACAATGGGTTCTCTTCTTCCAGCAATTTCCAAGGTCTGAAGCTTGATTTTCCTCTCTTCAATGGCACTGATCTAATTGGATGGATCTATCGTGTAGAATAGTATTTCAGTTTGCATAATAATTTTGATGTCAACAAAGCTCCACTTGCATCCTTTCATTTGGAACAGGAAGCTCTTCAATGGTACCATTGGTACATCAAGGCTCATGAAGACCCAAAATGGCCAGACTTTTGCCAGCTCCTTTTGCAACGATTTGGTCCTAGTGCTTTTGATGACTTCACAGGAGCCCTGTCATGTCCCAAATTTGGTATTGGGTCACAATGGCCTAATCACATTGGCTCTATTCATTAGAGTTTGTCAAATTGATGCTAAAGGTCAAATAATTGCCAAGGAGGAAAATTACTAGTTTCCTAGGTTTGGGGTGGAAGCTTTGGGATTTGGAATAATGGGGATAATAAATGATGTTTGAACATTAGAATGGAATAAATATTTAATAAAGGATCTAAATAAATATATACAAGTGAAAATCAAAGTGGCATTTCATCATGAAGACACATGGAGGAAGTGGGACCCACATATGGCTAGATTTCCCCACTACATTTGGCATCATTCTCTCACCAATTCGAATTCAAGGTGAATGGTAACATACTTGGGGGAGTCCAAAAGGTATTATTCATTGCATGACTCATCCAAGGTCGAAATATAGAGGAAGAGTAACTCCCATGGAAGAGGAAGAGGCAATTTGGAGCTAGTGAGACACTTGGGCTAGATTCCCTAGCTCTATGACAACAATAATGAAGACGCTATGACATCTATGACACAAATCAGACCTGAAGGCTGACATATGACATATATGACATGTCAGGGCTAAAAATAGACTCCAAGAGGGCGCTCAAGGGTGTTAGGGCAGCTAAGATGCTTCCACATGTGATTTGGTGGAAGTGGGAGACTAGGAATTGTTGTACAAGTGGCGTTCTTTGGAATCTCTTCCCAACATGAGTTGGCATGAGTCTCTTGGAAGGAATTCGACCCATGGAGGACATTAGAAGTTTATAAATGTCAATAACAAAGAATGAAACCAGCTTTTGATCATTTGTAGAATTTGTAATTGCATTTGTGAAGAGGGAGAGCTAGTGGATGACTAGTTTCTTGCCTTAGCCAATTTTGAGGGTGAAAGATTCCCATCCAAGTTGGTAATTGGAAAGGCCATTCAGACCTTTCATTTGGAGCTTTAATGGAGTCTTTATTTGCAGGTGTAAGCTACAGGGCATCTCATGGTTTCTTCTATTGCAGCTCACTCCTTCAACCATTTCCAGTTTTGATGGCATATTCTTGATCCTTGAGGGAGGGCATTTTTGGTGATATATTGTACTCTTTGGGGAAGATTTTAATGCCCCATTTCTTTTGTAATATGAATTAAATACTCTGTTCTTCATCTCCAAAAAGTTTCAGGTCGAAATTTCAAGTAGAAATGTATAAATCTCATTTTTAATGGAAGAACAATGCCATTTCCCCACTACCTTGTTGTGAACCAATGTATTGATGATGATTTCGAATGAATGGATGATTCTATGATATATTTGTGATCCATATACTTCCATGGATGTCTTCTACAAGTTTCATGTACTGTACTTGAGCATTTGAAGCATTTTTACTCAGTTTAGTTCTATTGGGAGGTGAAATAGTGCCATTTCCCCAAGGGTCGAATTGGGGATTTTTGCAGTTGAATGGGAGAGGGTGAGAACAGTTGTAATAATCCATTAATGGTGCATATGAGACTTTAATAAAATAATTAACACATTACATACCTCTGTTCATAAATTTGAGTGGGTTTGGAGGCATTTGGGAAGCCATTTTCAGTACTCACCCCAGGGGGATTTGAACCCCAAATCACTAGTAAAATTGCATAATTGGTCCAGAATATTAAGAGAGTTTGCAGAGGTCCTTTGGTGGACATATGTCATCCATAAATATCATATTCAATTTCTAATATCATTCATACACCTTCCTTGAAGATTTGAAGGCATTTGGAGTCAATTTGAGACCTAGAGGCCAATACTAGTCAAAGGAAAATCACTAGTAAAGTTACCTACATTGATCATAATTGAAAGAGGATTTGAAGAAGTATTTTAAAGGTCCAAAGGCATCCCTGAAACACATATTTATGTTCTAATATCATTCATATACCTTCTCAGAAGATTTGGGATCATTTGGGGCAAATTTGGGACCTAGAGATCCAAACTAGTCAAAGGTCGAACTAGGGAAAAAAAGTGAAAAATTGCAATTTTAATAAATTCCTAACAAGGGACATTACAGTGGTATCAGAGCATGGTCCTTGCACCTGTGTATTAGGTACATACATTCAAGAATAATTGGCAGCCATGTCTTACTATTATGATGAATCCTATGAGTACAATTCTTATGAGGAATATGCAGATGCTTATGAGCAATATGAAGCAGAATGTGAATGGTATGAGGAAGAGGTGCCATCATGCAACACTTCTTACAATTTCAAGAGAAATGAAGATTATTCTTATGACTTTAAATCTGATGAATATGAGTGTGTCACACCAACCAAGGATAATTCTATGAGTGAGTTCCAAAGATGGAGAGCAAAATATAAAACCTTGCCCCAACAATATCAAAAATATCAAGAATATCTTGCTTTTAGCAAAAATACACAAAATGCCATGTCTTTTGAGTACTATGCTTAACATGTTTTTGAAAATAGGCCCAAAAATGAAGATGTGGAGTTAGTGAAGAAAGGTTTATTCCCTTCTTGTAAAAATCCTTGGAGCGAGTATCATATATGTGTGCATGAAATGATGTCCTCCTTGAGGAGAGCTTTTGAGATTTATTCAAGAAGAGATTCCAAATATATTGATCCTAAGGAAAATAAGGGGAAAAATGCATCAGCTTACTTTGAGGAGCAAAAGGAAGAGACATCACAAGAGCATGAAGAAGATTCTATTGAAAATATGGAAGATCATTTCGAGACACCTTCTAGCTTAGACATGAACCAAAGAGCATCTACTGATGGATGCTTAAACTATGAAGGAGTACCTACTGATGGGTGCTCACACCTCTATGTTGGTGACATAGAGATTACTTTTGAAAGTGTTTCTACAAGTACAAGTTTCATTAAGCATGATAATGAAGACCTTGTAGCAGTTGAAGAAGAACCAAGATCAACTTCCCCATCACCACTTGAGCTTCATGAAGTTGGTCCAAGCAAAATTGAAGAAGATGAGGAGGTTCATTTGCAAGAGCCTCATTTTCTTGAAGGGTCCTTAAAGATGAATAAAAATAAGATCCAAGAGTCCCTCAGCATTCTCCATGACACTCAAGCATTGGTGTCAAATTCTTGTTGGAGAGCTACTTCATTGGAGGAAACATCCTTCCTTGAAGACATGGAGAAGATTCAAAGAGCAATGTGCCACATCAAAGGTAATTTCATGTCTTTGCTTTTTGATAGAAACCATTTGTTTGAGCTAAATGAATTGTTACATGATGCATACTTGAAGAATAATGAGGATATTCATAAGCTCACAATTCAAAATGAGCAACTTCTTGAAAAGTTGCAAGATACTTGTTTTTCCTCCTATGTTTCAGATTGTCAAATGGTAGATTGTTTGGAGGATTCTCATGGCATGGTGGATCATGAGAAATGTGGGAATTTGAATGCGCTTAATGTGTTTGAATATGAACTTGAAGAGATCCAAACACTTGATGTGGTGGAAGAGGAACTTGAATTGTCTCTTGATGAAGCTTATGCAATTTTTAAAGAAGAGCATGATTCCTCTACATGGGAACCAATCTATGACAAAGGTTTCCCACTTTTGAAGGAGCTGCATGATACTACCCACATGGATCCTTCCCATGATGAAACTTCTGCACTTTTTGATCATTTGGGTGATTTGGTTCATTCTCCTACATCCTACAATTCCATGTTTTGCAACATTGGTCTCAATGAAGTATGGGTGAAAGGGTTCTTTTTGATGGTGCCACATGAGGAGTATGGAACTCTTAGATTTACTTTTTATGATGATATGGTTGGAGCACATTCTTATTCACATTTGCAGAAGCATACTTTGTTATTTTATGATGATGCACATCTACATGGATGCACCTATGATATGGATTTGAGTCACTTGAAGACTCATGGTTTTTCTTGCTCAACACTGGGTTCATTTGATGTTAGAGGAACTTCATCCAACACTTCGATGAATAGATTTATGATGGGAGAACATTTTTGTTGGAAGCCACATACTTTGTTACATCTTTATGATTCTCACATTCATGGATGTATGGGTGAGACTTCTTTGAGTCATTTGAAGTCTCCTTGTTTTTTTTGCTCATTATTTGGTTCAGATTTTAGTGGAGATTCTTCATTCACTTCTTGGATGAAAGAATACATGGTTGAATATTTTGATGCATATCACATTCTCTTGGAGCAGCACTATTGGACATGGGATCCTCACCTATGTCATTGGACTAGATTTGATGGGTCACTTGAAGATTGTATGCACTTGGAAAATGGTGGTCTACATGCTTGGAGGTATAAGCACTTTCATGACTCTTTGATGAAGCATCTCCTTTATGTACATTTTCATTATGTTGTTATGTACTTTCATGATATATATTTTGTACTCATGATGTTTGGAAGAATGCATAGAAGAAAATGGGATCCAGGAATCCTCTTATCTGATGGTATGGGTTGGAGAGCACTTTTAATTGTTGGGGTGCAATACAAGCAATGGGACCCTGGAATAATTTTTATCTCATTGGTTTCATATTTTTTTGGGAAGCAAGCAGTATGGGAGATGGATTCCCCACTTAATAGAGTGATTTTAATCAGAGTAGTGCAGCAGCAAGCATGGTGGTTCCTCTCTAAAATCTTCATGGAAACTCAAAGACTCAAGGTTGGGCAATTCAATGGCAACTTCAAAGAATTATACATAAAGTAGGTTCTTCAACACCCACATTTAAAATTGCTTGAGGACAAGCAATATTGGGAAGGGAGGATTTGTCATGTCCCAAATTTGGTATTGGGTCACAATGGCCTAATCACATTGGCTCTATTCATTAGAGTTTGTCAAATTGATGCTAAAGGTCAAATAATTGCCAAGGAGGAAAATTACTAGTTTCCTAGGTTTGGGGTGGAAGCTTTGGGATTTGGAATAATGGGGATAATAAATGATGTTTGAACATTAGAATGGCATAAATATTTAATAAAGGATCTAAATAAATATATACAAGTGAAAATCAAAGTGGCATTTCATCATGAAGACACATGGAGGAAGTGGGACCCACATATGGCTAGATTTCCCCACTACATTTGGCATCATTCTCTCACCAATTCGAATTCAAGGTGAATGGTAACATACTTGGGGGAGTCCAAAAGGTATTATTCATTGCATGACTCATCCAAGGTTGAAATATAGAGGAAGAGTAACTCCCATGGAAGAGGAAGAGGCAATTTGGAGCTAGTGAGACACTTGGGCTAGATTCCCTAGCTCTATGACAACAATAATGAAGATGCTATGACACCTATGACACAAATCAGACCTGAAGGATGACATATGACATATATGACATGTCAGGGCTAAAAATAGACTCCAAGAGGGCGCTCAAGGGTGTTAGGGAAGCTAAGATGCTTCCACATGTGATTTGGTGGAAGTGGGAGACTAGGAATTGTTGTACAAGTGGCGTTCTTTGGAATCTCTTCCCAACATGAGTTGGCATGAGTCTCTTGGAAGGAATTCGACCCATGGAGGACATTAGAAGTTTATAAATGTCAATAACAAAGAATGAAACCAGATTTTGATCATTTGTAGAATTTGCAATTGCATTTGTGAAGAGGGAGAGCTAGTGGATGACTAGTTTCTTGCCTTAGCCAATTTCGAGGGTGAAAGATTCCCATCCAAGTTGGTAATTGGAAAGGCCATTCAGACCTTTCATTTGGAGCTTTAATGGAGTCTTTATTTGCAGTTGTAAGCTACAGGGCAGCTCATGGTTTCTTCTATTGCAGCTCACTCCTTCAACGATTTCCAGTTTTGATGGCATATTCTTGATCATTGAGGGAGGGCGTTTTTGGTGAGATATTGTACTCTTTGGGGAAGATTTTAATGCCCCATTTCTTTTGTAATATGAATTAAATACTCTTTTCTTCATCTCCAAAAAGTTTCAGGTCGAAATTCCAAGTATAAATGTATAAATCTCATTTTTAATGGAAGAACAATGCCATTTCCCCACTACCTTGTTGTGAACCAATGTATTGATGATGATTTCGAATGAATGGATGATTCTCTGATATATTTGTGATCAATATACTGCCATGGATGTCTTCTACAAGTTTCATGTACTGTACTTGAGCATTTGAAGCATTTTTACTCAGTTTAGTTCTATTGGAAGGTGAAATAGTGCCATTTCCCCAAGGGTCGAATTGGGGATTTTTGCAGTTGAATGGGAGAGGGTGAGAACAGTTGTAATATTCCATTAATGGTGCATATGAGAATTTAATAAAATAATTAACACATTACATACCTCTGTTCATAAATTTGAGTGGGTTTGGAGGCATTTGGGAAGCCATTTTCAGTACTTACCCCAGGGGGATTTGAACCCCAAATCACTAGTAAAATTGCATAATTGGTCCAGAATATTAAGAGAGTTTGCAGAGGTCCTTTGGTGGACATATTTCATCCATAAACATCATATTCAAGTTCTAATATCATTCATACACCTTCCTTGAATATTTGAAGGCATTTGGAGTCAATTTGAGACCTAGAGGCCAATACTAGTCAAAGGAAAATCACTAGTAAAGTTACCTACATTGATCAGAATTGAAAGAGGATTTGCAGAAGTATTTTAAAGGTCCAAAGGCATCCCTGAAACACATATTTATGTTTTAATATCATTCATATACCTTCTCAGAAGATTTGGGATAATTTGGGGCAAATTTGGGACCTAGAGATCCAAACTAGTCAAAGGTCGAACTAGGGAAAAAAAGTGGAAAATTGCAATTTTAATAAAATTCCTAACAAGGGACATTACAAGCCCTCACTAAACTTCGCCAAATTGGCACTGTGAGAGAGTATCAAACTGAATTTGAGAAACTAGCCAACCACACGGAAGGATTGTCTGATGACTTTTATAGGAGTTTTTTTATCAGTGGTCTAAAGGATGCCATCTGCTCTGAGGTCAAAATGTTCTGTCCCAACACAATGATGGAAGCCCTAGTGTTGGCTAAGTTGGAAAAAGACAAGATTGCAACTCAACAACGCTCCAATCCCACTTTTGTTCCCTTTGGAAATATGGGTTCTCAACGACCACCCATACCACAGGCTCCTCAACCAACTCCTATCAATCGTTTGTCTGAAATAGAGATGCAAGCACGTAGAGAAAAGGGGCTTTTCTATAATTGTGATGAGAAAAGGGGCTTTTCCGCCTACCTCTGAAATTGGTGACGAAGATCCAGAAACAATGGATGCTCAGGTAGACATTCAGGAACCGCCTATTGACCCTCCATCTCAGGATGACCAACCAGAGATATCTCTCCATGCTTTAGCTGGAATCACCGCCTTCCAAACAATGTGGGTCAGGGGTTACCTCAAGAAGCTTCCTCTTACAATACTCATTGATTCTGGTAGCACTCATAATTTCATTGACCCTTGGATCGCCAAACAAGCTGATTGTTTTATCCACCCTTACTCCAACTTTGAAGTCATGGTTGCAAATGGGGGCACCTTACCTTGCAAAGGGAAGTGTCGAAATGTGCATATCTCTATGGAAGATTATACCTTGCGCTTTGACATGTTTGCCTTGACCTTAGGTGGATGTGATGTGGTTTTGGGCGCTCAATGGCTACACACACTTGGCCCTATCTTATGGGATTTTGCTGAACTTTGGATGCAGTTTTCCCTCAATGGACAAAAACACACATTGACAGGATTACAACCAGGGTCTCTCAGCATCATCAGTTCACATTGCATGGAAAAAATCCTCAATAATAATTCACATGGTGTCATCTCTTAGATCCATTCCATTCAGATGCAACCATCAGCAGTCTCCACTACTCCTTTGGATCTACAACAAATTCTGGATCGATATACAGGTGTCTTTGCTGAACCAGTGGGATTGCCACCTTTAAGGCCAGAAGACCATCGTATTCAGCTCCTTCCTGGCAGCGTTCCTCCCAACATCAGTCCCTATCTCTACCCATTTCACCAAAAAATGGAGATTGAAACGCTCATTCGGGACTTATTGAAGCAAGGTATTATTCGCTCAAGCACTAGTTCCTTTTCTTCTCCAGTTCTTCTTGTCGGCAAAAAAGATGGGTCATGGCGCCTCTGCATTGACTTCTGATCACTTAATCACCTCACCATGAAGGATAAGTTTCCAATTCCTATTGTTGATGAGCTTCTTGATGAGCTTCATGGGGCTCAATTTTTCTCCAAGTTGGATCTTCGTTCTGGGTATCATCAAATTCAGGTTCATGAGGATGATATCCCTAAAACAGCTTTCCGCACACATGATGGCCATTATGAGTTTTTGGTCATTCCCTTTGGCCTCACTAATGCTCCTTCCACATTCCAGGCCTTAATGAATAAAATATTTTGGCCCTACTTACGGAAATTCATTCTGGTATTCTTTGATGATATCCTCATCTACAGTAAAACATGGGATGAACATCTCTAGCATCTGGTTCTTGTCATGCAACTTTTCTCTAACCATCATCTCCACGCCAAGCAGTCTAAATGTGTTTTTGGACAGAAGGAAGTTGAGTATCTCGGGCACATTATCTCAACATAAGGGTTTCGCATGGATCCTACCAAAATTGATGCCATGAACAATTGGCCGCATCCTCAGACACTCAAGAGCCTTTGTGGTTTTTTGGGGTTGACAAGTTACTACCCCAAGTTTTTCAAGGATTATGGGAAGATTGCAGCTCCAATAACTGCTCTATTGAAAAATGATGCTTTTACATGGACACATGCTGCTCAGTGTGCATTTGACAAACTGAAACAAGCTATGTGTACTTCACCTATTCTAGCTATGCCCGATTTTTTCAAGCCCTTCACTATTGAGATTGATGCTTGCGGCAATGGACTTGGTGTTTTTCTCCTTCAAGATGAACACCCGATTGCGTTCACTAGCAAAACCCATTCAGGTAAGAATTTAGCTTCCTCTACATATGAGAAGGAAATGATGGCTATTTCATTAGAGAAATTTTGAGGTCAAAAAAGGGCCTCAAAACAAAGAAAATGTACTATAAAATACAACCAATCACATTCTAGTAGATGACATCATCCCCCTTGGTGAGGTGGCATTGCATGAGTTAAGAATGCTTATTTGTCAAATTTTCTATGGTGGATGAAAACACATAGTTAACCAAGGTAGTGGTGTAAGTACTTTTAAGTCATAAAGTAAAGTACTCATAATGATAATCTTTTCATAAAATAATATTATTGTCATTTTCAAGTAAAATACTCATAATGAATGTCTTTTCACACTTTCACATAAAATAATATTATTGTCATTTTCAAGTGAAGTACTCTTAATTCATAAAGAAAGTCCTTTCATATTTTTTTATAAAATAATATATTATCATTTTTATGTTTTTAATTTTAAATTATATATTCACTCCATTCTATTTAATAACATAATGTCAAACTAATAAAGAATAATAATAGATTTAATAAATAATAATAATAATAATAATGCAATGTGGATTATAATAATATTATTGACATTTTACATGTAAATAAATTCTCAATTAAATTACATTATTAAATTCATGAGAAAAGTACTAAATATAAAAAGTCAACATAAAATTAAAAAAAAACTCTTAAAAATATTTTTTATTATTTAATTTCATTTGCAAGTTCAAGACAAATAAATGTTAATTGACAATACATTTTTGGGAATTTACAATGAATCTTAATCACATCAATGTAGTCTTATTTTATTAATTTTATTTCTAGTGAATTTTGAAAAGTAACTCAACCATGGTTATTTATATTGTGCATAGAAAATAGTGTGGGAGGTGACTTGTCATATATACCTACCCCATAAAACCCCCAATTCATAATATTTTAATATATCTCATATTTTTGTAGTACATCTCTTAGGAGGCCCTTTTTTGACCTCAAAATCTCTCTAATGTGCATGCAGTAGAAAAGTGGCGACCATACCTATTAGGGAATCATTTCTGCATCAAGATTGATCACCAGAGTCTGAAATATTTCTTGGAACAACGTGTCTCCTCCCCAGCACAACAAAAATGGGTTAGCAAACTCATGGGTTATGACTATGAGATCACCTACAAGAAGGGTAAAGACAATATTGTGGTAGATGCTCTTTTTTCGCACATTTGATGCCCAAGGTTCTCTTTTAGCTATTTCTATGCCTGTTCCAAATTGGTTGCAATCTGTTCAATAGGGTTATGTCAATGACTCTTCCTTATCTCAAATCATCCAACGCTTGACCAACAACCCTTCTGCTGTACCACATTACTCTTGGGATGGTGCTTCTCTGAGATACAAGGGTCGTCTGGTGCTTCCGCGGAGCACATATCTTCAACAGGCTGTCTTCTATGAACTCCATGCTTCTCCATCGGCAGGGCACTCTGGGTTCCTCAAAACATATGAATGGGCATGGCATAACTTATTTTGGCAGGGCATGAAAAGGACAATTCAACAGATGGTGGCTGAATGTGATACCTGCCAGCGTAATAAGGGTGAAACAACACTCCTTCCAGGATTGCTCGAACCCTTGCCCATACCTACACGGATTTGGATAGATATTTCTATGGATTTCATTGAAGGGCTCCCTAAATCTGGCGGGAAGACAGTGATTCTTGTTGTGGTTGATCACCTCTCCGAATATAGTCATTTTTGTGCTCTCAGCCATCCCTATATAGCCTCCTCAGTCGCTCAAATTTTACTGGACCAGATCTTTCATCTTCATGGCATCCTTTCTTCTATTGTCTTGGATCATGATGCGACTTTCACCAGTCATTTTTGGACCGAACTATTTCGCCACACAGGCACCAAACTGAAGATGCGTTTCGGGTATCACCTACAAATAGATGGTCAGACTGAAATTATCAATAAATGCTTGGAAACTTATCTTCGTTGATTCACCTCTAAACAACAACATCAGTGGACAAAGTGGCTCCCTCTCGCTGAATGGTGGTACAATACCTCTTACCACACTGCCTCTAAAATGACCCCATATGAAGCAGTCTATGGTCAGGCACCTCCAGTTCTTCTTCCATACACCCCCAATAGTTCACCAGTTCAGGAAGTTGACACGGTCCTTCAAAACCGCAATCAGATTCTTCGCATTTTGCGGGACAATCTTCACATGGCAAGAAATTGCATGAAGCAACAAGCTGATCGACAACATTCTGAGCACACTTTTCAAGTAGGCGATATGGTTTTTCTTCGTCTCCAGCCGTACAGGCAATCCTCCCTGAAACTCAAAGGGCGTCATAAGCTCGCTCAAAAGTTCTATGGGCCATATCGGATTCTTCAGAAGATTGTGTCCGTTGCTTATAAATTGGGAGTTCCTCCTTTTTCCCGCATTCATCCAGTATTTCATGTCTCTTGTCTGAAGAATGTTCTTGGCACCAACATCAGTGGAAAAACTATTTTACCCAAATTGGATAATGAAGGATCCATTCTTTTGGAGCTGGAGGCCATCCTCAATCGGCGCACTCATCAGCTTCTCTCTCACTCTATCACAGAGGTCTTAATTCAGTGGCACGACATGGAACCAGAGGATGCTACATGGGAACCACTCCTTCAGATTCAACAACAATTTCCACATCTAAAGCTTTAAGGACAAAGATTTTTTAAGGGGGAGAGGATGTTAGAAACCCATGTCTTTACTTTGTTAGTATATTGTTGTTAGATGCATATGCTTTGTAAGTCGTCCTGTAGTATTTGTTGATCAATAGTTTTTGTTATTGTTGTTGGCGCATATGCTTTGTAAGTCGCCTGTAGTATCGTTGATGCATAGTTTGTAGTGGCCCATGGTTTTGACCCATATTATTGGCGCCTAGATTTAGTATATAAGTGTATTTTGAGGCCTATGAAGGTACCATGAAGTTATTTGTATTGAGATTGCTCAAAGGAGGTTGCCCCCTCAAAGTGGCCTGCGATCAATATAAAAGTGATTCTGAGTTCTGTCATTTCTGCTATTTCGCATATTCTTATTAATTAATTGTTGCAAGTTCTTCACAAGGTTGACAAATAGAGATAAATGTTTCTACACATGAAAAAATATATCAGTAAAGATTGTTTTATCTACATGTTTACCACTTTTAAACATTGAAAATGAATATTCACCCACTCCATTTCATACAAATGATCTCAATGCATCATTTTCCTCTACCACCCTATGCAATGCAATGCGAGTGGGTGGAAAACTCAGTGTCACCATATCTGAGTAGATTTATAGTTTTGTATTTTCTAAATATACTCAAAATCGATCAATGATTGAGAATTAATTTCACTATTTGTCTTGCCTGAGATATATTTTCCTGCACCCAACCTATTTTACCAATTTCATGGAATGATATATTAATACAATGTACGCAATAGTTCACTTGCACAAACAAAATTGGTTTCATTATCAATGACAACATGTACCACATTTCCTTCTCCTATGGATAATATGGTGTCCCTCAATATCTCACATAAATATTCGATGATATTTGTTTTGTTTATAAAATCAATGGTAGACAACTAAATAGTTCCTTGAGGACAACAAGCAAGGGTTTTCACAAGAGGTCTTGATTGGTGATTAGTCCAACTATCACTAACTACAATGCATCGAGAAATGGCCCATGAACCACTTATAGGTTTAATTCTTTCCTCTATTATATGTTTGCTTCTATCAGTTGATCTGGTCCTAATACTTTCAAAGATTGGAAGATCATATGTGGAACCAAAGTAGAGAACCTTCTTTAACATATCCTGAAACAGTTTTCTTTTAATAATGTTAAAAAAGATATTGCATCCATTGGAAAAATCATAAAAAAGCCATATACCTTGTTTCTCCCCAATGGATTCCAAGCTTTCTTCAATGCTTGTTGTGTTGTACCAAGATCTGGAAAATTAGGATCTTTTTTACAATCATCCATATGGAATAGAGATTTTTGTAGATGCCATGAATGATGGGTCATAACTTGATGTTGAATTGAAAACATTTTTCTTCCCATGAGTGCATATTTTACTCTTCTTTTTTTCTTCTTGGACTACCTTTTTAGCTTATGAGCATTGATTTCTTCACTTAAAATATCTCTCACATTTGGAAAGTTTTCCTTGTATGATGTCACTCTTCCACCAACTTCAAAAATACCAAGAAAATGGTCTATTGCTTAGGACATTGATGTCCCACAAGTATTATTGCATAGCTTACAATATTTTTTTTCCATCAACTCTTTTTTCAAGTTATTTCCATTTAGGATGTTAAGATATAGTTTCCATTAGATTTATCAATATAAGACAGAAAATAATGTAATATCCATAATATGATATCAAAGGATATTATCTCAAAATTCAAATATTAAAACATGAACTTGCAAAATAGAAACTAGTTCTCAAATTAGTGAAGAAGAAACTTGTCTAGGGTATTGATTAACCCACCTAGAGCTTGAATGATGGACACTTTAAGATCTGCAAAATGTATTCGGGAGTGTGCATCAGAAAGGAAAAATCATCAAAGAAAATTTCATAGTTCTATGCACAAGGTACTAGGTCCATTTATTCTTCAACAACAACTATCACTGAAGTCTCCACAAGGCTTTGTGGGCACACCGACATATGCATACTAACATAATTCACTTACAATTGAAATAAAAAGAGTATGGATAACAATAATTAACCCATTAATATAATTCTCGACAATTTTTACACAGTTTTTGGGAGGTTCTGGGGGTGTTTGGATTTAATGGGAGAAAGAGCGCTAGGATGGACTACTCAACTAGTTTGTTTCCAGGCTCTACCAAACATGCTGAGAGGGATACAAATTCTTAGGGATAGTATTGTAGGGTATTTATAAAGGTCTCAATAATCTCATATGACTAATAAATCCTAAATTGAAAAACCATAGATGTCTTAATTAAAAATAATGCAACAGTAGTGAATTAAAAATGCTCAATGAGCTAGTCTTCGGAAATAGGAATACAAGAAGTCATACAGGGTCACAAATATATTATTTTTGACTTGGGATGGATTCTTTAGGAAAAATTAAAATGTACAGAAACTTTTAGAAAGTGAAATGGTGTCACAGAACTCTTTATAATGAAATTTCTTGAAAACTAGTCAAGTAAAATTGCACAAGGAGATAGTCTTGTTAAAGATGAGCACAATCAGTCTCTAAGGATATTGAATTCATTATATGATAATTAATGTGGATCAGAAATGAAATTATCAACATCAACAAACATTCACTGAACTGAATAAGAAATAAACATAAGTATGATGGCTCAAAATTCACAAAGAGTCATTATTTTTGAGTTATTACAATGAATGGAAGAATAATGTTATAGAAGAGTGATGAGAGGATATTTGTCACTAAATATGATCCATAGGATTATAATGACAGGATTTATGCTGATGGGATTTTCACTGGATCTATGTGGCTTCTTGCGATCTCTCTTAGTGAAAATCATCAAAACCACATCAACTGACTTGGATCTCTGCATCCACTTCTCAGTGATTGTTCTTCACATGTAATGGATGGATCATATATGAAATTGGACATAAATGGATGCATTATTTCATGTGTCAAATTCTGTAACAAGAACTATGGGGAACATCTCCCACAGGTGGCTAAGGGTGCATCACCAAATCCTAGAGAAGCTTGAGCTTACTCACACATATTCCATAAACTATCAAAATAAATGAATGTGGTGCACCCTCCTCCTTTTATAGGTGAGATTAATTTTTGAGAAATTTAATTTGCTAATGAATCCACTTATCCTCATTCAATACGCCTTTGTTGAACTAGTTGGCACTTTCATGCCTTTCCACTGACTAGCCTCTATTCTCTTTTGGAAACTGCGCTCTCTATATTTTTTGGATGTAATTTCCTTTTGGAACTAGATAACTTTTGTTATTTCTGGGCATTGATCCCTACTTAGATTTCTGGAAGTTTCTACTTTTCCACACTTGCCTTTTTTATTCCTTGATTTTTCAGTTTCCTTCTTTTCTCTGACACCTTGCTTTGTGCATGCTTTCTTCCAGTTTCCTTTTTTCTTAGATTTGTTTTTATTTCACTTTACTCTTTGGTGTGACAACTCATAAGGATAACGTTATATCCTTATGCGCCCTTGTCATCATCCAACTCATCACCACATGTAATTAATAATTAAATACACAAATAATAATTATATATCCTTCAATTTAATTAATTAAAACAACTATAGGCTAGATTATTCCTAGTTAAGAATTTAATTCCCTAAGTAATGTCACCCCCTTATGAATTAATTAATTGAATTTAAGTAGGATCAATGTGGTTTTTATCTGACATTGTCTGCTACTTGGTGATGGGAAAATGGTAACATGACAGTCCTCCCCTCCCAAGATTTCTTGTTCTCGAGAAAGAAACCAACTCCAACCAAAGTTCCACCATGTTTCTACTGCACCACTTTGATTATAGTCACTCACCCGACGACTAATTCTTCTTCAATAAAATTTTCAAACCAGCTAAGAAAGTTGAGAAGAATGCTCAGATCCCACTTTCTGTGCGGCATGTCTTCCAGTGGCACTTTAACTTGTTGAAATCTATCATTCCAAATAATTTCAGGGTCCCAATGTCTCAAATACATCCTTCTAAACATTAGGATAAATGTGAATAATATATCATCATGGAGGATTTATAGATCACTCCACCATACCGAAAGTTCGTCACTTCCAATGTAAGACCGAACTTCTATGAGTTCCTCCAACCAAGTATGAAACTCCTTATGTTACATGTGCAAACCAACATAGAGCCTCGCATCAATGCTAGCCAATTTACATAGGTGAAAATACAATGTATTCAAGGCATCACATAGCATCAATAGATTCCCATACAACTTCTCACAAAAGATGTATGATGTGTCCATAAACTTTCCATGGATGCAAACAACAAACTAGTTGTGAGATTTTACTATTTTAGGGCCACTTTTAGGAATTATTTTTGTGCTTGCAGACCTTCACATGGAATTACAAAATTTGTAGGATCAACTTACCACTTATTTGGAAAATTTTGGGAGGATTTGGTTTGAAATCTTTAAATTTGAAATTTCCCTCCCAAACCCCTAAGGATGGCCTAATTTGGCATTTTTTCCTAAACATTTCTTATAATTTGTTGTAGATATGATTGTTTGAGGTCATCTTTTTATTTTAGATCCATGATTTGATGAGATTGGGATTGATCCCTAAATAATTTTCCTTCAATTAATAGTTTGCAAATGATGAAAATTGAAAAATCATAAAGAATTGTTTAAAGAACCCTTAGGCCCTTTAATTTTGGAATCCCGTACACTTTATTATTTTAAACCAGAAACCAAATCACAGTCATGACACATGAAAAGATCATTTGAAAACATTTCACAAAGACATTTTCATTAAAATACAAAAATTTGAACATTACACATTGAGATAATTTGAAAACAATTTCCCTCCAAAACCGAAAACAACTTTAATTAGTCAAATTTTGTTTTGGATCTACAATATTTCATTTTTATCATGCATAATTAGAGAAAGTTGTAGCTTTAGTCCTCGATTTTATTGAGATAATTTGTGTCTGAGCCACCGTATCCTCTTCACTTGGGCTTTCAAGTGATCTTGTGAATGAGAAAGTGGATCTCATTTGTAATAGTTTACGATTTGATTTTTCAAGCAATTTCTTTTCGAGCCACTGTATCCTCTTCACTTGGGAGTTCGGGCGATCTTGTGAATGACAAAGTGGATCTCACTTGTAATACAGTAGATTTGAATTTTCACATACAGATCTCGAGCTACTGTATCCTCTTCACTTAGGATTTCGTGTGATATTGTGAATGAGAAATTAGATCTCACGTGTAACCGAATTAGATTAATTTCAAGTGAGATATAATTTTGTTTGGTTTACATTGATTTTTTAAAATAAATAATTAACCATATTTCAGAAGAACTGTTCCTAAATATAAAAAACCTACCAAAACATTTTGCATCACCAAAACTCCACTAGATTTGGAAACATATTCAAACATTTGAAAACATGTTGTAAATTTTTTTTCTTTTAATTCTATGTTGCAACTTTGCATGTTTGAAATACCCACATGAACCTCTAACTTTTCATTAGTTTAAAATATTCATCGAATTGAAAGGTAGAGTAGTGAGCATATTGTATTGTTTGGTTCATATTTTCGAGACAACACACCACCAATTTCACTTCCACTCCTAAAACTAAGCAAAGTACCCTTAAAATTTTCACTAAATACAAAACTAGCCAAGATTTGATTTTCATATCACCAACAAGGTTAGGATAGTGCCCTGGATTAGGTTTGGAGAGTTAACCCTCCTGGGATACAAAAATTTTGAAACTAGCATTGATTATTGATATTTTAAATCCATTAGTAGCAAAAAACGCTTGTCAGGAAAGCACATATAACACATGCATCAAGCACGAGGTCAATCTGGATAAGTAAGGGTGGTACCCTCCCTCTTGCTTGTTTAGTGGGATATGAGCTCATCATGGAATTCTATCTAAGTGACAAGTCCTCGGGGTGACATCACTTTTCTAGAATACCTGGTTATGAGAGTTGTCCGAGACTTAGAACCGTTTCGCCCGATCGTCTATTGTGAAGTGGTAACCTTAGTTGTTATTTGGGAGGGCGGTTGGTCAAGAGCCAATACTTGCACCCCTGGCAATTAAACTTTATTGTAATTGTCTCTCATACCTTCTCTATTAGTGATTGTTTGAGGCTTGATATCCGTTAGCAGATGTGACTAGTTTCAAAAGGCCCTCTAATCCAACTTTTCACCGAGCTTCGTTTGTTTGGAAAAGTAAATTGCTTGCTTGGATTCATAGGATTTTTTTACTGTGTGGACACTTTTTCCTTTTTGAGTCTAGAGTGTCTTAGTATTTTTTTATTGCATTTTTTTATTAAGAATACCATTTTAAAACAAATCCTTTTACAAATTATTCAAAGTGGCTACTCTCCCGATCCACCAATCACGATAGCAGCGAGGTGAGTCACCCAAAATTGAAGGCCCCGCTACATCACAGAGACAGATACATAAAACCAAACCTTATGACTTGGAAATTGAACAACTTCTAGATTCAATTAACAATAATAGAGAAGAACAACATCAAACAAACACTGAAACTTCACATAACAAAGAAAACACAAACATTGTTGATAGTATTGCTCCATTTTAAATTGAAACACTATAGAAAAACACATCTACTCACGTAAACCCTCCTTTAACAAATCCTTCAGACCCAGTAGTACTTCACATCAGTGAGTCATTGGATTGCATCAATCCTCTTTTTCATTTATTGGACTAATATGCAAAATTCAAAAATTGACCCTATGGATTCATCAGGAGCACAAGGGACTACATCATCGAAACCTAAAATAATTGATGGAGGTAGAAATACTTCCAATTTGGCCTATACATCAATCGAAATGGCTAGTATACCTATTATTAGAACAAGTTCAACCAGCACTTTAGTGCTAGTTGGTAAATTTTCGGGTTCCAATATCAGAAGTACATCCACTTTGTCTGCAGGGATTCCTATTGGGGGTTGTTCCTTACCAAATATGGGTTTTCCATATGGCTTGTCTAATCAAGGAGTAAACCAAAATAATCTACTTCTAGGGGAAACCCTTCACCGTGGAATCTTAATATTCCTAGCAGAACTAATGGACCATGGAACAGTAATGCCAATTGGGGTTATGCTCCACAGGTTAGTGGAAATGCCTTTGGAAGTCATCCTCCAAATTTTCCTAGCACAAATCTTGGAGGAAAATCCAATACCCCCAACATCTAGCACACCGGGAGGTAATCCACCTATCATCCCTATTCCACAATGTAGTGGGAAAGTTCCAGGAAGTAACCAATATTCTTGGGAACCACCCCTGCAAGGAGGAAATCAAACTTGGAATGCTTATCAAAAACAAGGAAACAATCAATGGAGTGGTCATATTCTGACAAGTAACCAATCTTATTGGGGCCCACCTCCGCAAGGGCGAAATCCACCCATTAATCCTATCCCGCAATGGAATGTTCATTTTCCATCAAGTAACCAATATTATTGGAACATACCTCCGCAAGGGGGAAATCCATACATGCATGTTGTTCCACAATGGAATGGAAAACATTCAAGAAGTAAAAAATATTTTTGGATGCAACCTCTGCAAGGAGGAAATACTTCTTGGAATGATTTTCAAGCCCATGGACAATAATAATGGATCCATCAAGTTTCACTCGTGTATCAATCATTTGCTATGGCACCAGTCAAATCACCATTTCTATCCACATTGAATCTATCGGATTTATCTTGGCTTATTAATTATCATGTTCTACATTTGAATGGATGGCCAACCATACCAACTAAACTACCCTCATACATAGCCAAATTTGACAAAAAACCAGGGGAAAATCCATCAAATCATGTGATGACATTCCATTTTTTGGTGTTCATCCAACTCCCTAGTTGATGATTGTATTAGGTTAAGTTTGTTTCAACGGACCCTAATGGGAACCGCTGTGAAATGGTACATTGAGTTTCCCTGCAATACATTCACGAAATTTTCATCTTTAGCTATGGTATTTCTGACACATTTTTAATTACCTATCCACTATGATACGAGAACATAAATTTTGAATTCACTTAGGAATTTCACTTCTACTCACACATCGGATCATATCCACAAATGGAGGAGGTGCCGAAGTCTTATAAAAGCTAAAATCCCATATCAATTCTTAGTGGATTGGTTCATAAAATCACTATTACCTACTCTTTTCAAACATGTAGCCATGTCAAGAGCCATGACTGAATAACAACTCATTCATAGTGCTCAACAAATGGATTTGATATATTCCCAGTCAGGAACACTTTATGATTTAATACCTCATGTTATATGACCCGTGTCCGATCTATATAGGCCACCAAAAGGACCTCATACCGATGGTGTGATTGGATCCATCAACCAACTTGAAAATATTAACCAGCAATTGGGACAAATGTCTGTTTAAACTTCACAACCAACAACTGACCAAGAAAAACAATAATCCACAATTCCCACCTAAACTTCTAAAGTACTTACAGTTCAAACTGTGGACCCAAAAGGAAAAAAGAAGAAACTAAAGAAGAATACAAATGCCAATTCTGGCATGGGAGAATCACCTATTATAAATAATCCTACTGGAAGCAATCAGGAGAACGAGAAAAAAATACCCTTGCAAGATTTCCCAAGGGGATCATCCTACTCATATTTGTCCTCACATGGATGATATTCATTGAATTTTGGCACAATGAGGAGCAAAACAACAATCTTTTTCCCTAACTCGACCTCTCCCCCAGAAACAACAAATGGTTGCTACGACACTAGTACTTCCCCCGGGAAGGAATCAAGAAAACCCCCCAGAAAGGGGCAATCCCCCCAATGCTAACATATTCACAATTGGTGAACATGAAATAAACATTTAAACAAGGGATCATTCTTATGACACACCTTATAATGGTGCAAAAACAACTGGATCTCATCTTATTGGTTCTCTAACAATTGAGAAACCAACCATAGACATATTACCTCGAACTCCAAAAAGGTTTTTCCATAGAACAACACACAATCCTAATGCATGAGAAGCTCAAACCTACAATGTGGTTAAAGAATAGCTCAAGATCCTTGTGCAATTTCCACCTTGGAAGTTTTCTAAAGTTTTCTTACTTAATGAAAGGAACTATTGTCTTTTATCGCTGCTATTGATCCGTCTGACAACAATTTGGTAAATTTTGATTTAGAACAGTCCACATGTAAGCTTTCATCACAAATTGCATTTCAGATTAGAGTGACTTCACATGGTAAGAAAATTTTTTGAACTATTGTGGATGAAGGAGCCTCAACTTGTGTCATGTCACTAGCATATTGGAAAGCTTCGGGATGACCCACCCTAGGACCATCCCATGCAATACTCAAAGCATTTGATGGTCATTCGTTCCCTCCTCATGGACTTATCGTGGCTTTCCCAATTGAATTGGGAGGTAAGACAGTTCAAGTAGATGTTGAGATAGTGGAAATTCCCATAGATTACAATTTTCTATTGGGACGTAGTTGAATACATAAGATGATGAATGTAGTTTCTTTAGTATTCTGAGTTATTTGATTCCCCCACCAAGGGAATATTTTCAAGATCAGTCAACTAGACTACTGCACACCTGAAACTGGTATCCACTCAAATGTACCTTTTGTAGGGGATTCAGAAGCAACAATTCAAGATATTGGGGTAAGAATGTTCAAATATTCATCCCTCATTAGAACTTTCAAGATTATTCCATAGGTATTGACCCCTCACACTACTCCAATTTTTACTATTACATCATTAAAAGTTTTTTCTAAGTTCGTACCAGAAGTTGGCTCCACCTCATCAGAGGGAGCCTCAAAGGAGGACATCTTACTCGAAAAGATTGATGGAAATATACTAACTTCTATGCAACATAATGAAACAAATAGTGTACCCCTATTTTCCATAGAGATTCCACATCAAGCTATCCAAATGGCTTCTGCAGATTTAGATCAAAATCCTTCCCAGATGAAGGAATATGATCTTTACACCACCAATATGGGCCATCAACACTCCTAGTACTCACCAGTCTAGATCCAAATCCTAGTCTCTATCAAGCGCCAAGAGGGATCGAATCTGTCGAGGTGCAAACCTCTCCTTGAATAGCTCCTTGAGTGCAAAACCCGAGCCACCTAATCACCTAATCCTAAGCTCTAAAGTCTCTAGTTTAAGTCTCATATTTACCTTTTACTTTGTATTTTTCTTTTTTGTTTATGGCCGACATAATATTTATCACTTTTTACTTTGTATTATTATTTTTTGTTTACTTTATTATTTTGTTACTAGACAAACACTCTAAAGTCTCATATTTACTTTTTACTTTGTATTAAAGGTAAAAAGTAAAGTCTCTAGTTTAAGTCTCATATTTACTTTTTACTTTGTATTATTACTTTTTGTTTACTTTGTATTATTTTGTTACTCGACAAACACTCTAAAGTCTCATATTTACTTTTTACTTTGTATTAAAGGTAAAAAGTAAAGTCTCTAGTTTGAGTCTCATATTTACTTTTTACTTTGTATTATTCTTTTTTGTTTATGGCCGACATAATCTTTATTACTTTTTATTTTGTATTATTCTTTTTTTGTTTACTTTGTATTATTTTGTTACTCAACAAACACTTGACTAACAAGATCTCCCCCATACTGGGATGTAGAGCGCCTCTCGGTGCAATCACATTATCAATCATAATTTTTCATTAGATGAATCCATCCTTGAAGTCATCAATATATTTGAATTACCCTGGGAATATATGTATCATAGATCATCATTTCTTGCAAAGATAGATTCATTGGAGGTCAAACTAGAAATTGTTTACCTCGATGATTACATGAAAACATACCAATGCCACATCTAAACACACAATGTGAGTTCAGAAGGAAATTTGGAAAATATTTTTAAAACCATTTCAATCGATATATCCATTAATCCCAACATCATTGAAAACATCAGTATAAGCGTTCATTGCTCTCTGGAGGAAATCGTGCATTATACTTCTATATTTAAATAGTTTAACGATGTGTTCACTTGGTCTTATGAAGAAATGTCGGGCATTGATCCTAGCATAATTGAGCACGAGATAAAAACCTATGATAATGTTGACATGATGTGACAGAAGCTACGTCTGGTCAATCCTAAAAAATCGGCTGCCATCAAAGAAGAAGTTGAAAAACTATTGAAAGATGGCTTCATATATCTTGTTTCTTCAACTGAATGGATATCCAATCATGTTCCTATTGATAAAAAGAAAGGAACTATCTAGGTCTGTACTGAATTTAGGGATCTAAATTTGGCCTATTGCAAAGATAACAATCCCACACCCTTCATTGATCAGATATTCTAAATTTGGCCTGTCCCAAAGGTAACTATCCCACACCGTTCATTGATCTTATTATAGATGAGTGTGTCGGGAATGAAATATTTTTATTTATGGATGGATTCTCCGGTTACAACCAAATCCAAATAAAAAAGGAAGATCAACATGAAACAACTTTCATATTCCCTTGGGGGCCTTTTGCATATTGGAAAATTCCATTCGGTCTTAAAAAAATCAGGACTACTTTTCAAAGAGCCATATCATTTGCATTCCATGATATTAATAAAATCATTGATGTTTATTTTTATGACTTGATAGCCAAATATAAAATGAGAGTCGAACATAGTGCACATTATGTCCCGTCTTCGTTCGATGTCGCAAATAAACATTAGGTTTGTTAGAATATTATTACACCTAGGTACATTAATCATTTATCAAATGATGGTTAATTAGTACCAAACAGCTTAATAATTGTATCGCTAAGTTGGTTAGTGGGTAAATGGTCATTTAGCTTGAACCAGTTGGGAAAGTGGACAAAACTGAGCATTGTGCCAAGTCAAACTAGCTGTTGGGTGTGCCCTCCCAGTCATTTATTGCTTCCTACATGCCTAGGGCACTCTTATCCCTTGTTTTGTGGGATTCTCTTTGACCAAGAGTGCACATGCTCAAAATGTGGACAAACTTGCCTCTTTTTCCCATTTTTAGCCAATTCTAACTGCCTATCCTCTAACCAACCAGATTCTCCACATGTGTGAGGTAACATGGGCCTATCCAGTCATTCACAATGTTCACATAGTAGTATCAAACCAGTTTGGGATGGTTTGGGATATTTTGGTCAACCTAGGGGGGTTTGAGCTATTTCTAAGCTAGATTAGTGTGAACACTCCAGATGGATTCAAATTGTTCCTATTTGTATAAAAGGAGGTTCTTAACCTATTTTGAGGTTGGACTATTAATAATATTTACATTATTCACCCATTTCATGTGTTCTTGTTCTTCATTTTACAGATTTATGCCTATTCTTGAAAATGTGTTGCAATCTTTTCACTAGTGAGGAATCCATAGTGGCTAGGTTCTGCTATGACTTAGATTTTACATGGTATCAAAGCTCTTGGAGCTACCATTTGAACCAGCAAGGCTGTTTTAGTGGCTTTCCAGAAGCAGTGGAGAAACCATAGAATTCCTGAGGCCATTGCATTGAGTCCATTGGAGAAATCTAGTGGCTCTTCTCAGGTGTGATGCTCTCCCGAATGCACCCACTATCAAACAGGGTTCGAATCTGTTAGTGTAGATCCCTCCTGAGTGATTTGAGAGTTGTTTGCAGGTATTGAAGATCAACATTGTCAGCAAGTTCGTGAGCAGCAGAGAAGAATGGAGCCATCTCACCCAAATGTGCTTACTCCCTTCAACTATTTCAATTAGAAGGAAGAAATGGTGATTTTGCTGAGATCTAAGGGTCTCTACAGAATTACGATGGGAACTGAGGTGGAGCCAAACTCAGCTGTGGAGAAATCCAAGTTTTTTAACAGAATGGATGAGGCATTTGGCCTCCTTTGTCTCAACATTTCAAGAGACCTCCTGTTTCATGTAGAAAGTCTAGCTACTCCAAATGAAGTTTAGCTCAAGTTTGAATCCTTGTTTGGAAAGACTAATGAGATGAGAGGCCACCAGCTTGAAAATGAGCTTGTTTCACTGATCCCAAAGAATTTCGATTCCATCCAAGACTTCTTCACCAAGTTCAAGAGCTTGGTATTGCAAATTTGATAATGTGGTATAGAGAATAAAGAAGAACAGTTGGTGTTGTCCATTCTCTCCAAACTGGGTTCTGAATACTCAGTTTTTGTGTCTTCCTTCAACTCCACAAGGCTCACAGTTAGAGGTTGGAAGATGCCACCTTTGGCTGATTTCATGGAGATTCTAACTCAATAGCAAGACAAGATGGTCTTGATGGGCACCATCAAGCAAAAAGACCAAGTTCTTGCAGCTGGAGATTCAAAAAATGGAAGAGGCAAGCAAAAAACAAGGGGGCCGAAACCTCAAGAGAGGAAGATGAAGGATGAGGGGCCCAAATCCACTGATGGGATTTCGAATCTTTCCAAGAGAAAGGGAAAGAAGGCTGAGAAGACAAAATGCAGCTACTGTCAAAGGGGTTTTAACCCAGAGATTTCATGCATGAAGAAAACCATAGACATGATGACCCATCTCCTACAAAAAAACAATATTCCTCTTCCTAAAGTTCCAAGAAGAAAGAGAGTGTTTCTGAAGACAAGGAGAGATTCCATGCTTTGGTGGCTTATACATCTCATTCATCCTTGTTCATCATTGATTTAGGTTCCTCAAGGCACAAGTATTCTTCAAGAGATTCATTCTCTAATCTTGCACCTTATAGTGGTCCCTCCATTCGCATGGGAGATGACTCAGAAATCCCTGCTCATGGCATTGGAAAAATCTCTATGGAGAATGGGTTCTTCTCAAATGTGCTGTATGTACCAAATCTTGCAGCAAACTTGCTCTCTGTATATCAAATGACACATACTGGAGCATCAAGGAAAGTTGTCTTCACTCAGAATGATGTGGAGATATCAGAAATTTCCATCGGAAAAATGGTTGCAATGGGTGTTGCACACCATGATATGAAGATGTACAAGTTCTCACATTTTCTTGGGTTCTCTTCCTCAAATGCTCTTTTGTCACATGGAAATGAAGTCAGGAATCTATGGCATGATATATTTGGGCATCTCAACTACAGATATCTCCAATCATTGAGCAAAGAGGAGATGGTTCAAGGGCTGCCACAAATCAGAATTTCCAATGGCACTTGCAAAGGGTGCATTGTTGGGAAACATGCTGAAAAGAAGTATGAGAAAGGGAAGGCAAGGAGAGCTAATGAAACTCTTGGCTTAGTACATTCTGATATGATTGGTCCACTCCCCACTCCCTCCTATGGCTGCAGCAAATATGTGCTCACCTTCATCGATGACTACTCAAGGTACTGCTGGTTATTTTTCCTTAAGCAAAAATCTGAAGTCTTTGAATGTTTCAAAATTTTCAAGAGTATGGTTGAGAACTTCGGTGGGAAGGCCATGAAGGTTTTGAGGACTGATAATGGAAAGGAGTATGTCAATAAGAATCTGCAGCATCTCTGTCAAGAACATGGAATTCATATGCAACACTCAGTGCCCTACACACCACAACAAAATGGTGTTGCAGAGCGCAAAAATAGAGCACTGAAAGAGATGGCAACTTCCATGATGCAAGCAAAGGATTTGTCTCCTAAACTGTGGGCTGAAGCTATGAAATATGCTGCATATGTTTAGAACAGAGAACCACACAAAGTAGTGCAAGGAATTACTCCATTTGAAGCATGGATGGGCCACAAACCCAATGTTTCACATTTCAGAATTTTTTGCTCAAGGGCTTGGGCCAGAATTCCACCGGAGAAGAGAAAGGCCTTGCAGCCCCAAAGCAAGGAGTCAATCATGGTTGGGTATGTAGAGGATTCCAACAGATAAAAGCTCTTTGATCCATCCACTCTCAAAACCTTCATCGAAATAAGTGTCCAATTTGAAGAAGAAGAGTTTTTACAAGCTAGTGAACAAGGTGATGGGGAATGCACATATCCTCTTCTTGATGATGATGTAAGTAGTGGTTCTTCTTCTTATATTTCTGATTCTAATATTTCTGAATATGATATTGATATGGAATCTAATCATGACCCTCCCTTAAGTCCCAAGTGGGCAGAGAAAACAATAAAAGCTACTGGAGAGCTTGCGGGTGATCCCCAAGATGCTAGGAAAACTAGATCTCAGTTTCACAATTCCTTTGCATGTGATAATTCTGATCTGATTAATGCATGTTATTTAATGGTTGGGTCTTATCCAAATTCATATTCATAAGCATCTACAGACCCAAGGTGGTAATCAACCATGCAAGAAGAGATGAACTCACTCCATGAGAACAAAACTTGGGATTTGGTCCCTCTTCCTCCCAAGAGGAAACTAGTGCAATGCAAATGGGTTTATAGAACCAAAGTTGGATCTGCTGGCTCTAATCTGAAGTATAAGGCTATGTTGGTGGCTAAAGGTTAATCTCAGGTCCAAGGAGTGGACTATACATAGACATTTGCACTGGTGGCAAAGATGGACTCCATAAGACTAGTTTGGGCCATTGGGGCTTCCAAGTGATGGGAGGTTCATCACATGGATGTAAAGAGTGCCTTTCTTCATGGGGATCTAAATGAGGATATATATATGCAGCAGCCTGAAGGTTTTATTTCTGATCATATACTTGTTTTCAGGTTGAACAAGTCACTATATGGGCTCAAGCAAGCTCCTAGAGCATGGTATGCAAAAATGGACAATTTTCTGCTATCTTTGGGGTTTGAGAGGTGTAAGTCTGATCCAAATTTGTATATGCAACAGAATGGTGATCTGATATTGATCATAGTACTGTATGTAGATGATATTTTGATAACAAGTAGCAGCACCAAAGAATTGGGCTCATTAAAAGCTTCATTACACAGTGCATTTGCAATGACCGATCTAGGCTTGTTGAGACAATTTCTAGGCTTGGAAATTGAGCAAACTGTGAATGGAATTTCTATCACCCAAGCAAGGTATGCTTCAGATTTGCTGCAGAAATTTAAGATGGCTGAATGTAAACCAGCAAATTTCCCATTCCTATCTAGAGTTAATCTAAATGAGTAGGGTTCTTCTCCACTAGTTGACAACTCGTTGTATAGGAAGCTTGTTGGAAACTTGCTATATCTTACTCATTCTAGACCAGATTTGTCATATGATGTTGGGGCTGTTGCTAGGCACATGAAAGAGCCTCATGAGGTTCATTGGAAGGTAGCCAAGAGGATCCTCCATTATGTTCAGGGTACTAAGCACTTTGGTATCCATTATGTTGCTCATTCATCTCTTGAACTAGTAGGATTTACTGATTCTCATTGGGCTGGTGATTGTATTGATCGAAAATCAACTTCCGGTTATGTTTTAATGCTTTCACATGGACCTATTTGCTAGTAAATCAAGAAACAACATACTATTTCCTTATCTTCAGCTGAGGCCGACTACAGGGGAGCATTAAATGCAGCCACACAATGTGTTTGGTTGCAAGGTATTCTTGCAGAATTCGGGATTGCTTTTTATTCACCCACTATTCTTTGGTGTGATAATCAAAGTACAATCAAGATTTCTACTGATCCAGTTTAGAGGCAAAGGACCAAGCACATATAGATACACATGCATTACATTCGGGGTTTGGTGCATGACCGGACCATAGCATTGCAGTATTGCCCTTCAAGTGAGCAAACTGCTGATATTTTCACCAAGTGTTTTACCGAGAAGACCTTCACTTACCTCAGATATTTGCTTGGGGTGAGTGATGCATGGTGATGATTGGTGTATTTTGATATATGCCACATGTCCATTTTAGAGGGGACATTTTATTTCCCATGTGGTTTTCCTCCTTACCTTGGTTACATGGACAAATAAATTTTTATGATGTAAAAGGTGACTTGAGCCTAGTTGCCAAGGCCTTATTTTTGATATTTCACTAAGTCTAGCTTAAGGGGGGGTGTTAGAACATTATTACACCTAGGTACATTAATCATTTATCAAATGATGGTTAATTAGTACCAAACAGCTTAATAATTGCATCCCCAAGTTGGTTAGTGGGTAAATGGTCATTTAGCTTGAACCAGTTGGCAATGTGGACAAAACTGAGCATTGTGCCAAGTCAAACTAGCTGTTGGGTGCACCCTCCCAGTCATTTATTGCTTCTTGCATGCCTAGGGTGCTTTTATCCTTTGTTTTGTGGGATTCTCTTTGACCAAGGGCACACATGCTCAGAATGTGGACAAACTTGCCTCTTTTTCCCATTTTTAACCAATTCTAATTGCCTAACCTCTAACCAACCAGATTCTCCACATGTGTGAGGTCACATGGGCCTATCCAATCATTCCCAATGTTCACATAGCAGTTTCGAACCAGTTTGGGATGGTTTGGGATATTTTGGTCAACCTAGGGGGGTTTGAGCTATTTCTAAGCTAGATCAGTGTGAACACTCCAGATGGATTCAAATTGTTCCTATTTGTATAAAAGGAGGTTCTTAACCTATTTTGAGGTTGGAATGTTAATAATATTTACATTATTCACCCATTTCATGTGTTCTTGTTCTTCATTTTATAGATTTATGCCTATTCTTGTAAATGTGTTGCAATATTTTCACTAATGAGGAATCCATAGTGGCTAGGTTCTGCTGTGACTTAGATTTTACAAGGTTGAACCCACACAAATGCATGTTTTGTGTGGACTCCAGGAGATTATTTGGATTCATCGTATAAAAAAATGGATTATGGTGGATCCCCTCACAGCTGAGGCAATACTTAAGTTTCCTTCCCCGAAAAAAATAACATAACTTCAAATCCTTGAAGGGAACGACAACTAGAGAAGATTTGTCGCCTATTTTTTTGAATGAGATAAAGGTTTCATGGGTCTCCTCAAAAAATATTCACTATTCATATGGGATGACCAATCTCAATGCTCATTTGATGCAATAAAGAAATATTTGGTATCTTCCCCAGTACTTAGTTCTCCGAACTATAATAGAGACCTTTTGTTATATTTGGAAGCATCTAGTTCCACCATAGGAATTGTATTGGCACAGGAAGACGAATCATCACAAGAACATGTTATTTACTATCTTAGTAAGAGCCTTGCAGGTCCCGGCTTGAGATATTCCCATGTTGATAATTTTGCCTCGGAAGAAGTTCATGTTGTCCAAAGAGTTAGACATTATGTACTTCCAAGAAAAACAACCAGTATCTGAAATGAACCCGATGAAACACATTTTGTCCTGCCATATCATTGATGGCAAATATTCAAAATTGATAGTAATTTTGCAAGAATTCGATCTCGAGTTCATAAATGCTAAAGCCAAGAAGTCATTGTCCTTTGTGGGACTAATGTCTGAGCTACCCTGTGATTAAGAGGATAATGTATGCGTTGAATCCTGGGAATATGAACATGTATTCTTCATTGCAACATCAGATCCTTGGTATGGAACATTCATGACATATCTCCAAACCCAAAGGATTGACCCTTAGCTTTCTAGCATTGAACGACGTCATAGTCGACACCAAGCATGAAGATACCTCATCATAGGGGATACTTTGTATCGTCGTGGAGTAGACATGGTCTTAAGATGTTGTTTAATACATGAGGAAGATGAACAAGTTTTGAATGATTTCCATGCTGTGGCATGTGGCCTATCCCCAATTCTTTTCTGAAGGTGATTTGGTTTTAGTTTATGACCAAGATCAACATAAAATAGGAGAAGGGAAATTTTTACCAAAATGGTTTGGCCCACTTGTTTTCAAAACTCTGTTAAAAAGGGGAGCTTATGAATTGATTAATTATGATGGGGAACCTATGTCGAAGATCAGAAATGGTCTCTATCTGAAGAAATACTTTGCGTAGGAACTGATGCCTCACAACACTTGTTGTATCATGTTGTATTCTTTGTATGTTTTTTTTAACTTTAGTTATTTTGAGCACACACTTATCTTTCTTGGCATGATCACTTTGGCATATGGCACAAGAAACATTCGCATATTTGGGATATGCGGATGGAGCCATGCATAGTTCTCAGAACATTGCTTCCACTGTGTGGGTGATTTTCACACTAATGACAAAGTTTTAAGTTTAGGAGGCATTTTTCTTGGATTTGCAGCCAACAATGTTGCATAATATAGAAAAATCATTGAGATTCGTTTCAAGGATATTGCCCTTGGAATCCGACAAATAATCATCAAACTGGACTCAGAATTAGGTGTATCTCAGTTAAATGGTAAGTATCAGGTTCAAATTGCTATACTGTTTGGAAAGTTTATATGAGTATGTCTTTTAGAACTTCAATTTGAGTTCATGAATACATTCATGTTCCCAGGAGTCTGAATAGTTTGGTTGATTCCTTAGCCAACTACGTACTTGATTGGAATCTAAGGCATTAACATCATTATGGAAAAATCAAGCATGTACATTATTCATGGACATTTAATTGAACATATCATTTAAGGACATAAGTAAAAGTTGAAATAACTAGCTTACACCTGTGATGTACCTGCAATAATGAATTAATGCAAATACACGAGATATCAGAAATAATATAACAGAATCGCTTTTATATTGATCACGGGCCACTTCGAGGGGGCAACCTCCTTTGAGCAAGCTCAATACAATTAACTTCACGGTGCCTTCAATGACCTCAACACACACTTATATACTAAGTCTATGCCCAATACTATGAGTCAAAACCATGGGACATATAATACTACGGGACGACTTACAAAGCATATGCGTCCAATACTATGGGTCAATACTATGGGCTAATATCAACTACGGATCAACAAATACTACGGGACGACTTACAAAGCATATGCGTCCAACAACAATATACTAATATAGTAAAGAGAAGGGTTGACATGGGTTCCTAACATCCCCTCTCCCTTAGAAAAAGCTTTGTCCTCAAAGCTTTGGTTGGAGAAATTGCTGCAGAATCTGAAGGAGTGGTTCCCCGGTAGCATCCTCGGTTTGCATTTCGGGCCACTGACGCCTTTGGAGTGTCAAGGAGGATTGCGTGGAAGGCTGTAGATGAAGAAGAACCCTGTCAGCTGCATGGAAAATGCGCTCAGAACGGTGCTGCTCAGCTTGTTGTTTCAGGAGAATTCTGGCCATGTGAAGATTGTCCTGCAGAATGAGAAGAATCTGATCGTGGTGTCGAAGAACCGAGTCAATTTCCTGAACTGGAGAGCTGCTAAGGGTGTATGGAAGAAGAACAGGTGGTGTTTTTCCATAGCCTGCTTCATATGGTGTCCTTTGAGATGTGGTATTGTACCACCAGAGCGCTGCGAGGAAATCCATAGAAATAGTTGGCCAAAGCTGTGTAGGGATGGCCACGGGTTTGAGCAATCCCGAAAGGAGTGTCGTTTCCCCCTTGTTGACTTGGAAAGTATCATCGTCAGCCACCATCTGTTGAATTGTCATTTTTAGTCCCGACCAAAAGAAGTTACATTGTTCCCGGTCATACATTTTGCAGAACCCAGAGTGCCCTGGTGATGAAGAAGCATGGAGTTCATAGAAGAGAGATCCCTGTTGAACATATTGCAACCAATTTGGAACAAGCAGAGAAAGAGCTGTAAGAGAAACTGGGTCATCAATTGTGTGAGAAGGAGCATCTTCCACCATATTGTCCTTACCCTTCTTGTAAGTGATCACATAGGGACAACCCATGAGTTGGATAACCCATTGTAGGTGTGTTGGGGAGGAGACCCATTGTTCCAAAAAAATTTCCAGACTCGGGAGATCAGTCTTAATGCAGAAATAATTCCCTAATAGGTATGGCTGCCACTTCTGTACTGCATGCAAAATAGCCATCATTTCTTGCTGAGAGGTAGATGTGGCTACATTCTTACTGGAAAGGGCTCTTGAAGGAAGCAAGCGCATTGGTTCAACAAAGAGACCTGCATATCTATCCAAGGAAGTAGTGGAGACTGTTGATGGGTGCATCTGAATGGAATTGAGCTGAGCGATGACACCATGTGAATTCTTCTTAAGGATTTTTTCCAGGCGATGTGAACTGATGATGCAGAGAGACCCTGGTTGTAAGCCCATAAATTTGCGTTGTGCCCCATTGACTTTGAACTGCATCCAAAGTTCCGCAAAATCCCATAAGATGGGGCCAAGTGTGCGTAACCATTGAACGCCCAAAACCACATCACATCCGCCTAAGGACAAGGCAAACATGTCAGAGCGTAGGTTATAATCTTCCATAGAGATACGCACATTGTGACACTTCCCCTTGCAAGGTAAGGTGCCCCCATTGGCAACCATGACTTCAAAGTTGGAGCAAGGATGGACAAAACAATCAGCCTGTTTGGCAATCCGAGGGTCAATGAAGTTATGAGTGCTACCAGAATCAAGGAGTATGGTAAGAGGGAGCTTCTTGAAGTATCCCCTGACCCGCATTGTTAGTGGGGTGGTGACGCCGGTTACAGCATGGAGAGAGATCTCAGGGGGGTCATCCGGAAATGGGGTGTCAACAGGCGGTTGTTGAATGCCGATCTGATCATCCACTGTATCCGTAGCTTCTTCACCAAGTTCTAAGGAAGGCGGAGAATCCACATCCAAGAGATAGAGCTTTTGTTGAACACATCTATGTCCCCGAGTGAATTTCTCATCACAATTATAGCAAAGCCCGTTTTCTCGGCGTGCCTGCATTTCTATCTCAGACAAATGCTTGATAGGAGTTGGTTGAGGAGAAGGCGTGATGGGAGGTCGTTGGGAACCCATATTTCTGAAGGGAACAAGGGTGGGTTTGGAGCGTTGTTGAGCTGCAATCTTGTCCTCAGCCAGCTTAGCCAACCCTAGGACTTCCATCATTGTGTTGGGACAAAACATTTGGACCTCTGAGCGAATTTCATCCTTGAGACCACTTATAAAACAACTCCTGTAGAATTCATCAGACAATCCTTCTGTGTGGTTGGCCAATTTCTCAAATTCTTTCTGATACTCTCTCACTGTGCCAATTTGGTGAAGTTTAGTGAGTTCTCCTGTGAAATCATCAAAAGCACTAGGGCCAAATCGTGGCAAAATGAGTTGGCAAAAATCTGTCCAGTTTGGCTCGGGATGAGCTTTGATGTACCAACGGTACCATTGAAGGGCTTCCTGTTCCAAATGAAAGGATGCAAGTGGAACTTTCTGGACATCAAAAGTATTATGCAAACTGAAATATTGTTCTGCTCGGTATATCCATCCAGTCGGATCAGTACCATTGAAGCGAGGAAAATCAAGCTTCGGCCCACGAAAATTGTTGGAAGAAGAGAACCTGGTGGCTGCAAAAGATGCTGGCTGTCGGTTATTGTTCATGGCTGCATGCTGAAGATGGAGGCTGAGAAATTTTTCATCCAGATCTTGGAGTTTGGTTTGGATGGATGCAAGTGCTTCCTCCATGGTGTTTGCTCCTGCACGGGTGACAACCATAACCAGGTGTTTTTTTTTTTTTTTTTTTTTTTTTTGTACAGACTGGAGCGGCTACGGCTCGGAAGGAATCTGGAACAACACTGAACGGCTGGATCTGGAACAGCTTGCAAAATGGATCTGAAACGGCGCAGCAGTGATCGGCAACAGATGGATCTGCAACGGCACGGAACTGACCAGCAACAGTTCTGGACAGAGGAAATCTGCAATTGGGCAACTGAAAATAGATATGGACCCCAGGTATGTGCGGCTTCCTATCGGTTCAAGGGATTCACTCGGCCACCAATGCTGTCTGACGGCTTGCGTATTGGGGCAGTACCCCTCACTCCACGGCTCAGGTAAAACTGATAACCGCTTGGCCACAAACGACAGCTCTTGGTTTACCTCACGGGTGGGAACTAGTCAATCAGGTAGGGGTCGTTGCCCTTTTCGCTTGGCAGGTCCTCTCAATGGCCAGCTACTTCGGGGTTCCTGTGGTACTCCTCACAATGAGTTTTAGGGCTTATGCCCAAGTACTTCCCACAGTTAAGCGGATAGGGATTATTCCCAGATCCGAACCTGCAACAGAAAAAATTTGGGCAGAAATTCCACCCAATGCTCAAAAACCGGATCTATATTGCTCAGAATCGCTATTATAGCATGTTTCCGGAACTGGAACAACCACTCTGCTTCTACCCACGAAAGCGGAATAGAAATCTGGGCACTCGGTCAAAAGATTTTCTCACCGCAATTTCCGCGGCCGTCACCGAAATTCTGAAAAATTGCTGATTTTAAATCCGCGATATCTCCACTTTTAGAACTCCAAATGAGATGATTTTTTTTTTGAAACTGCGTATTTTTGAAAGAGGAATTCAGATATGCAATTGGTTTCTTCTTATTTTGTGCAGAAAGTTTCAGAAATTGATCTGAAAGTTGCCGCCCAAAAAAAGAAAAAAAAAATTTCCCACTTGTGCCAAGGAAAGTGCTCTGATACCAGATGTGATGTACCTGCAATAATGAATTAATGCAAATACACGAGATATCAGAAATAATATAACAGAATCGCTTTTATATTGATCACGGGCCACTTCGAGGGGGCAACCTCCTTTGAGCAAGCTCAATACAATTAACTTCACGGTGCCTTCAATGACCTCAACACACACTTATATACTAAGTCTATGCCCAATACTATGAGTCAAAACCATGGGACATATAATACTACGGGACGACTTACAAAGCATATGCGTCCAATACTATGGGTCAATACTATGGGCTAATATCAACTACGGATCAACAAATACTACGGGACGACTTACAAAGCATATGCGTCCAACAACAATATACTAATATAGTAAAGAGAAGGGTTGACATGGGTTCCTAACAACACCATAAACCAAAAAGTGTGTTGGATTTATAGACATTTTGGATAATAACTTTGCACACTTAAAAGAGAATAGTGTAAAAACTTTTCTCTTTTTATTTATTTTTCTTCAAGGTAAAAACCAAAAAATTCATAAAAACAATGAAAATATTTGGAAACTTCAAAAAAAAATTGAAACTTTTTCAAATTTCCTAGTTCGGCATGAAGACTCACCTACAAATGGCAGATAACTGAATAATGGTTCACAACTTCTAGAAATTCATGCTGAAAGGAGATGCTTCCTCTCATCCATCGGATACACCTACAAGGAATATGGTACAAAATGAGTGTTTTACTTATATTTTATTCATACATGTATAAATGTATCCTTTTGAATGATAGGATGATGCATAATTCTTCAATTTTGGCTATCTTTTTAGATATTAACTACATATTTGAACCAGTTCCTAACTAAACAATTGGGTAGTGAAATGGTGTTGATCGTAGGACTTGGAGACTTTGGCAGTTCAAACTATTTGATTTAGGTAGTTGGATATAGACCATGATTCATAGTGATTTATGATTTTGGCATTTTTCACAAGACTCAATATGAAGTAAACCTCATTGACCCATTCCTCCTTATGCATTATATGAAATTGTATAAACTCAATTACATGGTATTATTTCACCATCCGTTGACACATAATCCTGCTTCAGATAACCTACCTATCGAGGGAACATCTATAAGAGTGTGCACAACTAGCTCAGCCCTTGTGTTGGCTCGGTTTTGCAACCAAGCTTAGTGCTATGGGCACCTGCTAACTAGTAGCAGCAGTTTCAATAGAAATAAAAACAATAAACTAAATAAACAATACTTTTCATGGATCTAAGCAAGAATCTAAGCAAATAATTTAAATATTTCAAAAATCAAGAACAAGAAACATAAGAAATAATTTTTGTATTGAAAAGTGGGGGGCAAGCAAGTGCTTGCGATATTACCTTCAAAGGTGAAGGTTGATGTTGAGCAACTCCCAAGATGAGTAGCTCCAAACTCCAATAGGTCTCTTTCTCCAAGGTTGCTTCAATGGCTAAAAGTGCTCAGGGGAGATTTCAGCAGCATAAGGATGAGATAATGGAAGGATGTGAAATGAGGAGCCCCTACCACCTTTTTATAGGTTTTGGTGGTGGGAAATACCATTTGTGGTTTTGTGGAAACCAAATGGTATTGACCAACATGGTTTAGGTCCTTTTCCCTCCTTTTTCCTTTTTTGAATAAAAATAATATTTTAATTCCCTTTTTAATATTTTTGGGAATTTGGACCCTTTTTGAGGGTTTTTTATGATTTTCTTGGAAAAATAATCTTTTTTAATGGAAAAAGGGGTGTACTAAGGTCTTTTGGTGACCTTTTGTTGGTTTCAGAGGCTCAGATGGTGGAAAAGTGGACAAATGGGTCATGTGAGTAAGGGAATGAGCTAGTCAGCACTTTTTAGGTGTTAACAGATTGCCCCCTGATGTGTGAGGGCAGGAGCTCATCGTATGGCCGATAGACATCATAGTTCTTTTGTCCTTTTTTATGGGGTTTAGGGGAGAGAAGAGACCGGTTGGAGACTGGAGCCACGGCCCTTGGAAGCTGCAAAAACAAAAATATTACATGGCCTCAATATGAATGAGGTATAATCTCTGATAAAGGACGAGGCGGGCATTCCCATGCTCGTATCAAGACATATACAAAACAATTAGTCCCAAGAAGGGGGATCTAATACGTAAAGAAATATACTGGTACATCATAATGGTCCAGAGGGGACATGATTGTGGGATATACTCATGATCATGAGTGATCTCAATAACTGATACACTGGATTAACTGTGGAACTGCTGAAACTGAAGGTGTCCAACATCTGTAGGGACTCAAAGACTATGAGTCATCTCTGAGAATTAATGTAACTGTATACTCAAGGGAGTATGAAACAGGTGTAAATCTGAATACTGTCGCCATGCGCAACCCGGATATCCATAGAAAAAAGTGTAGCTGGTGTGATCCATAGGAAGACTCTCAAATGTGGAGGAGTCAGGAGGTATCCGGGGTCTTCGACTAATAACTGAACGGACCAATACCCTGTGCGAGTCTCAACGATGCGATCAAGGTGTTGAAGTCGAGCATGTGAGAAACAACCATTTGGAGAGGCACTGAGGATTCCTCTCGAAATGATCCGTAGATACCCATTATAAATGGTAATGAGTCCAAGACACAGGGACCTCTAGGTCTATCCTCTGGAATCAATGTGGTTGTCGTCGACAGAGGGAGACTAGCAACTAACAAGGCAATGATGTTTCCTTGACAGGAGCACGAGGTGTAGAACTGAAGTGGTGTAGTACTGCTGGTAGGACTGACATACTTGTGGGGATGGGAAATAACTGGGTCAAAAATGGGTAGACTCAAACTTCCTTTGTTCAGAGCATGATGACGTGGTTGACCTGGCAGCGTAGGGAACTGACTTGTAGGTGTGGGGATCATCTTTTAGGGACTGAAGGGTATGTACTGACTCTGGGGGGGTGAAGCTGATGGTAGCTGTCGAGGGAGTTTCCGGGTGACATACTGCAGAATACTCTGAACAAAGGCGACCAGAATGGGGAAGCTGCTATGTGAGTAGACATGATCTGTCGTGGCGCCAAGAGGCACCATTCTTCCTTCTTCGTAGTTTTAATGAGCTCCAAGAAGGGATAAAAGTGTGCTCTGAAATGGTACGGTCCTGTGGATTTTGTGAGCCTAGGACGGCGCATGCTCATGGTTGCTCTCATGTTTAGAGAGTCTGAAAACGGTAAGTGGACTCTGTTGGTGTTTCTTTTTCGTAAGTTTAGTCTCCAAGGCCCGAAAAAGGATAAAATGATGCGGATGGAGAACTCTTCTAGCCGATGTGACTAGAGTATACCTTTTTCGTAATTAGTCTACGAGGTCCGGAAAAGGGGGTAAACTTATACCAGGTAGACGCCCTTTCAGATACGTTTATCGAGCATGAAAGGAAGCAAGATTGCTCGGCGATCTTTTCATTGTTTTAGGAGTCAGAAAAGAGCTTAACAGAAACTCCCTAAGTGCCTTTTTCGTCACAGGGTTTGCTCGGCCTGAAAAAGGGATAAAATTATACCGAACAAAAATGGATTGATGAAGGTGAGAAAAGGTCTCAAGCATCGTCATCTGTGCGGAAAACTGAATCCGGCGATATAAGACACATCGAAAACGGAGAACAGCCGATGTGGCACGCAAACCGAGGCGACGGGGGGGGCGTGGAAAAAACGCCCGGAAAATCTAAGGGTGAGAGCGAGAAATGGTCTCAAGCATTATCACGAGCGCGGAAAACTGAATCCGACGATATAAGGCACGTCAAAAACGGGCTATGACCGATGTGGCACGCAAACCGAGGTGACAAGGTGTCGGGACACAATGTTGATATTGGTCCTGGTGAGAGCGAGAAATGATCTCAAGCATCATCACGGGCACGGAAATATGAATCCGGCGGTGCACATGGTGCGAAAAACGGAGGTCATAAGGACTCCAGAATGGTGAAAGGAAATAACTAAGTTAAAAAATGGTTGTAAATAAAGGTGAGCCCACCAAGCCAAGGATGTAATGGTGGGGAGAAATGATTACCCGTGGGGGAAAAATACTAGGTGTATCAAATCAACTGAAATATACAAGTGACACGTGACCTCAAAAATGGTTGAGATCACGAATATGAAAAAGTGAGCAGGGTTAATGGTCTGCCCCCATGCTATGTGCATGGGGTTTGTGATTGTGGATCACATATGTGTTGGTTTGAACGATGGGCTCATTGAGGTGTTGAGATAGAGATGATGGGGAAGGTTCAAAATGATTGATCATGCCCCCTATCCCGGGGTCGAGGTAATCTATTATGCCCCCTAACTCAGAGGTGTCAATGTGGTGCAGATGTTGTCTCATAGAGAGATCAATAGGGCATTGAGCAACTGTTGGCGGGGTGTTATACCATGAGGCTGTGGGTCGTGGTGGCATACTGAAGTGATGATATGATAATGGGGGATTCCCTTTGTGGGGTGGATGCCCCCAGTATCTCCGACGAGGATCACGGTGATGATGAGTAGGCAAGGTTTTGGGCATGCCCCCATGTTGTGGACATGTGGTTTCCTGGTTGATTTGAAAGGGTTCAACCTGTGTGTCAAAGGGATCAATGGAAGGGGCCGACCGGACAGAGGGGTATCCAGTGGAGATCATATAAATGGCGGGGTCAAGGCCAGGCATTTCGGTATCTGACCAAGTAAAGACATCAGTGAATTCTTGGAACAGTTGTTGGTATTCTCCGATCTCATGCTCACTGTGGGAGGTTCCTAATGTGATGGTATGAAGGGCACCAAGTGGGTCAGAGATGTCAATGTGGATGATGGGAGAAATATCGGCCATGGGATCCGTTAACCAGTCAATTTTAGTAGGAAGGAAATCCTTGGACTCAACCGCGGATTGGATAGCGGTGGTGGATGAAGTCTCTTCCGGGGGGAAGTATGGACGATGGTGCATGTCTTCCCCGGGATAATCAAAGGTAGTAGGAGTCTCAAGAACCTCTTCATCATTGCGGGAGCTTTGGGTGGTCAAATCGAGTGATGAGGTAGTGGTAGTCGAAGAGATCATGTAGATGGTGTTAATCTCTCCGGATGAGGATGATGCGGGAGGGTAGATCTCCTCGATAGTAGGGGGTGCCGTCTCTAGGTCCGAATTGTTCATCTCGTAGAGAGCTTCTCTGTAGTCTGGGATGTCAGGACAGTTGTGGGAGTAGTGGCCGTAAATACCGCATATCGCACATGGGTGGTTGGTACGCAGTGATTTATCACGAGGCATAGGGTTTGGATCTAGTTTGACCACTGGGATGTTGGGGTCGTCGTCCAACATTTGCATGTGTTCCTGCAATGCAGGTAACTGTGGGCACTGATGGGTTGGATGGCCTAACTCATCACACAGCGAGCATTTTGGAGGAGCACGAAATATGGGGGGAGGTTTAACTGCCTTGGGTGGGGGAACCACAGTGTATGGTTGTGGGCCTCTGCCCCCAGTGGGCCTGACGAATGGAGGGGGATTCGTCGACGACGAAGGAGTCGTGATACCGGGAGGTGGTTGGGTAGAAGTAACAATGGGTTGCACCGGTTGTAGGATGACATTTGGTGTCGGTGGAGGAACGGGAGGCGTAATATACCACACGGGTAATCCCAATGTTAACCCGGGGAGACTAAGGGTAGCCATAACCGGGGCGCTTACTACACCCGAAGGAGGAAATAGAAAGGGGATTGTGTGGATAGGTGTAACACCGATGTGACTAGGGACCAATGGTGGTTTGGGTAACAAGGAGGGTTTATTACCGGGTGTTTGTGAAAGAGTGCAGAGGTTAGCGACCTGGGTCTCCGGTGATGGTGGTGGAATGGCCTGGAATGTAGAGGTTATCGACGCCTCGGAGTAAAGTCTGGGTCCTACTGAGGAAATGAATGAGGTAGTTGCACCACAAACAGGTTGTTCAACCATGGTGAGACCATTTTCAGGTGTGGTAGGGGCCTTGGGATCGTAATAGGTGAGCTGGTCGACCTTGACCACGCGTCCCTCATGGGGGAACATCATGGTACGAAAAACAGATGAGGCAACCGCTTTCATGGCGTACATGTAGTTGCGACCAAGTAAAAGGTTATAGTCTAGTGGGGCATTGATGACCTCAATGTCAATGAGCACGGTTTTACCCGCCAGCTGGACAGGGACATTGGCTAACAGACCTAGGGGTTGAGCCGAACGGCCGTCATAAGCTCGTAATGCAGTGGTGGACTGCTGGAGAGTAGGGGATCCCAACTTCTGCCAAACAAATGTGGACATGACGCATGTGGAGGCGCCTTCATCGATAATGCACCGATGGATGACAAGATTCCGAACAGAAACGGAAACTTGGAATGCTAAAGAGGAAGGCAGGCGGGGTTCAGACTGGTCTGAATCGAATGCGATCAACTGTGAATCATTGGGGTCAATGGCGCCAATGGCAGAGAGCAAAGTTTTGCGCTGCGAAGGACAGTTTTGCAAAACTTCTAAAGCAGACATGGCTGCAGGAGACTGGGCTAAGTCGTCTAGGATGTTGTAATTCGACACAGCGCGAGCATTGGGATTACTGTTGATGCGACAAAGTGGGAAGCGAGGTGCTTTGGAAGCGCCATCAAGTGAAGCCGGAGGTATACGTAACGTTTGATCTGTGGGATTAACGTTAGTGTTCTTGTCGGTGGGAGGGGCTTCAGAGGTGGAGCCATATTGGTTCCAACGAGTTTGGAGGTTAGCATCGGCAGTCGACATCATCAACAAATGGTGAGTACCTGAATCGAACATGGGTTGATCAGGGGCTGCATAAGTGATCTGCTGTGGTGGCACATTTCCCTGAGGGGGGGCTAACGGCTGAGTGTTCACTACACCCTGGTTTGGAAAGGGGTTTTGCAGCACCAAAGGTTGATGTTGAGGTGGTGGAGGGTTGGGTGGTGGCTGAGGAACCGCTTGCCCTTGACGATGGGCATCGTTGGTCCAGAGTTGCCGAGCTCGCTCCAAATGTGGGAAAGAATGCGTGTAATGACCATAGACCCCGCAAATAGAACAAGGGTGGTTTGTTCTGAGGTTATTATTTCTAGGCTGCTTAGGATTCCGATCCGGATTGCGGTTGGGAGGAGCAGCATTGTTATTTTGCGGAGGATTGGGAGGTGGAGGACCTTGCTGATGTTGTTGGTTATTACCATGGTTATGACCTCTACCACGGTTCTGTTGCGCACCTTGGTTGCGCTGGTTGTTTTGGTATTGGGGATGATGTTGTTGTGCGTACACGCGCCCTTGAGCATTGGGGGGATTTTGGGGAGCCGCAGGTGCGGGAGCAGGTTGCGGTAGATAGTATGCAGGTGGAGGTGGAGGTGGTCCAGTTGCCTGTTGGGGTTGTTGGTACCCCTGAGCTGGTGGAGGTGTGAGGTTAGCTGGTGCAACCGGTTGTGGGTAATGCATGGGCTGTTGTTGGAACTGCATGGGGTTTTGTATCGTAGGGTGAGCATAGTATGTAGGGGGTACATATGCTGATGGCGCTTGGCCATAACAATGTTGTGGACAAGAGGGTCCATGAACGTGATGGGTCTGGTTTGTTGGAGCATAAGAAGTTGTTGCCCCGGAACTAGATGTAGCCCTAGAAAGGTCTGGGGCGGGCATGGTGCTCACCATACTGAAAGGTTTTGCTTGCGGTGTAATTTGGCCAATAATGCCATCAGCGGCATGTGATGCCCCCGGTGTGTCACCGCGTGCAGAGTCACCTCTTGGGGCGTCAGGTATGATCGTGTATAGGTAACCTGACTGGGCATAGATAAGATCAAACTGTTGGGCCTTAAGGATGGCCTCCTCCTCAGACTGGGGTCTTTCAGATGCTACATCCTTCGCAATGAGAGGAAGGAGGGATTTAAGGAACCAGTCTAAAAAGATTCGGTCGTCCAATTTGATCTCGCATAGGCTTCGGCGCCGACGCCAATCATGAATATGGTCAGTGATATGCGTGGCCGTGTTCTGTCTGCAAGACAGTAGGATCTCGACGCCCGCATCGTAGCGGACAGGTAGCTGGAAGAATTGTAGAAAGGTCGAGGCAAGGGAGGTAAATGTGGAATGCGTCCCATGGGGTTGCTCGATATACCATTTGGCTGCGGAGCCAGTGAAGGTGCGTTGTAAAAGCCGTAGGCGGATTGAGTCATCCACTATGGAGTTTGAGGAACACCATAAATGGAAGGACATGATGTGATTTTGGGGGTCTTCTCCAGCCTTACCCTCGAACTTAGGGATGTCAGAGGGAAGCTTAGTGGGCATATGGGGCCAAGCAGGATCATGCCTGATGGGGTCATTTGTGAGCCTAGCTAAATCTGGCAGGTTGAGACTTGCCATGTATGGTAGACTAGCGGATGTGGTGACCGGAACCGGCACTTGCCTAGCCATGGTGGTATGGTGTAGGGGTCCAGTAGTGCCTATAGGTATGCTAGGTATGGAGGGTATGTGCCCTCCAAAAGGTGTGGCCTGATATGGGTTAGCGCTCCCAAGTGCAACTTGGGTTATACTTGGGTTAGGAATCGCACTAGGGATTCCTGGTATAGCACTGCCAAGTGCAACATGAGTTGCACTTGGGTTAGGAATCGCACTAGGGATTCCTGGGATAGCACTCCCGAGTGCAATAGGAGTTACACTTGGGTTAGGAATCGCACTAGGGATTCCTGGGATAGGGTTTGTGGAACCCGAAGGGGGTATGACCCCCATGTTGGGTATGCCCATGACAGGTGGTGGTCCTATGCTAGGCATTCCTGAATGTGGAGTGTTACCCATATTGGGCATACCCAAGGGGGTGGCTGTTGCCGTTGATGGTACTACCGCAGAAGGGTCTGCGGATGTCTGACCTATGGTTAACGTATATAGTGGATCAACTGGTGTTCCAGACATAATTGTGGTTGGTGGTAACTCTGTGGGGTTTTCGGATTCTACCTCCAAATCAAAGGTGAAGTGGGGTATGTCAGAATCGGATGACCGTCTAGATGATCGACGATGTGTCAAATCAAGGGATAATGCTCTGCGTCCGTGACGTGGAGAGCCAAGTGGACTAAACTCTGGGAGTTTGCCCTGTAGACGACGAGAACGTCTAGAATTCTCAATGGTGAGAATATGTTTTTTATTTAAAAATTGTTTTAAGTATCAGGTGGTGATATATATGTAAAAGACTCAAAAACCCTAATGCAACCAAGGGTGCAAAAAGGGGAGTGAAAAAAGAAGGCTCACAGGCCAAAAAATCAATCCTCAAAAAATGCACTTATTCTAGCAGCTGTGCTACAATAAGTGGAGGAATGCAACAACCGGTCAGAATACCAACATGCAAACGGCTCCTAGAAAAAATAGGTGTAACTAGACTCAAAAGGTGGTAAAGATCATGCAAACACCTAATCTAAAAGTATTGTGACTCAAACAGACGATATCCCCTGCAAGGTGATGAAATCCAAGTCAGACAATATGAATGTAGAGACAACGGCTAGATATCCCCCTACCGGGAGGGACACCGGGTAATCAATCCTAAAAAGACAGGCTACTAGGATACTCCGTTCATGACGCGTCGAGAAAAGGTAAATCTGCCGTTTGGTCCTTTGATCGCAATATCCCAATACAGGGATATCCCGAGAACTGCGAATGGTAGCCCTTCGGTTACTGAATGGGTTTCGGTATCCCACTCATGCTTCCGGAACCATCCTCGCGACTTCAACCCTCCTAGGGGAGAGGCCTTCCCACAAACCGGTTGTGACCGCGCCAAAAAGTACTAAGAGATTTTAGCTCCCTAATTGGACAACTTCTATGTCTCAGATGTATGAACTGAGGGGTGTTATTGGAACACCTATCCCCCCAATACTACCTAGCTACAAGAATTCTTTTCGTGTTCCCCAAGTGGGGTTAAGAGTGTGTTCAAGTTAGGGTAAGTTTTAAGTCTTAGTTCAATTAAGTGATCGTGTGAGTGCACGTGAGGTGTTGTAAACTGAACTTGAAAAAATTAAATGCTTTAAGGGAAATTTTCAAAAAATAAAGGACTTTTCGAAAATACAAAGCAAATATGTAAGACTTTTTCCACTAAAAGGAATTAATATGCTTTTTCAAAAAATAACTCAAAAAATAAAGGATTTCTTGGATTTTATGAAAGCAAATAATAAACTCCTTTTTAAAAGAAATAAATGGATTTCTTCGTTTCAATAAAAATTGCTAAGGGCAAGATTCTAAAGAAGTAAACAAGAAAAAATTTGAATCTAGATAAAGAATGCAAAATGAGTCTTTCTTTCACTTTCTTGAAAATTTTTAAAAAGATTTCTAGATATGCACTTTAAATAGTAAAATGTTTTTCTATGGCTGTAAGATATGGAGAATCAATACTGTAAAAAATGAGCCAAAATGGGTGAACTGAAGTGATAAATAACACTAAAATACAATATTAGATAAATTTCTATGGAACATTTCTTAAATCTAATAGCATATTTGGATTCCTTGATCGAAAACACCCAATTTGAAAAAAAAAATCGTTTCAAACGGAGTTCGGGAGAGGGAGATATGGTCGTTTGAAAATTGAGCTGCGCGGCCAAAAAATGACATGGACCGCGCGGGTTTTGGACCAAAAGTCGCGATGGACCGCGCGGGTTTTGGGCCAAAAGTCGCGATGGACCGCGCGGGTTTCTGTCGCACAGTCGCGATGGACCGCGCGGGTTTCTGGCAAAAAGCCGCGATCGGCCGCGCGGAAAAACGCAGAAAAGTCACGATGGACCGCGCGACTGTCTGGCAAAAAGCCGCGATGGACCGCGCGGAAAAAACGCAGAAAAGTCGCGATGGACCGCGCGACTGTCTGGAAAAAAGCCGCGAGGCGGAAGCCGTGCACGGAAACCGAGAAACGAACCCGAAAATTGAAAATTTAGGGCTGTTTTTGGGGCCAAATCTCAGACCAGCAATGGATCTGCTGTCTAAGATGGTAGATCTATGGATCTAAAGGTTAAAAATTCATAAAAACTAAGATTTAATGGCAAAGCTAGAGATCTAAAGTTCAAACCAAAGCGGAGTCGCCAAAAACTGTTGGCTCGGTTTTGCAACCAAGCTTAGTGCTATGGGCACCTGCTAACTAGTAGCAGCAGTTTCAATAGAAATAAAAACAATAAACTAAATAAACAATACTTTTCATGGATCTAAGCAAGAATCTAAGCAAATAATTTAAATATTTCAAAAATCAAGAACAAGAAACATAAGAAATAATTTTTGTATTGAAAAGTGGGGGGCAAGCAAGTGCTTGCGATATTACCTTCAAAGGTGAAGGTTGATGTTGAGCAACTCCCAAGATGAGTAGCTCCAAACTCCAATAGGTCTCTTTCTCCAAGGTTGCTTCAATGGCTAAAAGTGCTCAGGGGAGATTTCAGCAGCATAAGGATGAGATAATGGAAGGATGTGAAATGAGGAGCCCCTACCACCTTTTTATAGGTTTTGGTGGTGGGAAATACCATTTGTGGTTTTGTGGAAACCAAATGGTATTGACCAACATGGTTTAGGTCCTTTTCCCTCCTTTTTCCTTTTTTGAATAAAAATAATATTTTAATTCCCTTTTTAATATTTTTGGGAATTTGGACCCTTTTTGAGGGTTTTTTATGATTTTCTTGGAAAAATAATCTTTTTTAATGGAAAAAGGGGTGTACTAAGGTCTTTTGGTGACCTTTTGTTGGTTTCAGAGGCTCAGATGGTGGAAAAGTGGACAAATGGGTCATGTGAGTAAGGGAATGAGCTAGTGAGCACTTTTTAGGTGTTAACACCTTGTTTGCAATATGGACCTTTTCCTTGGCCTAACCCGTGCACTTGAAAAATAGGAGTATGCCCATGCAACAGTCACTCCCTCCCATGTACTGTATAATTTTATTTCTTCTAGCTAATAAATGAAAAAGGAATAAAAAGTAAAAAAGACAAAAATCTAGAATGGGGTAGAATTGAATCATATCATATTGCATTCCGTAAAAAATGGCAACAGTCAGTCTGTGTTGCCCTTGAACATGGCACATAATTTTGTATCTGATGTAAGTACACCATCTACATTTTCCTTAGGAAAAGGTACCAGTGTTTTTGAACATATCTCCACCAATGGGTTATCCTTACCATCAATAATGTAGATTTCGTTAATGCATATGCATTGGAGGATTTCATTAAGGTTGGTTACTCAAGTCCTATGTTTCAAAATTTCTATTATGCATCGTGCTATGTGTTCAAGGGATGTTCAAACTGTGTCATCCATTCCTTAAATATTCCTGACCAATCATGTCCTCCTTCCTTGTTTCAATATACAATGTTGGATCTCGCATTTCTACAAAATTATATCAAATTATTGATCTTTGTTTTGTATAAGTTGATGTGGGATGCATTAATGCCCTCCTTCTGATGGATCTATTCCTATCGACACCAAATCATCATCTAGGAAATGGATCTAGAAACCTAGGAGTACCTTGGATCTTTTAGTCATTAGTGGCAGGTTTCCTCGGAAATGGTAGTTGGTATACATCAATGACCCATGATTATTTGATTCTACCAGTGTTCGACTTCAGAAAATGTATTCACACTTTCTATTTTGTACTCAATACCTTAGATTCCATCATCATTATCAGTGGGCCTCTTCTTATCTGTTAACGGTATACATTAATGATCGGTAATCATATGGTGTTTTATTATGCTCGACATCAGTTCATTTATTCTCATGATATAAATTCGTACCATCGTTGGTTTGTATTGAAGACCTTGGGAAAAATAGTTGTATCACTCATCGATGCACTGCTCGAGTTGTGCAAGATTAAACTACCATCTTAGAAGTTCGATGAAGGCCTTGTTCTCGCACTCATTAAAGTGCATGTTTACACTTCTAAATTTTTTTCTTTTGACATGGATCCACTATGTATTGTTCATGGCCATGATTTTTTACTGTTGAGGATGGGTATGCCCACCTCAGCAAGATATTGTATATTTGAGAAATTGCTATGTTTGACTTGCAGGTGTCCCCCTGAATCTTGCACTCATGAGCTAAGCCTTTTTCATCATTTCTTTGATCAATAAAGAGTATCAGTATAAAAAATAATGTATTTCAACCCTTAGATCCTCTTCGAACCTCACACATTAAGGGGCATCTATTAACAACCAAATTAACACCCTTAACAAGTGAATATAGAAGCACATTTTTCCATTTTCTCGCAACATAAGACTATAAATTTGGAACAATTGAGAGCTTCAATCTCTCATCTAACCACTGCTTCCGCAAAGGAATCAGTTTATGAAGACAAAGGTTTCCTTAAAGAGACCAAGTCTAGGACCACTCAAAGGGACAAAACCCAACTCCTACAACTCATGGAGTGGAAATAATACATCAAAGATGTATTAGTTGTCCTAAAAATCCTGGAAATTAATGTCAAAATCCTGAAAATAATGGAAAAGTGGGTTTTTGAGTGAAAATATTCAAAAACCAAGAAAAGGTATTATCCCACATTGAAAGTTGAATCATGAATTCCCATTTCTCAATGCTATAAGAGAAAGAGGTTCGGGGCATGTTAAGAGACAAAAACAGAGAGTAAAGGCATGTTGGAAGAATTTCAAGGTTGGAAAGCTCATCTTCAACAAAGATCTTGAAGGATCAAAGTCAAGGATGGAGAAGGTTGGCTTAAATCAAAGGTGGAAGGATTCAACTCAAAAAACAAGGTTGTAAGTATTTCTTTTCCTCAATTCAATATTGTGCAATTCATTTTTCCCCCAAATTTGTGTTTGAATTTAGTTTTTAGATCTAGTTTTGAATTCAATTTTGGTAGATAGATTTCAAGTTTTGCAAAATATTTCAAGTTCTTAGAGATAGAACCTAGAGGTAAGAACCTAGCAAGCTACTGCAAATGGAATCCTAAAGGCCATGGATGCTTAAGCAAGAGGATCTTCTTCAAGTGGATAGATTCAAGAGGTATTCTATTCTCTTCCTCCCTTCTATTTTCTTGAAAATTAGTTAGAAATCTGAAAAGAATGAATGAGTATTGCATGTATTTATGTCATTGAATCTCACCAAGTTCATAGTAAGAGAGCTAATTAGTGTATACACATCCCTACTACTAATTGCTATCGACAATTATGGAGAGAGAGTTGTAATGGTTAGGTGTATGTGGAGGAATATGGGAGAGGGAAAGTGATAAAGGGGGTTAGTAATGGTTATGGTGTAGAAGTGTGAGAGAGAAAGAGATAGAGAGAGATATGGGGAATTACAGGGGATGTAGAGAGAGAAAGAGAGAGAACGTCAGGAGTTAGGGGAGTAGAATAATGAGAGAGGGGGTGTTTAGGGGGTGATTATTGGTAGGGAAAGTAGGAGGGGGTTTAGGGATAGGGAATTGGGGTATAGGGGTAGTGAGAGTTAAAGAGAGGGGGGTGTTAGGGGGGTGGAGTAGAGAGGGAGGGGTGGGATCTAGGTTTAGGTGGAGGAGTAGGGGAGAGAGAGAGAGTGAGAGAAATTGTTAATATGGGTTAGGTGGAAGATATGAGAGAGAGAGAGAGATGTGGAGGGGTTTCTGGAGGTATGGAGAGAGGGAGGGTGGTGAGAAACTTATATAGGGGGGTAGGAATTGTTATGGATAGGAGGGGAGAAAGAAAGAGAGGAGGTTAGTTGGGAGAGAGAGAGAGAGGGGTGGTGTTCAGGGGGCAAGTTGAGGGGAATAGGACATAGAGAGATAGATGCGGGTGGTAAGTTGTACAGGGATGGGGTTTAGGAGAGAGAGTGAGAGAGAGGGAGAGGGGTTTAGTGGTATGAGGAGTAGGAGAGAGAGAGTGGGGTGAAGGGGATGGTTATGGGTAAGGATAATTTGAGGGGGGTTGGGTAGATATATTGCATGGTTTATGGATAGTGAGAGTTAGGGAGAGAGAGGGGTAGCATTGGGGAATCAGGGAGGAGAGAGATGTGTGGGTGTAAGGTGTAGGTAGATGAGTAGGTAAAAGAGTGAATGAGAGAGTGGGTTATGAAGAGTTTTAAGAGGAAGAGCTCTTTGTGTGTTTGTGTGAGAGAGATAGAGTTGAGGTGATTCTTAGAGGTAGGAGGAGAGGAAGGGGGGTGAGAGAGTGAGATAGGGGGTTAGTAAGGGTTAGGGATAGGAAGTGACTGAGAGAGAGAGATATTAGCGTGGTTAGTGGTAGGGGGAGTAGAAAGGGGTTATGCAAGAGAGAGAGATAGAAAGAAAGAACACGTGGGTGGCAACAAGGTTTTCATGGTTCTCGATACAGAGAGGGGGGTGGGGGTTAAGGGTAGTTGGAGGAATAGAGAGGTGTGTGTGTGTGTGTGCAAAGGAGAGAGAGTCAATGGAGTTAGTGAAGACATTGTGAGTGATTACAGTTAGGGGGAGGAGGGGGGTTGTTGGAGAGTATGAGATATAGATTGATGTGTAGAGAGGGATAGATGGAAGAAGGGGTATTGTTGGAATGGGTATGGTGGAGGACAGTACTTGGTGGAGAGAAAGAGATAGAGGCCACAGTAGGGGGAGTGGTAGGGGTTTATGTATGATTACAAAAGTTTTAGCGGATGCGAGTTGTAGGGTGGCGGAAGAGAGAGAGAGAGGGGGGGTTAAGTTGCATAGGGAGAGGGGTTAGGAGAGTTAGAGAAAGATAGTTTTAGGTGTAGGGAGAGAGAGAGAGAGAGAGAGAGAGAGAGAGAAGTAGATATGGTGGTTATTGGTAGGGAGAATAGGAGGTTTGTTAGGGAGAGAGAGGGAAGGTTTAGGGGCAGTGAGATTGGGTGTGAGAGAGAGGGGGGGTGTTGGGGGTTGAGGGAGAGAGAGAGGGGTGGGGTTAGGTGTAGGTTGGAGAGTAAGGGATATAGAGAGTGATACATGGGGTTAGTAAGGATTAGGGGGAAGAGGGGAGAGAGACAAAGGAGTATGAGTAATTGCAAGGGAAAGTGAGAAAGTAGGTTAGTAAGGGTTAGGGAGAGGAGGGAAATATATAGATAGAAACATAGAGAGTGAGAGAGAGGATGGGGTTTAGTTGTATGGGGTAAGTAACGGTGTGTGTGTGTGTGCGTGAGAGAGAGAGAGAGAGAGAGAGAGACATAGAATGAGTCATGACTAAAGGAGGGAAGGGTGTGGGTGATTAGGGGAAAGGGGGAGGAGGGGGTTTGAGGAGTGAAATATATATAAATCATGGTCGGTGGAGGGGGGTAAGGAAATGTGAATAGTAGGGAAGCTAGAGGAAGTGGTGAGTTGTAGGGGAGGGGGATTAGGAGAGTGACAGGGGGTTAGGGGAAGGGGGAATAGGAGAGAGAGAGAGAGAGAGAGAGAGAGAGAGAGAGAGAGAGAGAGAGAGAGAGAATCAAAGGGGGTGGTTATGGCTATGGAGTGTAGGAGGTGGGTTAGGTAGAGAGAGTGGTGGGTCAGGGGTAATGAGAATGTGAGAGAGAGGTTTTAGGTGGTTGGTTGGGGGTGTGAGAGTTGTGGGATAGGTGTATGTGGAGGAATATATGACAAACAGAGTGAGGGAGGAAGTTATTTAGGGTTTTTGGGAATAAGAGAGAGAGAGAGAGAGAGAGCGAAATGGGGGTTACAGGTGTGGTGAGGATACAATGGTGAAATATTGAGAGACATGGTTTGTAAGGGATAGAGAGAGAGAGAAGGGTTGATTCTGAGAGAGAGAGAGATTTAGAGAGCGAGAGAGAATTGGTGGTGTTAGGGAGTTGGGGGAGAAGGGGGTCGCTAATTACTGCTAAGGGAAGGGCAATTATGAGAAACAGAGAGGGAGGGAGTCAATGGGATGGGGATTATGAGAGAGAGAGAGAGACAGGGATATCTTCGGGACAATATGCGTGGGGTTAGGGAGAGAGAGGGTGGGTTAGGCATAGTTAAAGTCTAAGAGAGGAGGGACGGATTAAGGGTTTCGAAGAAAGGGGTGGATGTCAGGTGTAGTTTGAGGAGAAGGGGAGAGAGAGAGTGAGAGAGAGAGAGAGAGAGGAGGGGGTATTAAAGGTAGGGGGAGGAGTAGGGGGTATAGAAGGGTGAAGAGAGTGATAGATAAAGGAAGGGGTTAGTTGTAGGGGTACGATTAGAGGAGTGTTTTTGTGAGAAAGAGAGCGAGAAAGGTATTGAGAAGGGTGATTTATTGGGTTGGGAGAGAGAGAGGGGGGTGGGGGTTATTGATAGTTGGAGGAGTAGAGGGGTGTGTGCATGTGTGTTGTGTGTGTGTGTGTGTGTGTGTGTGTGTGTGTGTGTGTGTGAGAGAGAGAGAGAGAGAGAGTGTGTGTTAGTTTTTACGAATTTACTTCAGTATGATCTAGGATCTTAACTTAGAGAACAACATGTACAACATATCTACAACATATCAATGATGGACACAATAATGCAAGCACACAAGAGACACGGAGTTTACTTGGGGAAAACCATAAAGGTGAAAAACCCCAATAACTTCCTCAGAAATAGATAGAGCAATGATACAACCCAAGCATAAGAGATAGACATCTCCTAGAAGTAACTTCTCCTCCTCCACAAGTGCGCAACTCTCCTAAGAGTGTGAGAGAGAATAGAATGATCAAATAGATTGCCTCCCGCACTCTATTTATACTTGACTTGACTTGCCTAATAACCTTTACTATGTCGGCCTCAACTTAACCACATAACACAATGCTGACTAGGCCGACACCCAATAGGGTGGTGTAATAACCCTTTGACCCACATGACCGACCCCCAATAGGTTGGTCTAATAACCCTTCGACCCACATGACTTATACGGGGCCGACCCCAACAAGGTGGTCTAATAACCCATCAAGTATAAGTTACGACACTTACAATATACATGATGACACTGTTGATGTATATGTAACTTCAGAATGTATTTCACATATATGTATATTGTATTTCTATAGAGATGTTATTATTCCTCTATACGGAAGTGGTTGTATTCCTATAGAGATGTTATTATTCCTCTATACGGAAGTGTCGTCATTTATATTGTAAGTGTCGTAATTTATACTTGATGGGTTATTAGACCACCCTATTGGGGGTCAGCCATGTGGGTCAAAGGGTTATTAGACCACCCTAGTGGGGGTCGGCCCAGTCAGTATTATGTTAAGTGGTTAAGTTGAGGCTAACCTAGTTGAGTAAAGGTCAAGTCAAGTTAGTGTATAAATAGGGAGTGTGTCTCTCTCATTTTACACATTCTATTCTCTCACTCACACTTTGGAGAGTGGCGCACTTATGGAGGAGGAGGCTTTGCTGCTAGGAGAAGACTATCTCTTGTATTCTAGTTGTATCATTGCTCTATCTATCTCTGAGGAAGTTATTGGGGTTTTTCACCTTTATGGTTTTCCCCAAGTAAACTCTGTGTCTCTTGTGTGCTTGCATTATTGTGTCCATGATTGATATGATATAGATTTGTTGTACATGTTGTTCTCTCAGTTAAGATCCTAGATCAGATTGAAGTAAATTCTGAAAATTTAACATGGTATCAAAGCTAGTCTGAAAGAAGGCATGATATGGCATGTATGACACTTGTTGCACTTACGATGCTAGGGCTTGATATAGCAAAAACCAGTCATCATTGGTATTTCACTTTAAATCTATTTTGGCAACGTTTATGGATCTAAAACTTTTACAGGTCGAAGATCAGATCCCCATGTACCTTGTGTCCAAAGGACAACCTCTAATTCGTTGTACTTTGTGATTGTTAAAATTCAATATGCTAAGACAGAAAATAGCAGCATTACATTCCATTTCACAATAATAGCATATACAGGATCACTGAAGAAACAACAAGCACAGCATAAACACAAGAGATAGAGATTTATCCTGGGAAACCCTCATGGGGTAGAAAACCCAGCAAAGCTTCCTCAATATAGATGACCAGCAATATACAAAGATGAAACCCTGAGACATGATCTCCTCCTCCACAATAGCAGACCTCTCCTCCACAAGTGCGCTATCCTCAAGTGTGTGAGTGTATCAAATGAGGAACACACCTCCTCTATTTATACACTACTCTGATATGTATTTTACACAAGTACATGTAGGCTCGTATTTAACCATTAGGTTAAATACCCCATTATAACTGACTGGGCCGACCCCCACATGGTGGGTCTAATAACCCTAGTTACCACACCCAACTCGGAGGAATAAACATCTCCGGATTTATAGTATAATCACATCGGAGGTATGGAACATCTCCGGAATAAATAATATACAAATATAATATTCTTTGAAGTTACAATATTTCAACACTCCCCCTTAACGAGAAGGATATTATAACAGTATCTGCACGAGCAAGGAGTCATCAACATCATACATGATACATCTATAAATCATTGGAAGCTTTCTCAACATCATCAGTAACTCAAGCAGTTACTGGAACATCTTCAATACTGGAACATCAACATCTTCAGTACTGAGTCTTTATCTTCTGCAGCACTCGAACAACTACAACAACATCAACATCTGGATCCTCACGATCATCAGTATCGTCATCTCATGATCATTAGCATCGTCATCACACGATCATCAGCATCGTCATCACACGATCATCAGCATCGTCATCACACGATCATCAGCATCGTCATCTCACGATCATCAGCATCGTCATCACACGATCATCAGCATCGTCATCTCACGATCATCAGCATCATCATCACACGATCATCAGCATCGTCATCACACGATCATCAACATCGTCATCTCACGATCATCAGCATCGTCATCACACGATCATCAGCATCGTCATCACACGATCATCAGTATCGTCATCACACGATTGTCAGCATCGTCATCAACACAGGTATCCATAACAATACAAGTATCCACATCATTAGTACAAGTATTCATGGCAATACAAGTATACATATCATCAATACAAGTATCCATACTGATACAAGTAATCATGTCATCAATACATGTATCCTACCGATACAAGTAACCACATCATCAATACAAGTATCCTACCGATACAAGTAACCACATCTTCAATACAAGTATCCTACCGATACAAGTAACCACATCAAAAATCACTTTCTCGGAGACCATATGTCTACAGATCAATTCAGGGACCGAAGTCCGGGGATGACACAATCCCCACTTCTCGGAGACCATACGTGTACGGATCAATTCAGGGACCGCAGTCCGGGGATGATACAATCCCCACTTCTCGGAGACCTCACGTCTACGGATCAATTCAGGGACCTAAGTCCGGGGATGATACAATCCCCACTTCTCAGAGACCTCACGTCTACGGATCAATTCAGGGACCTAAGTCCGGGGATGATGCAATCCCCACTTCTCAGAGACCTCACGTCTACGGATCAATTCAGGGACCTAAGTCCGGGGATGATACAATCCCCACTTCTCGGAGACCTCACGTCTACGGATCAATTCAGGGACCTAAGTCCGGGGATGATACAATCCCCACTTCTCGGAGACCTCACGTCTACAGATCAATTCAGGGACCTAAGTCCGGGGATGATACAATCCCCACTTTTCGGAGACCATACGTCTACGACTCTCTTTAGGACTGAAAGTCCAGGGATGATCCAATCCCCTCAACTGTCCACTAAGGACTTCATTCTCGGAGACCTCACGTCTACGGCTCTCTTTAGGACTGAAAGTCCAGGGATGATCCAATCCCCTCAACTGTCCACTAAGGACTTCATTCTCGGAGACCTCACGTCTACGACTCTCTTTAGGACTGAAAGTCCAGGGATGATCCAATCCCCTCAACTGTCCACTAAGGACTTCATTCTCGGAGACCTCACGTCTACGGATCTCTTTAGGACTGAAAGTCCAGGGATGATCCAATCCCCTCAACTGTCCACTAGGGAATTCATTCTCGGAGACCTCATGTCTACGGCTCTCTTTAGGACTGAAAGTCCAGGGATGATCCAATCCCCTCAACTGTCCACTAAGGACTTCATTCTCGGAGACCTCACGTCTACGACTCTCTTTAGGGATGAAAGTCCAGGGATGATCCAATCCCCTACCTATCCACTAAGGACTTCATTTTCAGAGACCATACGTCTACGGATCTATTCAGGGACCGAAGTCCAGGGATGATACAATCCCTACCTGTCCACTAAGGACTTCATTTTCGGAGACCATACGTCTACGGCTCACTTTAGAACATGTGTTCAAGGATGATACAATCCCCACATGTATTCTCATCAATACAAGTACAAGTATCCTCAACCATACACGTACATTAATCAATACATGTGTCATCAAAAGTATGTATTCTTACCAATACATCTTATCATCAAAAGCATGTATTCTCACCAATACATATAACATCAAAAGCATGTATAAGTAAAACTAAGTATTCTAAGCATACGAGTCCTAAATCTAAATATTTCTAAGTATCTAGGTGTAGAGAACAGGTTACCTCATCATCGACCTTGTTGTTCGATGAGACAATCTCATCATCAGTGACTATACTACTCCCCCTTTCGAGGAGGGTCCTTTTGAGCTACACCAAGCTTGTCTCGAAAGTATTCAAATTTCACTCGAGACAGAGGCTTGGTTAGTATGTTGGTAACTTCTTCACTCGAGGTAGAGGTTTGGTTAGTACATCGGTAACCTGTTACGAATTCAAACTTTATAGTTCCTTTCTGTGTCATATCTTGTTAGATCTCTATGATATTTGACTTATCATGGAACACTGGATTCTATGTCATCTTGATACAACTCTATTTGTCACATAGGATCACAGCTGGTTCTATCTCTAAGTCAAACAATCCTGAAGCCAAACTTCTTCACAACTAGCAGAGCAAACAGCCATATATTCTGCTTGTGCTGAGAGCCACACTAGACTGCTTCTAGCTAAACCACGAGATCATGGCTAATCCTAGACAATAACATCCTCTTGATGTGTTCTTCTTGTCTGATACACTTTCTGCCCAATCAGCATCTGAGTAGCCATCTGAAGTCATGATCTCCAAGATAGCACAGATCAAAGTCTACCGTATCCTTTAGGTGCCTGATCACATGCTTTGCAACTATCAGGTGAAAACATCTAGTTTCCACTAGATACTGACTCAAGGTATTCACAACAAAGCATATATCTAATCTAGTATATGTTAGAAACATCAATGACCCAATAATTTGACTGTACAGAGTTATATCCACTAACTTTGATGAGTTATCCCCTAACAGCTTCAAGTTGGAATCCATAAGAGTGGCCATTCCAACACCTCAAGTCATATTTCTCATCATACTTTCCCTGGTTGAGAAATATTCCTTCTGAGCCTTGCCATACTTCCAGACCTAGGAAGTAAAGCGTCAATTTGAGATCTTTCATTTTCATTTCTGCATTGAATGATCTTCTGCATATCTATCTGTGCCATCTCTCGTTAGATGGGTCTACTAATATGAGCCTTAATATCATTCGAACTCTGTGGTGAGTTCCTTCTTGCATCCATGTCATTTGTGTATAGAAATCATATTCAACCTTGTAGCAAAGGTTGAGATCCACATCACCCATGGTGATCATTACGCTTATCAATTTATTATCGATCCTAGGTACCTATACAGAACCTGATTCACACTTCTTCTTTAATTACACCATACTTGGAGCAAACATCTTGTCGTGATTCTCTTCCCCTTTCTAAGAGAATCTTCTAGCCATGAGCCTTCTATATTTTGTTTGATTTGTAAATCTTCTTGTTTGAACATCCACCACTTGTACGGTGTCCATCATTCTTCATGACCTTTCCTACAAATCAAAATTAAGTACATGATTAGTAATACTTCATAATCATCAAATCATATTGACATGATAACCTATTATGCATACAGATATCATTTACATAGTGATGCAACTATTTTGACCAATACTTTGGCACAACACTTTCCCATATCCTGTATGCATACAGTGGCTATCTAGATGCCTTCCATCTCTACCAGAACATACTATCGAGAGTGTGCACAACTCTCAGCATGTCAGCAAAGAGGTTTCATTCTAGACAAGCAACAATGGAATGTTTGTCCAACTTACCAATCATATGCATATTAGTAGTATACTGTTCAATGTTCTATGAATATTTACACTCAGCATGATATATTATAGGAATACAAATATGCATACAACCTATTACAGGCAATATCATTACTATTTCAAATAACAACTGAAATACTTATCTTTTATGCTTGTGTGGCTGCCTCCCGCTTGATCTTCTGTATGTCTTTTGAACTTCTATTCATTCTGTACCACTGTGCATGCTCAACAGTCATCCTCATGATCTCATACACAAACATACACTCATTAGTATATTCTAAATGCTATCAAAACATTATAGTACTAAATAATCTTGAAAATGTATAGTCATGATTATAGTTAATAAACATTAGTATTCAAGATTTCAGGGAAGTCTTCTTTTACTCATGCATATCATCAATCAAGATAAAAGATATAATATGCATAATCCCTTGATTACTAACTTTATAAATAAGCATAACCAATCATTCCAAGTATACTTATATAAGGGATCCTAACACAAGGTAAGATTCATGGGAAACATACCTGGATTAGTATACCTACTTGGTTATGTACAACATACCTAAACAATCTCTTCAATGATTTAGAGATCCTGAGCTAGAACCTGCATGTCTCATAGGTTAAGCATAATATAACAAAGTCATACATACCTCGTAAGTAGAACAAAGATTATGGATGAGTCTTTGTCTTCATGTTTTCATGGTCATGGAGCCTGATTTGTCTTTTGTGATGTACCTGTATCTTGTTAGTAGACAACATCAACCTCACACAACATCATAATGCATTAGTACAATCATAAGTGTCAACACCCTAACCAATGAATATCTTCTATCATGCATTCATAATTTTGTTAAGGTGATACAACATATCTGAAATCAAGATTGTACTAACCGTAATAACATGAAGACAAACATACCATAAACTTAATCATGAACAAATCTCAAAACATACCTCGATGAGTCATACCTGTCGAGATCGCTTGTAATCTCCTTATGTAAAACCTTAGCCTCATCTCCCTCTGAAATAGTAACTCCTTCACTTATGCAGGTGACCAATCCATCTTCTTCTAGGACTAACCCTATCCACTTGATTTGCAAGAACTGGACCTGGAGCTGGATATGGGTTTGTCAGAGAAACCCCAAAAATTCAAACTTTGAATTTCAAACTTCCGAAAGGATAGAAATATGCGCCTTGATGAGCTGATCAAACTGATATATTCAGAATTTGAAAACTGCAAAGTTTCACTCCTCAATTTTGCCTTTGAAACTTCCGGATTCACTGGACGTGACCCTGAACTGGGGTTTGGTGAATCCCACTCTTCTGCCCAATCAAAATGTTTGATCCAAATCTCTAAGCTTCTATTTTTCTGAGGAGCTTCCAGCCATGGTCACAGATTTCAAAAATTCCCATTTTTACAGAAGCCCTAATTTTCCACTTTTCTGATCAAAGTCCCGAACTAGGGTTTGATCAAGCCCGACCTTCTGCCCAACCAAAAAATCTGATCTTGGTCTCTAAATTTCTATTTTGATGAGTATCATTCAGCCGTGGTCTCCGTTTACAAAAATTCCAACTTTCTTCAAAGCCCTAAATTCCGGAAGCCATGAATGAAGGTATTCAAAAATAATTATGTTTTGACAGAAATATGTACCTGATTGTTTCTAGTGTAACTCCAAACTTTTCAATCCACAGGGTCTGAAATTTGTTTTTGAGATAGCCTGACCTGTTATCTTTCCATCCTGATAGGTCTGACCTCAATTGGATTCTCTGAGAGACAGTTATGTCAAATGTCGCAACGTGACCTGTTTTGGGATAAAACAGAAGAGTGAACTTGTACGGCATGCCACGTGTCACTGTTTGAACTTCGGCCTCTGAAAAACTTTTCTAAGGTAGCTCGGCCTGTTATCTTTCCATCCTGACAGGTCTGACCTCAATTGGACTCTTTGAGAGAGATTTATGCCAAGTGTCGCAACATGATCTGTTTATGGGATAATACAGGAGGGAGAACTTGTACGGAGTTCCACGTGTCAGTGGTTCAACTTCGGCCTCTGAAAAAGTTTTATGAGATTTTAAAGACTGTGTACTACTTGTCACTTTTTACGAAATTTCATTTGGAGCTTCCTAGCCCAAGATATGACCTTTTTCCCAAGGTCACCTGATTTTGACTCAGATCTGGAAGAGGCAGAAACCCTATATTGTACAGATCATAAATCACAAAGTACAACGAATTAGAGGTTTTCCTTTGGACACAAGGTACCTGGAGATTTAATCTTCGTCCTGTAACAATTTCAGATCCGAAAACTTCACCAAAACGTATTTATAGCGAAAGTTCTACGATGACTGGTTTTTGCTATGTAAAACCCTAACCTTCAAATTGTCGTAAGTAAAGCAAGTGTCTTTAGTGCCATACCTTGTCTTCCTTCAGGTTAGCTCTGATACCATGTTAAAATTCAATATGCTAAGACAGAAAATAGCAGCATTACATTCCATTTCACAATAATAGCATATACAGGATCACTGAAGAAACAACAAGCACAGCATAAACACAAGAGACAGAGATTTATCCTGGGAAACCCTCATGGGGTAGAAAACCCAGCAAAGCTTCATCAATATAGATGACCAGCAATATACAAAGATGAAACCCTGAGACATGATCTCCTCCTCCACAATAGCAGACCTCTCCTCCACAAGTGCGCTATCCTCAAGTGTGTGAGTGTATCAAATGAGGAACACACCTCCTCTATTTATACACTACTCTGATATGTATTTTACACAAGTACATGTAGGCTCGTATTTAACCATTAGGTTAAATACCCCATTATAACTGACTGGGCCGACCCCTACATGGTGGGTCTAATAACCCTAGTTACCACACCCAACTCGGAGGAATAAACATCTCCGGATTTATAGTATAATCACATCGGAGGTATGGAACATCTCCGGAATAAATAATATACAAATATAATATTCTTTGAAGTTACAATATTTCAACAGTGATTTATGATATGTACAATATAGGGTTTCTGCCTCTTCCAGATCTGCGTCAAAATCAGGTGACCTCGGAAAAAAGGTCATAACTTGGGCTAGGAAGCTCCAAATGACATTTAGTAAAAAGTGACAGGTAGTACACAGACTGTACTATCTCAGGAAACGTTTTTAGAGGCTGAAGTTGAACCAGTGACACGTGGCACGCCGTACATGTTCTCTCTCCTGTATTAGCCCATAAACAGGTCACGTTGCGACACTTGGCATAACTCTCTCTCAGAGAATCCAATTGAGGTCAGACCTATCGAGATGGAAATATAACAGGTCGGGAAATTGCAGAAAAATTTGTTAGAGGCCGAAGTTGAACCAGTGACACGTGGCACGTCGTACAAGTTCACTCTCCTGTATTATCCCATAGACAGGTCACGTTGCGACACTTGGCATAACTCTCTCCTAGAGAATACAATTGAGGTCAAAACTGTCGAGATGGATAGATAATAGGTCGAGCTATATTAAGAAAAAATTTCAAACCATGTGGATTGAAAAGTTCGGAGTTACACCAGAAACAATCAGGTACATATTTTTGTCAAAACAGAATTATTTTTGAGTACCTTCATTCATGGCTTCCGGAATTTAAGGCTTCGAAGAAAGTTGGAATTTTTGTAATCAGAGACCACGGCTGGATGCTACTCATCAAAATAAAAATTTAGAGACCAAGATCAGATTTTTTGGTTGGGAAGAAGGGCGGGCTTGATCAAACCCCAGTTCGGGACTTTAATCGGAAAGATGGAAAATTAGGGCTTTTGTAAAAATTGGAATTTTGGAAATCTGTGACCACGGCTGGAAGCTCCTCAGAAAAATCGAAGCTTAGAGTTTTGAATCGAATATTTTTGTTGGGTGAAGCTTCAAGAAACTCAAACCCTAATTCATGGTCCTCCCTAGTGAATCCAAAAATCTTAAAGGCAATTTCGAGGGGTGAAACTTTGCAGTTTTCAATTTCTGAATATACCAACTTGATCAGCTCATCAAGGCGCATATTTCTATCCTTTCAGAAGTTTGAAATTCAAAGTTTGAATTATTGGGGTTTCTTTGACAAACCCTAATCTAGCTCTAGGTCCAGTTCTTGCAAATCAAGTGGATTGGGTTATTCCTAGAAGAAGATAGATTGGTCACCTGCATAAGTGAAGAAGTTCATGTCTCAGAGGGAGATTACAAGCAATCTTGACAGGTATGGCTTACAGGTATGTTTCATGGTTAACTTTATCATATGTTTGTCTTCATATCATTACAGTACAATCTTGATTAATTACTGGACTTGTCGTATCACCTTAATAGAAGATATTCATTGATTAAGGTTTTGACACTTATGATTGTACTAATGCATTGTGATGTTGTATGAGGTTTATGTTGTTTGCTAACACAAAAGGTACACCAAGAAAGTCAAATCATGTTCTACTTCAAGAACATATGCTCATGGTGACATGAAGACAAAGATTCATCCATTGTCATGTATCACATAGAAGATCTACTTTCGAGGTATGTATAACTTGGTTCTACAATGGTTAACTTATGAGACATGAAGGTTACTAGCACAAGTCACTGAAGAGAACCAGAAGACATTACGCGGGTATGTTAGACATAACTAGCTAGCATGCTAATCCAGGTATGTTTTTCCTATATCAAGCTAGAATCCTACCTTGTGTTAGGATCTTATACTGTTGTGTTGTTGATAATGATTATTCATGAAGTCATAGATTTGAATAATCATGGTTGTATGCATATTATGTTTCTTACCATAATTGATGATATGACTAACCAGAAGAATCATGAAGGTATAGGTTTGAATAATCACGGGTTTTATGCATATTATATATCTTATCTTGATTGATGATTCAACTAACCATAAGAGTCCTATGATCAAATAAGAATATGTATGAGTAAAAGAAGAGTTCCCTAAAACCTTGAATACTAATGTTTATTATCCGTGAATGATCATGAATATACATGTTTAAGATTATTGTGTTTTGATAGTATTAAGATTATACTAATAAATGTGTGATTATGTATGAGACCTCAAGGATAACACAATGATGATACTAATAAGCATGCATAGTGATTAAGGATGGATGTAAGTTCAAGGATAGGTAATCCAGGAAGCAAAGATCAAGAGGGAGCACACTCCAGTTGTTCCTGCAAGAAAGCAAAGGAGCACACTTCAGTAGTTTATGCAAGGATGCATATATTCAGAGGGAGTTGACCACTTCTCACAATCCACATAAGAATGGAGTTGTAGAAAAGAAGCAAAGACTGAGAGGGACTCAACCCAACAAACAAACAAAGATAAGTATTTGAATTGTCATTACTTGCATATTTTATTGTTTAAATAATACTGTTCAATAATGTATATACTGATGTTCCTAGAATTTGGTTGTGTATTATGCATATTAGAATAGTTGCATTGATGAACAGTATACTACTAATATGCATGGGTAAGTGGCCTATGGCACTGTACAACATTCCATTGCTACTTATCTAGAATGAAACCTCTTTGCTGACATGTTGGGAGTTGTGCACACTCTTAACAATGTTCTCGTAGAGATTGGAAGGCATCTAGAAAGTTACGGGATATGGATAAATGTTGTATTGAAGCATTGGCTAAGACACTTGGTTTTGAGACACATGATAGGAAATCATATATGTGCCGAACTTGGTATGGTAGGATAGGCAGCTTTCTATCCAGTTTGTTCTTTACCAAGAGTAAAGCGGATTCCAAACTTTACTACAAGGTTGAGGTAGGCAATCCAGGGATACTCTTATTGTATGTGGATGACCTGTTTGTAACAAGAGATGATAGGTTGATTTCCGACACGTAGCGGAAGCTTGCAGCTGAGTTCGAGATGAAGGACTTGGGGATGATGCACTATTTTCTTGCTATGGAGGTGTGGCAGAGTACAGATGGAATCTTCCTTGGACAAAGGGAAGTATGCAGTAGATATTCTGAAGAGGTTTGGGATGATGGACTGCAAGGCTATGGCCACAACTATGGCATCAAACCTGAAGCTTCTATGCAATGCTTCATCTGATCTGGTCAATTTCACGATGTATTGTCAGATGATTGGGTACTCTATGTACTTGACGAACATGAGACCAGATAGTTGCTTTGCGGTGAACACATTGAGCCAGTCCCTAACTGTGAGTATTTTGATCACAGAAGATCGAGGAGCTATGGAGAACCTCACAAAATCGAATTAATTTGCAAAAACTGTGGAAAAACTTGAAAAAAGAGATAAATTTACACACAATGTATGCTGAAACCTTTGATTAACTGACTGTCTAACATGTGAAAATGTTAGTAACAGGTTTTTATTACATCCATGAGAAAATCGAGAGCATTAGGTGGCTCAAGCTGAGTGTACAAGTCATCAATGCCAAATTGGCCTCAATCCCCCCTAGGTGGGTCCAACTCAATCCCAATCACCCCAAACAGCTACGAATTCTGGTTTGGAGGTGGCTGAAGCATGCTGAGTCATTAATTAGCTCAAGGCGGGCGTGGGTGAGCAAATAGAGGAGGTTTGGGGGCCCAAAGGAGCATTAAATGCTCCAAATCTAGCCAAAAGTGGGCAAAAATCCACCCTAGCGCCCTTGGTCAACTAAATTCCCCAAAACAAGGAGAGAGGGCGCACCAGCAATAAATGAGGGTGCACTTGTGGACAAAACTGGAGGCTGGGTGAACTGGTTTGCTCAGAAGTGGGTGTGAACACTCTCAAAGTGGGTTTTTGACCAACTATAGTCACTTAATCCAAAACATGGTTTAATTAAGCACATGGGCAATTAAAAATTTATGGATTATGGTACTAAGTGTGGTTACTGTTCTAACACCCCCCCTTAACCATAACTTTGTACATCTCATGAAAGATAAGTGGGAGGCCTTGGCAACAAAGGCTCATGTCACCTCAATACAAACAGAAATTTTATTTGTCCATATGAACCGAGGAAAAGAAGTAAAACCTCATGGGATAAAAACTTCCCTCAAAAATGGACATGGGGCTGAACCTGCAATTAAATTGCAGCAATCACCATCCATCACTCACTCCAAGCAAAGCTCTCAGGTGAGTGAAGGTCTTCTCAGTAAAGCACTTGGTGAAAATATCAGCAGTTTGCTCGGTGGATGGGCAATACTGCAGTGAAATCACCCTGTCATGCACCAAGCCCCGAATGTAATGCATGTGGATCTCAATGTGCTTTGTTCTTTGCCTCTGTACTAGATCAGTAGATATCTTGATGGCACTTTGATTATCCACCCAAATATTGGTTGGAGAATCAATAGCAACACCAAACTCCCGAAGAATGCCTTGCAACCAAACACACTGTGTGGCTGCGTTCACTGCTGCCCTGTACTCGGCCTCTGCTGATGAAAGAGAAATTGTATGCTGTTTCTTACTTGACCAGCAAATAGGACCTTCAGCAAACATAAACACAAAACCTGAAGTGGACTTTCTATCGATGGGATCTCCCGCCCAATCGGAATCAGAAAATCCAGCTAGTTGAAGTGAAGAACCAGCTGCATAGTGTACCCCGAAGCTCTTTGTTCCTTGGACATAATGAAGGATTCTTTTGGCTGCCTTCCAATGGATCTCATGTGGCTGCTGCATATACCTTGCTACAGCACTTACAGCATAAGACAAATCAGGTCTTGTATGTGTAAGGTACAGCAAACTTCCAACTAGCTGCCTATAGAGAGTGCAATCCACCACCGGAGAGTCTTCAAATTCACCTAGTTTTATGCCTGAAAGGAATGGGCACTTGGATGCCTTACATTCAGCCATTTTGAACTTGAATAACAGGTCTGAAGCATACTTAGATTGACTCAGCAATATACCTCTCTCAGATTGCTCAATTTCCAAACCCAAAAATTGCCTTAGCAATCCTAGGTCGCTCATGGCAAATTCACTGTGCAAAGAAGCTTTAATTGAGCCAATTTGTTTGGTGCAGCTCCCTGTAATCAAGAGATCATCAACATACAGTACAATGACCTGCAAATTATCATCACAATGCTGCAAATAAATATTTGGATCAGACTTGCATCGACAGAAACCAATTGAGAGCAAAAAAGCATCCATTTTGGCATACCAAGCCCTGGGGGCTTGCTTGAGTCCATAGAGTGACTTCTTCAACCTGCATACAAGTGTGGGATCCTCTTGGAATACTTCAGGCTGCTGCATATATATCTCTTCCTATAGCTCACCATGCAAGAATGCACTTTTGACATCCATGTGGTGAACTTCCCAACCTTTACTAGCTGCCATGGCTAGATCTAGTCTTATTGAGTCCATCTTTGCAACCGGTGCAAAGGTCTCTGTATAATCCACACCATGGATTTGTGAGTAGCCCTTAGCCACTAACCTAGCCTTATATTTCAGATCAGAACCATCAGCAACAGGTTTGGTTCGAAAAATCCACTTACATTGCACTAGTTTCCTCTTGGGAGGAAGAGGCACCAAATCCCATGTTTTGTTCTCTTGGAGAGATTGGAATTCTTCTTGCATTGCTGCCCTCCACCTTGGATCATGATGAGCTTCCTGATATGATGTTGGATCAGATCCAATCATCATATAACAGTGATCAGCAAGCTCACTCTCATTTGCAAAGGAAGCATTGATTGTTTGGGATCTAGTCTTCCTAGGCTCTTGGGGATTGCCTGCCAATTCACCTGCAGCTTCTATGATTTTTTCAGCCCACTTGGGCCTTGATGGTGACTCATGTACAGCAATGTCATCTTCAGCTATGTCATCTTCAGCAATATCAGAAAAATCAGAGGAAGAATCATCACTAATCTCATTGAGGTGTGGAGGAGAGGAGCTTTCCCCCGGTGCAAGCTCAAAATCTGGAATTGGTTCTTCTTCGAATTGCACACTTCTCTCAATGAAAGTTTTAAGTGTGGATGTGTCAAAGAGCTTGTAGCCCTTTTTGTCCTCACCATATCCAACCATGATACATTCCCTGCTCTGTGGCTCCAAAGCCTTCCTCTTTTCTGATGGAATTCGAGCCCATGCTCTAGACCCAAAAATCCTGAAATTTGACACATTTGGTTTTTGGCCAAACCATGCCTCATAGGGGGTTTTTCCTTTGACTGATTTGTGAAAGGCTCTGTTCTGAATATGAGCAGCACAATTGATGGCTTCAGCCCATAGCTTAGGGCTTAGATCCCTAGCTTCAATCATGCAAGTAGCCATCTCCTTGAGAGATCTATTTTTCCTCTCTGCCACACCATTTTGCTGAGGTGTGTAGGGGATTGAATGTTGCATTTGGATGCCACATTCCTCACAAAGGTGCTGAATGTTATTATTCACATATTCCTTTCCATTATCAGTCCTAAGGATCTTTATCTTATGACCACTATGGTTCTCCACTAGGGCTTTCCAAATCTTCAGTTTCTCAAACACTTCTGACTTCAATTTAAGGAAGTAAACCCAGCAGAATCGAGAGTAGTCATCTATGAATGTAAGTACATACCTTGATCCACCATATGATGGAGTGGGAAGAGGACCAATGAGGTCTGAATGTACCAATCCAAGTGGTTGAGTGGCTCTCCTTGCCATTCCCTTCTCATAGCTGCGCTCAGGATGCTTTCCAACTACACACCCAATGCATGCACCATTTGATGACTTGATTTCTGGAAGCCCTTCCACCATCTCGTCCTTGTGCAATTGCTGGAGGTATTTGTAGTTCATGTGGCCAAATCTTTCATGCCATAACTTGGAGGTCTCGTTGGCATGAGAGACAAGAGCATGGTCACTAGAATTTGGAATGAAATTTGAGAATTTGTACATTCTCTCATCATGATCTGCATACCCTACTGCCACAACTTGATTTGAGGAGATTTCTGAGATTTCTACCAAATCTGGAGTGAATGTCACTCTCTTGGCTTCTCCTGTATGGGTCATTTGATAGACTGATAGAAAATTTGCAGCCAATGAAGGTACATAGAGCACATCACTGAAATAGCCATGCTCCACGTCAATCCTTCCAATCCCCTTGGTTTGGAGTTCTGAATCATCTCCCATTCGAACTGTTGGGCCACCATTCGAATGCAAAGAGGAGAAGAACTCTCTGGATGAAACCATATGTCTAGAAGCTCCTGAATCAATGATGAAGGAAGAGGGATTCGAAGTACCTGCTACCAAAGCATGACACTTCTCCTTATTGTCAGGGTTTGAGGTGCTCTCTTTCTTCCTTGCGCCCTCAGGGACTGGGATGTTGTTCTTCTCCAGCAGCTGCGCCATTGAGTCAATGGTTTTCTTCATACATGAGCTCTCTGGATGCCATCCCCTATGACAATAGGTGCATTTGGTCTTTTCTTTTCCCTTCTTGTCCTTCTCCTTTGACAGATTCGAACCCCCATCTACAGACTTGGTCTTGTCAAACTTTCTCTTCTCTTGCTGCTTCGAATTCTTGGCTTTCTGCTTTCCTTTGCTTGCATTTGAAACACCCATTGCCAATGCTTGGTCCTTTGATTTTATGGTGCCCATCTGAACTAGTTTGTCCTGCTCCTGAGTGAGACACTCCATGAAGGTAGCTAGTGATGGCATTTGCCAATTTCGAAGGGTCATTTTGGCTGAGTGAAATGTGCTAACAAATACTGAAAACTCTGGGCCTAGCTTCGAAAGGATGGACAGAATCAGTTGTTCCTCCTTCTTAACAATTCCACATTATTGCAGTTGAAGCACCAGTGACTTGAATTTCGTGAAGAACTCCTGGATGGTTTCAAAATGCGCTGGGCTCAAGCTAATGAGCTCGTTTTCAAGCTGGTGGCCTCTCAGTTCATCAGTTTTCCCAAAGAGTGATTCTAGCTTCACCCATACTTAATTGGGGGTTGTCAAACTGTCTGTATGAAACAAGAGTTCCCTTGAAATGCTCAGGCATAGCAATCCATAAGCTTCATCAAGTCGATTGTAGTACTTTGCTTTCTCCACAGCAGAATTTGGCTCCACTTCTGTGCCCATGGTCACTCTATAAAGACCCTTAGATCTCAGCTTGATGACCATCTCAGCCTTCCAATCAAAAAAATTGAAGGGTGTGAGCAACATTTGGTTTGCTTCCATGACTGCTGCGTTAATGGTGAGAAAACTACTGAAACACCTGCAAAAAACACTCAATTTTTATCTGGAAATCCTCTCTAGAATGCAGTTCAACGCTCAATGTTGGCCTGCAACTCACTAACTCCACGATGGCTCTGATACCATGTGAGTATTTTGATCACAGAAGATCGAGGAGCTATGGAGAACCTCACAAAATCGAATTAATTTGCAAAAACTGTGGAAAAACTTGAAAAAAGAGATAAATTTACACACAATGTATGCTAAAACCTTTGATTAACTGACTGTCTAACATGTGAAAATGTTAGTAACAGGTTTTTATTACATCCATGAGAAAATCGAGAGCATTAGGTGGCTCAAGCTGAGTGTACAAGTCATCAATGCCAAATTGGCCTCAATCCCCCCTAGGTGGGTCCAACTCAATCCCAATCACCCCAAACAGCTACGAATTCTGGTGTGGAGGTGGTTGAAGCATGCTGAGTCATTAATTAGCTCAAGGCAGGCGTGGGTGAGCAAATAGAGGAGGTTTGGGGGCCCAAGGGAGCATTAAATGCTCCAAATCTAGCCAAAAGTGGGCAAAAATCCACCCTAGCGCCCTTGGTCAACTAAATTCCCCAAAAAAAGGAGAGAGGGCGCACCAGCAATAAATTGTTGATGTATATGTAACTTCGGAATGTATTTCATCAGTATATTATATGTATATTTATTGTACCCTTATAAGAGATGTGTTATTCCTCTATAAGGAAGTGTCGTCATTTGGATTGACAAGTGTCGCAAGTGTGTGTACTTGCCAATGGGTTATTAGACCACCTTATGGGGTCGGCCCTAATTAATATATAATATAATGTGGATGTACTAAAGTAGACAAGTCGGCCCCAGTAGGTCACTGGGCAAAAAGGTGAGTATAAATAGAGATAGGAGATCTCTATTTTACTCACTCGGAAAAGCATCTATCTCTCTCTCTGGAAAGTGGCGCACTAGTGAGGAGGAGGAGGATCATCTGCTAGGAGACTATCTCTGTATTATTTGGTTGTATTTTGGTTGAGCCATTGCTCTCTCTATCTCTGAGGAAGTTGTGGGGTTTTTCACCTTAGGGTTTTCCCCACGGAAACTCTGTGTCTCTTGTCTCTATGCTTTTGATTCTTATGATGCTTGTGATGCTTGTCATATTATGATTGTCATGCATTGATATACTGTAGATGTTATTCTCTCAGCAAAGATCCTATAGTATTGTGATTTAATACTGAAAATTTAACATGGTATCAGAGCTTAACTGAGAAGAAGACATTTTGCAGTGACGGAAGCTTGTATTCCTTGTTTATTGAGTTTCTCTCCACAGATTTTTGAAATTCAGTATAGTAGATTGGATCTACTCATCAAGGCGCATCTTTCTGTCCAATCAGATTTCAGTTCCGAGCATTTTCAGTTTTGGCCCTAAAAATTAGGGTTTCCACAAAAATAGGAATTTCTGGAAACTGAAGGTACAGCTGGAAGCGCCTTGCAAAAATCGAAGGTTTGAGCTTTGGATCGAGTTTTTTGGCTGGGTAGATCTCCGGGAAACTCAAACCCTAATTCAGGGCTCTCCCTAGTGAACCCGGGAGGACAAAAAGGCAATTTTGAAGGACAAGACTTTGCTGATCTCAAATTCTAAATGTACTAGGCTGATCAGCTCTCCAAGGCGCATCTTTCTATCCTTTCAGAATTTTGAAATTCACATTTTGAATTTTTAGGGTTTCTCTGACAAACCCTAATCCGGGACCAGATCCAGTTTTCAGCACTTCAAGTGGTAAGTTCTAAATCTTTTCTATTTCCATTTGAAGTAATCTTAAAGATGTCTCTTCACACCAAGCTTGAGGATAAGCTTGAAGGGGCTGATAACTTCCGAGCCTGGAAGTATAGGATTGGGTTAATCCTGGAAGAGAATGAGTTGGACTCATATGTGAAAGAAGACATCCCTATCCCAGAGGATGAAGAAGCCAAGGCATTGCACAAGAAGAACTTGGTCAAGGCAAAGAGAATCATTACTGATTCCATCAAAGACCATCTCATACCCCATGTGTCTTCTCTTAAGACACCCAAAGAGATGTTTGAATCTTTAACCAAGCTATTTCAAGGAAAGAACATAAATCGGAAGATGACCCTGCGGAACCAATTGAAAGCAGTGAAGTTCCAGAATGGAGAAACCATTCAATCTTACTTTTCAAGGGTCTCTCAGACCAAGGAACAATTAGAAGCAGTAGATGAAATGGTGGAGAATGGTGAAGTGGTGATGACCACTCTAAATGGCCTACCCAGGTCATGGGATTCCTTTATTCAAGGAATTTGTGCAAGGAAGAAGTTGATCTCCTTCAGTAGACTTCAGGAAGAATGTTCTCAAGAAGAAGCTAGGCTTATAGCTCGTGAGGAAAAGATGGGAGGTGAAGATCAAGCTCTTGCAGCTCACACCAAAAGAAGCAAAACCAAGAAGGATCACCCTCACCCCAAAAGATTCCATCAAAAGAATAAGAAGGACCTAAGATGCTTCACATGCAATGAGAAGGGTCACTTTGCTTCAGATTGTCCCAAGAACAAAAGGGATAATAAGAACAACTCCAGTAAGAAGAAGAAAGGTAGCAAAAGAAGGTTTCATGCCCATGCTGCCGAAGATGATGAACCTCCAAAGAAGAAGGCTAGGGAAGAAAGTAGTAGTGATGATGACTCATCAAGTGAAGAAGAATATGTTCTAATTTCCGCTCTTACAGGTACCATCTCCCATGGATGTAATGATTGGTTGATTGATAGTGGGGCTTCCAAACACATGACTGGGTTCAAGGAATCATTTGTGAACCTTTCTGAACATGAATCACCCCATAAGGTGAAACTTGGGGATGATTATCAATATCCAATCAAAGGAAGTGGTGAAGCCTCTTACAACTTAGATTCTGGAAAATCTCTGAAGATGAAGGAAGTTCTCTATGTACCTGGGCTCAAGAAGAACTTACTCTCCATCTCTGCTCTAGACGCAAAAGGTATGAGGGTTGCATTTGTTGATGGCCAAGTACTAATGTGGCCAAAGGGAAAGACCATAGATGATGCAGTAGTGATTGGAAAGCAAGAGGAAGGTTTGTACAATTTGAAGGGACAACCTGAACATGCCATGGTGACATAAATACAAAGATTCATCCATAGTCATGGATCACATAGAGGTATGTATAATTTGTTTTTGCAAAAGTTAACTAATGAGTTATGCAGGTCATTGAAGAGAACAAGAACACATTGCTAGACATAACTAGCAAATATGGTGACCAGGTATGTGTTTTTTTTTATATCATAGGATCTATCATATAAGTATGCATGGCATGATTGATGATGATTGTTCATAAAGTCATAAGTTTGAATAATCATGGGCATATGCATATTATGTGTCTTACCTTAATTAATAATATGACTAACCATAAGAGTCCTATATAAACCTTGAATGCTAATGCTTATTATTTCTGTTTGAAATGATCATGACTATACAAACTTGAGATTATTGTGTTTTAATGAATGTATGATTTTGTATGAGATTACAAGGATAACACAATCATGATACTAATAAGCATGCATAGGGACCAAGGATGAATATGAGTTCAAGAACAGGTAATCCAGGAAGCAAAGATCAAGAGGGAGCACACTCCAGTGGTTTCTGCAAGGGTGCAGATATTCAGAGGGAGTTGTCCATATCTCTACATTCCACAACAAGAAGGTTTAGAAGGACTCCAGCAGCTCCTGCAAGGAAGAAAAGACTCAGAGGGAGTCCACCCAACAAACAAACAAAGATAAGTATTTTAATTTTCTTGCATATTTGTTTGCTTAAATAAAATTGTTCAATGATGTATATGCTCATGTTCCTAGACTTAGGATATGTATTGTGCATATTAGAATGATTGAATTAATGAACAGTATACTACTAATATGCATGTGTTGGGTAAGTGGCCTATGGCACTGTACAACATTCCATTGCTACTTATCTAGAATGAAACCTCTTTGCTGACATGTTGGGAGTTGTGCACACTCTTAACAATGTTCTGGTAGAGATTGGAAGGCATCTAGAAAGTTACGGGATATGGATAAATGTTGTATTGAAGCATTGGCTAAGATAATTGCATGACTGTATGACATATTTCTTCAGGTGTAAGAATTTGTTCTGAAAATTATGAGATGTTTCTAATCATGCAATTTAACCTGTTTTGTAGGAAAGACCGTATATCTTCACCTACAAAAGGACTACAACATTTGTTCTAGCAACAAAGATATCTATTGAAGATATTGAAGTTCCCAGGATCTGGGATGAAGAAATGGAATGCCATGATCCGTCGATCATGAAGAATGATGTTTGGGATGCGATCCCAAGAGCTAAAGGGAAGTCTGTTGTGACTTCCAAATAGAAATTTTAGATCAAGCATGTTGCAGATGGCAGCATAGAGAAATATAAAAGTGATGAAATAGAAGATACACCAGATGGATTCAAGACAGCTTTCTTGAATGGTGTAGTTGAAGAAGAAGCAGCCACTTGGTTCTGAGATACATGACAGGGAGTCATATGTGTGCAGACTGAAGAAAGCCTTGTATGGCTTGAAGCAAGCTCCCAGAACCTGGTATAGTAGGATGGATAGTTTCCTATCTAGTTTGGGCTTTACCAAGAGCAAAGCAGATTCCAACCTTTACTACAAGGTTGAGGAAGGGGATCCTGTGATTCTACTACTGTATGTGGATAACCTATTTGTGACAGGAGATGACAGACTGATTGCAGATACTAAAAGGAAGCTTGCAGCTGAATTCGACATGAAAGATTTGGGAATGATGCACTATTTCCTAGGTATGGAGGTGTGGCAAAATGCAGGTGGGATCTTCCTTGGTCAAGGGAAGTACATAGTAGATATCCTGAAGAGATTCGGGATGATGGATTGCAAGGCCATGGCCACACCTATGGCATCAAATCTAAAGCTTCTATGTGATGCTTCATCTGAGCCGATTGATGTCTCTATGTATCGTCAGATGATTGGGTCCTTGATGTACCTGACGAACACGAGACCAGACATTTGCTTTGCTGTGAACACATTGAGCCAGTTCCTGACGGATCCGAGGAGTGTTCACTTGGTTGCTGTAAAGCATGTTCTAAGGTACCTGAAGGGTACAGTGGATTATGGGCTCAGGTATGAGGTGAATCAAAAGTTTAACCTGCAGGTTTATGTTGATTCAGATTGGGCTGGCAGTGCTACAGATAGGAAGAGCACATCTAGGTGTTGCTTCAGTATGGGATCAGGTGTGATCTCTTGGTTTAGCAGGAAGCAGTCCTGCGTAGCATTGAGTACAGCTGAGGCAGAGTATGTTGCAGCCTGTTCAGCTAGTTGTGAGGCAGTATGGCTACGGAAGCTACTGTCTGAGTTATTTGATCTCCCGTTGGAGGCTACTGGTATCTTCTGTGATAACCAGAGTTGTGTGAAGCTGTCCGAGAACCCAGTGTTTCATGACAGGTCGAAACACATAGAGATCAAATATCACTATATCAGGGATATGGTGCAGAGAGGAGCTGTGAAGCTCCTGTATGTTGCGACGGACGAGCAGATTGCAGATGTGCTGACGAAGCCACTAGCCAGGGTGAAGTTCGAGTACTTCAGAGAGAGGCTTGGCGTTATTCAGATCGAGGACACTTCGAGGAAGAAGTGACGGACACATTTGCTGAAGCCATTCCAAGCATGTTGGAAGGAGGATCCTTCACATGGCTTTGGATGTAAGCGCTGGATGATGAGCATCAGGATGATGTTCTAGTTTCTGCTGGATATGATCAGTTGGATCATTTTATGTATGTATGTACGCATCATGTTGGATGTAGGATATGATCAGTTGGATCATTTTATGTATGTATGTACGCATCATGTTGGATGCAGGATATGATCAGTTGGATCATGTGTATGTATTGTTTATGCATCATGTTGGATGCTTGGACCATGTATCTGTATATGTATCAGGTGGATACATTGTATGATCAGGTGGATCATGTATGGTGATATGTATCATGTATTTGTATTTGTATCAGGTGGATACATTGATGATCAGGAGGATCATGTATGATGATATGTATCAGGTAGATACTTGGTATGCATCAGAAAGATGCATTGATGATCAGGAGGATCATGTATGATGATATGTATCAGGTAGATACTTGGTATGCATCAGGTAGATGCATTGATGATCAGGAGGATCATGTATGATGATATGTATCATATATTTGTATCAGGTGGATACATTGATGATCAGGAGGATCATGTATGATACTTGGTATGCATCAGGAAGATGCATTGATGATCAGGTAGATCATGCAGCAGGATGTTGCAGTGATGATCAGGATGATCATAGATGACGAGCTTCAGGATGTTGCTCCAGACGACATGCAGCAGGATGTTGCAGTGATGATCAGGATGATCATAGATGACGAGCTTCAGGATGTTGCTCCAGATGACATGCAGCAGGATGTTGCAGTGATGATCAGGATGATCATAGATGACGAGCTTCAGGATGTTGCTCCAGATGACTTGCAGCAGGACGTTGCAGTGATTATGATCAGGACGATCATGAGTACATCAGGATGATGTATGGTGAGTATCAGGTTGATACTCTGTGGCCGTGGATCAGGTTGTGCAGATGAGCATGTCTGGGAGATCCTATAGGTCGGAGTTGTGTACCCGTAACAGCCTGGGATGCTCTTTCGAGACATTGCTCTGGGAGGACATGTAATTCGTTGCCCTGGGAGATCTCAGGTCAGAGTTGTGTACCCGTAACATCCTGAGATGCTCTTGCGAGGTTTTGTCCTATGGCATGTAATTTGGGCCCTGGGAGATTTCAGGTCGGAGTTGTGTACCCATAACATCCTGAGATGCTCTTGCGAGGTTTTTCCATGACCACATGTAATTTGTGCCCTAGGAGATCTCAGGTCGGAGTTGTGTACCCGTAACATCCTGAGATGCTCTTGCTAGGTTTTGTGGTGGACCACATGTAATTTGTGCCCTGGGAGATCTTAGGTCGGAGTTGTGTACCCGTAACATCCTAAGATGCTCTTTCGAGGTTTTGTGGTGGGGTCACATGTAATAGCACCCTGGGAGATCCTACAGGTTGGAGTTGTGTACCCGTAATATCCTGGGATGCTCTTTCGAGGTTTTGTGACGCACGTAAAAGTCCTGAGGATTCCACAGTATGGCCAGTGATGATGAAGACCTGCAGGTGGTGGGCCTACATCCAGTATGAAAAAGGACTGGCTCTGTAGAACTTCCTATGACGAGTAGAGACAGAGATTGGATGAGATAACAGCAGCAGTGACGATGATGATGACGATGCATCGATGACGATGATCCAGAGAAGAAGACTTGTCTAGCAGATCTGTGTCGAGAAATACCTTCCTAGTTAAGAGGGAGTGTTGATGTATATGTAACTTCGGAATGTATTTCATCAGTATATTATATGTATATTTATTGTACCCTTATAAGAGATGTGTTATTCCTCTATAAGGAAGTGTCGTCATGTGGATTGACAAGTGTCGCAAGTGTGTGTACTTGCCAATGGGTTATTAGACCACCTTATGGGGTCGTCCCTAATTAATATATAATATAATGTGGATGTACTAAAGTAGACAAGTCGGCCCCAGTAGGTCACTGGGCAAAAAGGTGAGTATAAATAGAGATAGGAGATCTCTATTTTACTCACTCGGAAAAGCATCTATCTCTCTCTCTGGAAAGTGGCGCACTAGTGAGGAGGAGGAGGATCATCTGCTAGGAGACTATCTCTGTATTATTTGGTTGTATTTTGGTTGAGCCATTGCTCTCTCTATCTCTGAGGAAGTTGTGGGGTTTTTCACCTTAGGGTTTTCCCCACGGAAACTCTGTGTCTCTTGTCTCTATGCTTTTGATTCTTATGATGCTTGTGATGCTTGTCATATTATGATTGTCATGCATTGATATACTGTAGATGTTATTCTCTCAGCAAAGATCCTATAGTATTGTGATTTAATACTGAAAATTTAACATAAATGAGGGTGCACTTGTGGACAAAACTGGAGGCTGGGTGAACTGGTTTGCTCAGAAGTGGGTGTGAACACTCTCAAAGTGGGTTTTTGACCAACTATAGTCACTTAATCCAAAACATGGTTTAATTAAGCACATGGGCAATTAAAAATTTATGGATTATGGTACTAAGTGTGGTTACTGTTCTAACACTAACGGATCCGGGAGATGTTCACCTAGTTTCCGTAAAGCATATTCTGAGATTGGGCAGGCAGTGCTGGAGATAGGAAGAGCACTTCTAGGTGCTGCTTCAGTATGGAATCAGGTGTGATCCCTTGGTTTAGCAAGAAGCAGTCCTTCGTAGCACTGAGTACAACCAAAGTAGAGTATGTTGCGATGGATGAGGAGGTTGCCGATGTATTGACCAATCCATTGGCCAAAGTGGAGTTTGAGTACTTCAAAGAGAGGCTTGGTGCACTTCAAATCGAGGTTCCTTTCAAAGGGAAGTGATGAGTCTGGAAGATGCAGATGCACATGAGATTTTCTGACATGGTTGATGTGTTCTCCCTTGGTCATGATATAATTGCTGAGCCATTTTTCACATGGTGGTAGATGTGTTCTCCCATGGTGAAAAAGTAAGGGCTGGAGCCTTCCCCAAATGGTGGTAGATGTGTTCTCCCATGTCGGTGGTTTAAGTAGTGGATGATGTACATCTGGGCTATGCTTCATGGATGATGAGATGATATGAAGAGGACGATGCTATGATGATCAGGAGGATCATGGATGATGAGCATCAGGACGATGCTCCAGTTACTACTCTGTATATGCATCAAGATGATGCTGGATATGATCAGTTGGATCATTTATATGTATATGTATGTACGCATCATGTTGGATGTTGGATATGATCAGTTGGATCATTTGTATGTATTTTGTATATGCATCATGTTGGATGCTTGGACCATGTATCTGTATATGTATCAGGTGGATACATTGTATGATCAGGTAGATCATGTATGTTGATATGTATCAGATATGATCAAGAGGATCATGTATTTGTATTTGTATCAGGTGGATACACTGTATGATCAGGGGGATCATGAATGATGATATGTATCAGGTAGATACTTGGTATGCATCAGGTGGATGCATTGTATGATCATGATGATCATGATGATGAGCTTCAGGATGTTGCTCCAGATGATATGTATCAGAATGGTATAGTGATGATGATTAGTGTGATCATGAGCATCAAGATGATGCTTTGTGCGATGATAATCCATGGGATCATGAGTATCAGGTTGATACTTGGAGGTCAGAGATGATATGTGGCAGGTTGTGCAAATAGCATGTAATCAGTCCTGGGAGATCTTGCTGGTTGTGCTACGGCACATAAATGTTCCTGGGATATTCTTTCCAGTATTTCTATGTAGTATGTAATCAATCCTCAGATATCTGATAGGTTGAGCTGTGTGCTCATAATCAGTCATGGGATGAGGTATTACTACGAAGACATGTAATCAGTCCTAGAGATCCGAGAGGTTGAGCTGTGTGCTCGTAATTAGTCCTGGGATGCTCTTTAGATATCTTGCTGGTCGTACTGCCGCACATAAATGTTCCTAGGATGCTCTTTAAAGGTTTTGTCTATCCACATGTAATCAGTCCTGGAGATCCGAGAGGTTGAGCTGTTTGCTCGTAATAAGTCCTGGGATGCTCTTTAGAGATCTTGCCGGTTGTGCTGCGGCACATAAATGTTCCTGGGATGCTCTTTAAAGGTATTGTGGAGGAGATGCATGTAATTAGTCCTGGGAGATCTTGCTGGTCGTGCTTAGGCACATAAATGTTCCTAGGATACTCTTTCCGGTATTACATCCGCACATAAAATTAGTCCTGAGAGGCCACCTCTATCAGATCGTTTGCACAAATGATGAAGACTTGCAGGTGGTGCACCTACATCCAATATGAAAAAGGACTGGCTCTGTAGAACTTCCTATGATGATTAGATTTAGAGATTGATTGAGATAGCAACAACAGTGACGATGAAGATGACTTGTGCTAGAAGACCTGTGTCGAGAAATACCTTCCTAGTTAAGAGGGAGTGTTGATGTATATGTAACTTCGGAATGTATTTCACATATATGTATATTGTATTTCTATAGAGATGTTATTATTCCTCTATATGGAAGTGTCATCATTTATATTGTAAGTGTCGTAGCTTATACTTGATGGGTTATTAGACCACCTTGTTGGGGTCGGCCCTGTATAAGTCATGTGGGTCAAAGGGTTATTAGACCACCCTATTGGGGGTCGACCATGTGGGTCAAAGGGTTATTAGACCACCCTAGTGGGGGTCGGCCCAGTCAGCATTATGTTAAGTGTTTAAGTTGAGGCCGACCTAGTTGAGTAAGGTCAAGTCAAGTTAGTGTATAAATAGAGAGTGTGTCTCTCTCATTTTACACATTATATTCTCTCACTCACACTTTGGAGAGTGGCGCCCTTATGGAGGAGGAGGCTCTACTGCTAGGACAAGATTATCTCTTGTATTCTAGTTGTATCATTGCTCTATCTATCTCTAAGGAAGTTATTGGGGTTTTTCACCTTTATGGTTTTCCCCAAGTAAAATCTGTGTCTCTTGTGTGCTTGCATTATTGTGTCTATGATTGATATGCTATAGATTTGCTGTACATGTTGTTCTCTTAGTTAAGATCGTAGATTAGATTGAAGTAAATTCTGAAAATTTAACACACACTTCCGTATAGAGGAATAATAACATCTCTATAGGTGTACAATATACATATATGAAATACATTCCAAAGTTACATATACATCAACATAGAGAGAGAGAGAGAGAGAGAGAGAGAGAGAGAGAATCCACGGGGGTGGTTATGGCTATGGAGTGTAGGAGGTGGGTTAGTTAGAGAGAGTGGTGGGTCAGGGGTAATGAGAATGTGTGAGAGAGGTTTTAGGTGGTTGGTTGAGGGTGTGAGAGTTGTGGGATAGGTGTATGTGGAGGAATATATGACAAACATAGCGATGGAGGAAGTTATTTAGGGTTTTTGGGAATAAGAGAGAGAGAGAGAGAGAGAGAGAGAGAGAGAGAGAAATGGGGGTTAAAGGTGTGGTGAGGAGTACGATGGTGAAATATTGAGAGACATGGTTTGTAAGGGATAGAGAGAGAGAGAGATAGAGAGCGAGAGAGAATTGGTGGTGTTAGGGGGTTGGGGGAGAGGGGGGTGGTTAATTACTAGTAAGGAAAGGGTAATTATGAGAGATAGAGAGGGAGGGAGTCAATGGGATGGGGATTAGGAGAGAGAGAGAGACAGGGATATCTTTGAGACAATATGTGTGGGGTTAGGGAGAGAGAGGGTGGGTTAGGCATAGTTAAAGTCTAAGAGAGGAGGAACGGATTATGTGTTTCGAAGAAAGGAGTGGATGTCAGTTGTAGTTTGAGGAGAAGGGGAGAGAGAGAGTGAGAGAGGGGGTTAGTATATGTAAGGGAGATAAGGGGAAGGGGAGAGAGAGAGAGAGAGAGATAGAGAAGGGGGTATTAAAGGTAGAGGGAGGAGTAGGGGGAAGAGAGTTAGATAACAGGATAGTAAGTGTTAGCAATAGAAGGGTGAAGAGAGTGATAGATAAAGGAAGGGGTTAGTTGTAGGGGTAAGATTAAAGGAGTGTTTTTGTGAGAAAGAGAGCAAGAAAGGTATTGAGAAGGGTGATTTTTTGGGTTGGGAGAGAGAGAGGGGGGTGGGGGCTATTGATAGTTGGAGGAGTAAAGGGGTGTGTGCATGTGTGTGTGTGTATGTGTGTGTGTGTGTGTGTGAGAGAGAGAGAGAGAGAGAGAGAGAGAGAGAGAGAGAGAGAGTTAGTTTTTAAGAATTTACTTCAATCTGATCTAGGATCTTAACTGAGAGAACAACATGTACAACATATCTACAACATATCAATCATGGAAACAATAATGCAAGCACACAAGAGACACAGAGTTTACTTGGGGAAAACTATAAAGGTGAAAAACCCCAATAACTTCCTCAAAGATAGATAGAGCAATGATACAACCCAAGCATAAGAGATAGACATCTCCTAGCAGTAGCTTCTCCTCCTCCACAAGTGTGCCACTCTCCCAAGAGTGTGAGAGAGAATAGAATGATCAAATAGAGTGCCTCCCGCACTCTATTTATACTTGACTTGACTTGCCTAATAACATTTACTAGGTCGGCCTCAACTTAAGCACATAACATAATGTTGACTGGGACGACACCCAATAGGGTGGTCTAATAACCCTTTGACCCACATTGCCGACCCCCAATAGGGTGGTCTAATAACCCTTCGATCCACATGAACTATACAGGGCCGACGCCAACAAGGTGGTCTAATAACCCATCAAGTATAAGTTACAACATTTACAATATAAATGACGACGCTTCCGTATAGAGGAATAATAACATCTCTATAGGATTACTATATACATATATGAAATACATTCCGAAGTTACATATACATCAACACTCCCTCTTAACTAGGAAGGTATTTCTCGACACAGGTCTTCTAGCACAAGTCTTCTTCTTTGGATCATCGTCACTGGATAATCGTCATCGTCACTACTGCTGCTATCTCAATCAATCTCTGAATCTACTGGTCATAGGAAGCTCTACAGAGCCAGTCCTTTTTCATACTGGATGTAGGCCCACAACCTGCAGGTCTTCATCATCACTGGCCATCCTGTGGAATCCTTAAGACTTATTATGTGCATTACAAAACCTTAAAAGAGTCTCTTGACTATCAAGAACCCTAAAGAGCATCTGAGGCCTTTTTCATCCTGTCTAGATCTCCAAGACTTATTACATGTGACTGTCACAAAACCTTAAAAGAGTGTCCCAAGAACTGATATGTGCATAGCACGACCGACAAGAACTCTAAAGAGCATCCTAGGAACATTTATGTGCCTAATCACGACTAGCAAGATATCTAGGACTGATTACATGTGACCTCTGCTACAAACCCTTGAAAGAGCATCCCAGGACTTATTACGGGCACACAGCCCAACCTATCGGATCTCCCAGGTCTTACATGTAGCAGCCGACCACAAACCCTTGAAAGAGCATCCCAGGACTTATTACGGGCGCACAACCCAACCTATCAGATCTCCTAGGTCTTACATGTGGCCCACTATCACAAACCCTCGAAAGAGCATCCCAGGACTTATTACGGGCACACATCCCAACCTATCGGATCTCCCAGGTCTTACATGTGATACACAGTGCTAGTCCTTTTTCATACTGGATGTGACCTAGAACAAATCTAGGATTTCCTTTGCACAACCTGTCCACGGCCGTAGAGTATCAACCTGATACTCACCATACATCATCCTGATGTACACATGATCATCATCAATGCATCGACCTGATGCAAGTCATCTGGAGCAACATCCTAAAGCTTGTCATCCATGATCATCCTAATCAGACAATGCATCTACCTGATGCATACCAAGTATCTACCTGATACATATCACCATACATGATCCACCTGATCATACAATGTATCCACCTGACACATACATAGATACATGATCCACACAATGTATCCTTCTGATATATATCAACATACATGATCCACCTGATCATACACAATATCCACCTGATACATACATAGATACATGATCCACACAATCTATCCACTTGATATATATCAACATACATGATCTACCTGATCATACACAGTATCCACCTGATACATATATAGATACATGGTCCAAGCATCCAACATGATGCATATACAAATACATATAAATGATCCAACTGATCATATCCAGCATCATCCTGATGCATATACAAAGCAGTAATTGGAGTATCGTCCTGATGCTCATCATCTAGCACTTACATCCACATCCATGTGAAGCATCCCCCTTCCACCATGCTAGGAATGGCTACAGCAAATGTCTCCATCACTTCTTCCTCGAAGTGTCTTCGATCTGAAGAACACCAAGCCTCTCTCTGAAGTACTCGAACTTCACTTTGGCTAGCGGCTTCATCATTACATCTGCAATCTTCTCATCTGTCGCAACATACAGGAGCTTCACTGCTCCTCTGTGCACCATATCCCTGATATAGTGATATTTGATCTCGTTGATGGCCCAAAGATTGTAGCATCAAGCAGAAAGGGATTCTCCCCGGTAAACTATCCCAATTAGATTGTCCACCATTTGGTATGGGGAATCCGTTCGGTTAGCGGTTCTAGCTACCGTTAGATTTGGAGATTTGATTATTTTACACTGGTTATGGCCCAATCCACCGTTCTTTTGAATTTATGGTTAAGATGATATGCAAGTGCCTAAGCTAACTTAATCTAAAATAAAAAAACTTGAAACAAATCTATATCTAAAACTGAAATAAATCTAATCTATCCCTGTAGGGAGCAAATTGTAAATATGAGTAATATGTTGCAAGAAACATATAAAGATCAATAGGTAGCCATTGAATCATAAAGATGCATCTACAACATGAGGTTAAAGACATAAAAGATAGCTTTCAATTCATAAGAAAACATTCTATTACTCATTTAGAAGGAACATCATTACACATAAAATAGTAAGATCATTCAATACTCAGAAATAATTAAGGACAGCAAAGAAAGATCTCACAGTAAGATATGAATGACACAAGAATGAATCTGCATGCATCCAACACACATTTCAAGGAAAAAGATGTCCTGTCCAGGCTCTTATTAGGCAAAATTCATTTTCTTGTAGCAAGTGCAAAATAGTTCGTACAAGTTCAGAAAATTCATTTTCCCTACCAAAAGTCCCTTTTACACTATTCCCTATGGTTCTATTTATAAGCTTACAAAATGCCTCTTGGGCTACCACCTGGATTTTTACACTTGTCTTTTAAAGACTTTACCTAGAAATATCAATTCGTGGCCCTTTTCCTAAAATAGAAATTCTTTCTCATAACAGAAAAGGACAGTTGTCCTTGTGACTCTATGCTCCAACCATAGGGAAAAGTAAATCAAAATAAGAACAACACATTATGACTAGCGTGTTCATCCTTGGGGTGGCGCTTTTGCTGGGGATGATGTGCCTATGCTGACTACTACTGCTACTACCGCCTTCTCCTCTTCTGCAATATAACTGAACCAGATCCCAGTGTCCCTGATAACCACATTTGTTGGTGAAGGGAGCAGGATCTTCTGCGAAGTCACATGCTTACCAAGCTCTGCTTCAATACCATGAATTTCTGCCATTGCTGCCCGGTGGATCTCCTTAAGCAAATGATTGTATACTGATGACAGCCCAATATATTAATGGAGATGATCAGTGGCCAGCACATCAATCTTCTTTACATACTCTATTTGAATGCCCAACTCTTCCTTCAAGTCTAACAAACGCTGCTCTTTGCTTGGAAACTCATCGAGGGACTGAGGAAAAATCAGCTTGCATTTTTCATGCACTTCATGGATCTTTTGATATAGGCTGTTACCTTTCTCAATTGTTCCCTGGATCATAGCCATCAGCTTGATTCCACAATTACTGCAAAACTCCATAAGTGCTACATATTCCTTAAAACCATCTACAGATTTGAATGGGAGATGCTTAGGGAAATCCACCTTCCCTTCTCTCCACTCCATCTGGCTTAGGATGTTTGCTTTAACCCGAGCGTATTTTCCTTTAAGCCTAATGGCTTCAGCATTGACTTCTTTCAACCTAACTAGCATGGTATTGAGCCTACACCTCCTCAGTTATCAGTTCTTATGTGGCATGCATTTGACTTGAGATGTCACAAGACTGTTCATGAAAGGGAGACATATCTATCAATCTGCTTTCTGCTTTCTCTAACTGCTCAACCATTTACTGCTTATCTACTTCTAGGTGAAAGACTCTAGCTTCAGAATCATTTTTTTTTCGCTTCTAGAACCATCATCTGGATTGCTAGGTGCTCCTTTTCCTCTTCCAAATGTTAATACTTATCCGACAACTCTTTATGATCAGCAGACAGGCGATTATATTTGTTTACTACAAGATCCCTATAAGCCTGCTCATTAGCCACAGTATGTTGCAACATGCGAGCTCTCCTCTTTGTTGACTCAAGCTCTTTGACCTTGTCAATCACATTATCTTATGTTGCTTTTGCTGCCAACACAACAGTGAATGCCATGGCTATGGGCTTATTTGTATTCTGCATGATCGTGGTTTCTTGCTGGGTGACAATGTCTGCCTGGAAAAGTCTCTTTATTCTCTCTTCCAATTTCAAGACCACAACCTTCCTCTTCTTATAGAACACAAATTTATCCCATCGGGACATAGTATGATCTTCGGATGGGGTGAAAGGAATAATCGGGAGGTCTCTTATATGGACTTCTGCCTCCACGGGTGGGGTCTGTACCACCTGAGACAAGTCTATTTCCATATCTTGGGTGCCAGACCCCCCTTCCTGAGCATCTTCATTCGCCTTAATTTCTCCCTTGTCATTTTTCTCTACTTCAGGGTTTTGCTCTCCTTCAGGATTTTGCTCTTCTTCGGCATTAAGCCTTCCTTGTGCTTCTCCATCTTACTGCTGATTCTCAATTTCTTCACTCTGCTCTTGTTCCCGAGGTTCCTGCTGCAATCTTGTTTCTTTTGCTTCCCTCTGCTACCTTGCTTCCTCTTCTTCTCTCCGTAACCTATCTTCCTCTTCTTCTTGCTACAATCTAGCTTCTTCTTTCAATCTTCGTTCTTCTCGGGACAGGGCCTCAGCTACTTCCTTTTCTTTTTGCAAACTAGCTTCTCGGGTTGGGGCAGAGCTAGAGCTAGATCCATCGCCGTGACGACAAATATGCAATTCAGTCATGTTGCTGATTCCCCTGAACACTTTTTCTTCAGCATCATAAAAATGGGCATACTCAAAATGAGCATATACCTCCTTGAAATGCTCGGCAACCTTGCTCCGCCTGTCATTTCTATGGAAGATTACCTCACTGAAGTGAAAAGCTTTAAAATCTTGAATGAACTCTTCGGCTGTTGCAACTCCTGAGAATTTATAGGCTCCTATACAGAAAGGCAAAGGAGGGAAGGAAGCCTTATGCTACTTATTAAGAACTCCTCCTATCCCATCAAGGAAAACTTACCTGACTGCTTCTTTTAGGACTACATAATCAGTGGCGTATTTTGGAAAAATGTATGGTGGCTTGGTACCTCCAAACATCCTGATGTAAGTGTCCTCTTCTGAGAAGCAGAAATCGCCATAATTTTCCAGAACCTCCATGGCATTCTCTGACAAGCAATTGGGCTCTTCATTGAACATCTGCTCATACAGAGGCATGATGAATTCTTCACAGATGAGCTTATAGTTTGCTCTATAATTTTGAACCCACATTCTTTTATAGGCAGTGTATACCGGGGTGTTGGCTTGATCCCACGTGCAACCTATCTTGGGGAAAGAGAGCTTGGCCAAAATGCAATCAATAAGATATGAAGACATCTAAAATTCTAAGCTTTTTAAGGACAAACCTTCTCTAGCTGTGGCCACCATGGATGCCAAACTGTCGGAGAGAATAGTAGCCCAATCAAACACAGTTCCTTTGAACGCTATGAAGTGGATTATGGGGGGCCATTGTATCCTATATACAGTGCCATCGGGCATACCAAAAATTCTTCTTATCATCAGGGCAATTAACCTAAAAGGAGGTCTTAGGCTCTGAACATCATATTCATCATTATCTCTCTTCCTCAGCTGCTTTTCTGTGATTAACAGCCTCTTAACCATCTCGATATTATTCATCTGTCCCAACCATTCATCGTTCAGTTCTTGTTGGGGACGTGAGAATTTGTAAGCTTCCACAATATAAGCTAGATGGAATGAATCAAATACCTCTCCCTTGTTGTCCTACAACACTCTAGTTTGTGGGTTGGCATGTTCCAATATCCACCTGATTACTTCTGAGCACGGGAACAACTCAGGGTGAGTAGAAGCCCTGGCTATGCCAGAGGTTCTGATGTTGAGGTAGATTTGCTCCTCTTCTAATAGCACATCTGGGATATCTTGGTCCCTGATCATCCGGTAAACATCTCCCCACCGGACCTCGGGAGGGACGCTAGTGGTGCACTTTGTGTCTTGAAAAAAAGTCTCAGTCCTTGGTTGCATTGGTTCTGGCTCCATCATTTTAGCTTTCTTTCTGCTACCTTTTGGCATCGTGGCTTATCCCTATCAGTAACCATATGTGAATAAATATAAAATTGTAAATCATTATGAGAGCATAACATAAAGTAAGACATATTTAGCATGTTGATGATACATATAAGAATAAAGGAAAATTATAAGGCTGCATGCTGGTGAAACAAACCAAACATAGATTATCCAAGACAACATAATATGTTCATCAGACTTGATCGTTCTAGGGAGGTAAAGGAAGGAAGGAACCTTTTGAGATGTTTCAGAAAAAGGTGGGCATAGGACGAATAAAACTTATTTCCCTCCTCATCTTTGAAGATAGGCTTCCCTAGATTATAGGCACTTCTAATGGCTAACGCGTGAAGGGCAGGCCGGCTAGGATTGATAAATCTTATGAGGAAGCAAAAACATATAATGCAACCACTTTTTAATGACTGGTATCCAAGCCAAGTAGCTAACCGATTAAGTATCCCAACCAGCTATGACTGGCACTTTCTCTTGTTTGAATGCATAACAACTTGGTTTGAGTGCATCGATTTGGCTTGGGCAGGCGTGCGATGGCACTACGACCGGTGGGATTGAGCGGGCTTGAATTAACAATGGGCCAATAGAGAAAGATTTGGTTTGGTCACGACTTCTATTTACCAACAATGAGAAATCTATGGGGCTGTAACGGCTGTAAAGCTCTAGGATAGTCTACTACAAGTGCCCACAGGTCACATAATCAGAGGAAAAACAACCGAAAAAGATTTGATGTATAGATAAGACAATACTAACGGTAGAAGCACTTACCTAGTAGTGAAATAATGGTGAAAATGGGGCTGGTTTGGTGGCAAATGAGCTGAGATAGAGTGAATCGATTCGTGCAGCTTCGAACGACGTCCTCCAAATCAAAATCTAACAATGCTACAATAGAAAATCCGCCACCCTTATATTGAAATTGGTACGTGTGGGCAATAAATTGGGTAGGTGGCGAAGCTATGATAGGGTTAATTACCCATACGGAGCGGTCACTTTCATCCTTTTGGCATTTATGCGGGACCGTCAATATCGACAGAAAAGATGAGTCCCGTTCGTGGTTGCGGATGGACTTCGTGAGTTTCTTCCGAAACACGGGGGGAAACTTGGAGTTCGAATGTGGCAGACTTTGGTTATTGTGGGAAAGAAAGGAAAGATGCTCCGCTTTTGCGGAAAGGTTTGATGAGTTCTTCCGGAATTGTCGAGCTAAAAAACATTTGCGGCGCAAGTTCGTGAGTTGTCCCGATGTTTCGGGAGGACTTTGCGAGTTCTTCTGAAAATGATTCTCCTGAAATTTTATCGCGACAGAGTTTCTTGAGTTGTCCCACTGTTGCGGAAAGACTCGGTAAGTTCTTCCGAAAATGACGAAAAGGTTTGGTAAGTCTTTTCTGCAAAGTGGATGGCTAGGGAACTTGGTAAGAGGGCGCCCGTTGCGGTGAAACTTTTCAAGTGCTTCCTCTATTTCGGGGCAAAACTTTAAGTCTTTCCGCAGTTGCGGTTGAACATCCCAAGTTCTCCTGCCGTTTTGGGAGAGAGTTTTGAATTTTTACTTAGAAGAAAAAAATCAAACTTTTAAAAACAAGGTCCCACTTGAAGCAAACTAAGTTCAAAATATTTTCAAAGGAGGTTTAATCCTTTCAACCAGAATTTCTTAGGAAAATAAAACGGAGGGGCCCCAATATCTACAAAATTTGGGGGGGGGATGTTGCTGCAACAATAGATCTTTATGTGTTTTGACCTGTCATGGAACACAGGGTTCTTAGACAGCTTCACACAACTCTGGTTGTCACAAAATATACCAGTAGTCTCCAGCGGTAGATCAAATAACTCAGACAGTAGCTTTCGAATCCATACTGCCTCACAACTAGCCGAACAGGCTGCAACATACTCTGCTTCGGCTGTACTTAGTGCTACAAAAGACTGCTTCCAGCTAAACTAAGAGATCACACCTAATCCCATACTGAAGCAGCACCCATAAGTGCTCTTTTTATCTACAGCACTGCCTACCCAATCTGAATCAACATAACCTTGCAAGTTAAACTTTTGATTCACATCATACTTGAGCCCATAATCAATTGTACCCTTCAGGTACCTCAGAATATGCTTTACAACAATCAGGTGAACACCTCTGGGATTCGTTAGGAACTGACTCAATGTGTTCACCGCAAAGCAGATATCTGATCTCATGTTCATCAGGTACATCAAGGACCCAATCATCTGACGATACATAGTGACATCAACTTGATTAGATGAAGCATCACACAGAAGCTTCAGGTTTGATTCCATAGGTATGGCCATGGCCTTGCAGTCCATCATCCCGAACCTCTTCAGGATCTTTACTGCATACTTCCCTTGTCCAAGGAAGATTCCATCTCTACTCTGCCACACCACCAAGCCTAGAAAATAGTGCATCATCCCCAAGTTCTTTATCTCGAACTCGGCAGCAAACTTGTTGGCAATCAATCTATCTTCATCTGTAATAAACAGGTCGTCCATATACAAAAGTAGTATCACTGGATTTCCTTCCTCAACCTTGTAGTAAAGGTTGGAATCCGCTTTACTCTTGGTAAAGCCCAAACTGGATAGAAAGTTGTCTATCCTACCATACCAAGTTCTGCACATATATGACTCCCTGTCATGTGTCTCAGAACCAAGTGGCTTCTCCACATACACTTCTTCTTCAACTACACCATTCAAGAAAGCTGTCTTGAAATCCATCTGGTGTATCTTCCATTTCATCACTGCAGCCAGAGCAAGTATGGACCTAATGGAAGTGTATCTGGCTACAGGAGCAAAAGTCTCTATGCTACCACTTGCAGCATGCTTGATCTTGTAGATCCTCTTGGAAGTCACTACAAACTCCCCTTCAGGTCTTGGGACTACATCCCAAACATCTTCATGATCGACTGGTACTCCTTGATCATGGCATTCTTCCCAGATCCTGGGAACTTCAATATCTTCAATATTTTCAATAGATAACTTTGTTGCTAAACAAATGTTGTAGTCCTTCTTTTGTAGGTGATGGTATACGATATTTCCTACAGAACAAGTTAAATTGCATGATTAGAAAACATCTCATAGTTTTAAGAACAAATTGTTACACATAAAGAAATATGTCATACAGTCATGCAATTATCTTAGCCAATGCTTCAATACAACATTTATCCATATCCCATAACTTTCTAGATGCCTTCCAATCTCTACCAGAACATTGTTAAGAGCGTGCATAACTCCCAACATGTCAGCAAAGAGGTTTCATTCTAGATAAGTAGCAATGGGATGTTGTACAGTGCCATAGGCCACTTACCCATGTATATTAGTAGTATATTGTTCATCAATGCAACTATTCTAATATGCATAGTACACAACCTAATTCTAGGAACATGAGTATATACATTATTGAATAGTATTATTTAAACAATAAAATATGCAAGGAATGATAATTCAAATGCTTATCTTTGTTTGTTTGTTGGGTTGACTCCCTCTCAGTCTTTGCTTCTTTTCTGCAACTCCATTCTGATGTGGATTGTGAGAAGTGGTCAACTCCCTCTGAATATCTGCATCCTTTTTGAAACTACTGAAGTGTGCTCCTTATTGATATTTGCTTCCTTGCATGAACAACTGAAGTGTGCTCCCTCTTGATCTTTGCTTCCTTGCAAGAACAACTGGAGTGTGCTCCCTCTTGATCTTTGCTTCCTTACAGGAACAACTGGAGTGTGATCCTTCTTGATCTTTGCTTCCTTGCAGGAACAACTGGAGTGTGCTCCCTCTTGATCTTTGCTTCTTGGATTACCTGTCCTAGAACTTATATCCATCACTATGCATGCTTATTAGTATCATCATTGTGTTATCCTTGAGGTCTCATACATAATCACACATTCATTAGTATAATCTTAATACTATCAAAACACAATAATCTTAAACATGTATAATCATGATCATTTCAAACACAGATAATAAAAATTAGTATTCAAGGTTTCAGGGAAATCTTCTTTTACTCATGCATATTCTTATTTGATCATAGAAATTTTCTGGTTAGTTAAATCATCAATCAAGATAAGAGACATAAAATGCATAAACCCTTGATTACTTACATTTCTAACTTTATGAAAAAACATAACCAATCATACCAAGTATACTTATATAAGGGATCCTAACACAAGGTAGGATTCTAACTTGATATAGGAAAAACATACCTGGGTTGGTATGTTAGCAAGTTATGTCTAACATACCCACATGATGTCTTCTTGTTCTCTTCAATGACTTGTGCTAGTAACCTGCATATCTCATAGGTCAACCATTATAGAACCAAGTTATACATACCTCGCAAATAGATTCTAAGTGATTCATGACAATGGATGAATCTTTGTCCTCATGTCATCATGATCATATGTTCTTCAACTAGAACATGTTTTGTCTTTCTTGGTGTACCTTTCATGTTAGCAGATAGCATAAACCTCATACAACACCATAATGCATTAGTACAATCATAAGTGTCAAAACCCTAATCAATGAATATCTTCTATCATGCATTCATAATTTTATTACGGTGATACGACAAGTCTAAATTTAATGAAGACAAACATACCATAAACTTAATCATGAACAAATCTCGAAACATACCTAGATGAGTCATACCTGTCTAGATTGCTTGTAATCTTCTTATGTAAGGCCTTAGCCTCATCTCCCTCTAAAACAAGAACTTCTTCACTTATGCAGGTGACCAATCCATTCTCTTCTAGGATTAACCCAATCCACTTGATTTGCAGGAACTGGATCTGGAGCTGGATTAGGGTTTGTGAGAGAAACCCTAAAAATTCAAGATTTGAATTTCAAACTTCTGAAATGATAGAAATATGCGTTGTGATGAGATGATCAAGCTGGTATACTCATAATTTGAAAACTGCAAAGTTTCACCCCTCAAATTTTCCTTTGAAACTTCTGGATCCACTAGACATGACCCCAAACTAGGGTTTGATAAATCTCACCCTTCTGCCCTATCAAAAGGTTTGATCCAAAGCTCTAAGGTTCTATTTTTCTGAGGAGCTTCTAGCCGTGGTCACAGATTTCAAAAATTTCCATTTTTGCAAAAGCCCTAATTTTCCACTTTTCCGATCAAAGTCCTGGACTAGGGTCTGATCAAGTCTGGCTTTCTGCCCAACCAAAAATTCTGATGTTGGTCTCTAAATTTCTATTTTTATGAGTAGCATTCATCCGTAGTCTTCGATTACAAAAATTCCAACTTTCTCTGAAATTCTAAATTCTGGAAGACATGAATGAAGGTGCTCAAAAATAATTTCATTTTGATAGAAATATGTACCTGATTGTTTCTAGTGTAACTCCAAACATTTCAATTCACAGGGTCAGAAAACTTTTCCTATGATATCTCGACCTATCCTCTTTCCAACCCCATAGGTATGACTTCAAATGGATTCTCTGATAGAGAGTTATTCCAAGTGTCACAACATGACCTGTTTATGGGATAAAATAGGAGAGCGAACTTGTACGGAGTGCCACGTGTCATTGGTTCAGTTTCAGCCTCTGAAAACGTTACCTGAGAAATTAAAGTCTATGAACTACCTGTCACTTTTTACAAAATTTCATTTGGAGCTTCCTATCCCATGTTATGACCTTTTTTCCAAGGTCACCTGTTTATGACTGAGATCTGGAAGAGGCAGAAACCCTATATTGTACAGATCATAAATCACAAAGTACAACGAATTAGAGGTTTTCCTTTGGTCAAAAGGTACATGGGGATGTTAGATTCTCCTTGTACAATTTTCAGACCCTGAAACCTCGCCAAAATTTATTTATACCGAAAGTTCTACGATGACTTGTTTTTGTTATATCAAGCCCTAGCTTCTTAATTGCAACAAGTGTCATACATGCCATACCATGCCTTCTTTCAAGCTAGCTCTGATACCATGTTAGTTTTTAAAAATTTACTTCAATATGATCTAGGATTTTAACTGAGAGAACAACATGTACAACATATCTACAGCATATCAATCATGGACACAATAATGCAAGCACACAAGAGACACATAGTTGGGGAAAACCATAAAGGTGAAAAACCTCAATAACTTCCTTAGAGATAGATAGAGCAATGATACAACCCAAGCATAAGAGATAGACATCTCCTAGCAACAACTTCTCCTCCTCCACAAGTGCGCCACTCTCTCGAGAGTGTGAGAGATAATAGAATGATCAAATAGAGTGCCTCCCGCACTCTATTTATACTTGACTTGACTTGCCTAATAACCTTTACTAAGTCGGCCTCAACTTAACCACATAACACAATGCTGACTGGGACAACACCCAATAGGGTGGTCTAATAACCCTTTGACCCACATGGCCAACCCCCAATAGGGTGGCATAATAACCCTTCGACCCACATGACTTATACAGGGCCGACCCCAACAAGGTGGTCTAATAACCCATCAAGTATAAGTTACGACACTTACAATATAAATGATGACACTTACGTATAGAGGAATAATAACATCTCTATAGGAGTACAATATACATATATGAAATACATTCCGAATTTACATATACATCAACAAAGAGAGAGAGAGAGAGAGAGAGAGAGAGAGAGAGAGTCAATGGGTGATTGGGGGATAGTGTGGGCAATTAGGTTAGCGAGAGGAGGGGGTTGATGGAGTGAAAGAGATACAAATCAAGATGGGGGGATGATGGGGAGGGGTTTAGGAAATATTCAAGAAGTAAGAGAGAATGGGTGTATAGGGTGGGGAGAGGGAGAGAGAGAAAGAGAGAGAGATTGGGGAGTAGGTTAAAGGGGAAAATGATTAGGAGATAGATACAGAGAGAGTAAGAGAGAGAGAGAAACATAGAAAGAGAGAGGGGGTTTAGGTGTAGAGTGAGTAGGAGAGAGAAATAGGGAGTGGAGTAGAAGGTTGGTTATTAGTAGGAATAGTAGGAAGGAGGTTAGGGAGAGAGAGATGGTGGTTAGTTGTTGTGGGAGTGTTAGAGAGATAGGGGCAGGGTTTAGCTATAGGTGGAGGAGTAGGGAAGAGAGGGAGTGAGGGAGGGGGTTAGTAAGGGTTATATAGATAGAGAAATAAATAAGAGAAGTAGGGTTAAAGGTAGGGTAAGGATTCAGGTTTTCAGAGAGTGAGAGAGGTGCTAATCCTTAGAGAGAGAGAGAGAGGTGCTAATCCTTAGAGAGATAGAGAGAGAGAGAGAGCAATAGAGAGGGGATGGTTAGTACTAACATGAGGAGTAGGGCATGTTTGTATGAGAGAGAGAGAGAATTGGGGATGTTAGGGGTTGGGGAGAGAGAAACAGGTTGGTTGTAAGTTGTCATGGGAGGGTAAATTAAGGTATAGAAAGAGAGATAAGTGATTATGTAGAGCATGAGTAGAAGAGAGAAAGAGGGAATAAGGGAGAGTATGAGTGGGGTTAGGGAGGGAGAGATTGATCAGGTCAGGGGTAGTGAGAATGAGAGATGGAGGGGGCCATTAGAGGTTGGATTAGAGAGCGAGGGTTGGGTATTAGGTGTAGGTGGAGGATTAGGTTAGAGAAAGAGTGAGAGACGAGGATGGTATGGGTTACCCATAAGAGGGGAGAGAGAGAGAGAGAGGAGGAAGGGGTGTTAGCGCTAGGGGGAGGAGTAGGGGGGTGAGAGAGATGCTTAGGGAGAATATTACTGGGGTTTCAGAGAGAGGATGGGTTGGGGGTACTGAGAGTGTGTGTGAGAGAGGGGTGAGGTTTAGGTGTCATTGGAGGATTTTGGTAGAGAGAGTTAGAGAGGGGATTAGCAATGGCTGGGAGGAATAAAGGGGATAGAGAGAGAGGAGGAGGAGGGGGAGGAGTTGTTGGGTGTGAGAGAGAGGGGGGTTAGTAAGGTTTAGCGAGAGTAGAGGAGAAAGAGAGAGAGAGAGAAGATGGGTGTTAGTGGTAGAGGGAGGATTTGGGAGGGAGAGATGGGTGGGTATTAGGGGTAGGTGGAGTAGAAGGTGAAAGAGAGGGATATATATATATATATATATATATATATATATATATATATATATATATATACAGAGAGAGAGAGAGAGCTGGGGGGATTTAAAGGAGTGGAGGGTGTGGGTGATTAAGGGTAGGGTGGAGGAGGGGGATTAGGGCAGATAAGGAGAAGGGGGGTATATGGTGGGGTTAGATAGGGAGAGAGAGAGATAGAGAGAGAGTTTTAATTATAGGGGAATTAGAAGAGGGAGAGAGGGGGGGTTGGAGTGGGTGCTTATGGGTAGGTACAACAAGAGGTGGTTAAGGATTTATAGTGGGGGGTTAGGGGCAGTGAGAATGAGAGAGGGGGTTTTAGGGGGTTGGCAGAGAGAGAGGGGTGTGGGTTAGGTCTCATTGGAGGAATAACAGAGAGAGATAGTGGTGGTGAGGGTTAATAACGGTTAGGGGGAATATGTTAGAGAGAGGTGGGGGGAATGGGAGTTATGGCTAGGTGGACAAGTATAGGGGTTTGTTTGTGTGTGAGTGAGAGCGAGATATGTGGTAGGGAGAGTGACAGTTGGGGATCGAGGGCTTACAAACTGAGAGAGGGAAATAGTAAGGTTTGGGGAGAGTAGTGGAGAGTGATAAAAAAGGAGGGAGGTTAGTTGTAGGGGGTGGAGTAGGTGGGTGTGAGAAAGAGAGTGATAGATATATAATGGGGGAAGCAAGGTTTTAAGGAGTTTGGAGGGAGATATGACTGGGGGTTAGCTGTAGGTTGAGGAGCATAAGTGTGTTTTTGTCTGTGTAAGAGAGAGAGAGAGAGAGAGAATGTGGGTTTGTGGTAATGGGAGAGTGGGTATTAAGGGAATGTGAGTAGGAGAGAGAGGGGGGGTATTAGAGAAAGTATGAGTGGGGTATGGTAGAGAGAGACAATGGGTTAGGGGTAGTGAGAGTGTGTGAGAGAGAGGAGGGTGGTTAGTTGGTTGGTGTAGATATTGAGGGTTACTGGAGTAGGAAGGAGAGATATTTGGATATGTGCTTATCAAGGGTTAGGGAAAGAGATAGAGATAGAGATAGAGATAGAGAGAAAGGATGGGTTATTAGAGGTAGTGGGAGGAGTAGGGGTATTATAGACTAAGAGAGGGGGTTAGTAAGGGTTAGGGAGAGGAGTGGATATAGATAGAGGAGGAGGGAGGTTAGTGATAGGGGGGAGTAGGTGTGTGTGTGTGTGTGTGTGTGACATAGAGAGAGAGAGAGAGAGAGAGAGAGAGAGAGTGAGTGAGAGAGAGAGAGAGAGAGAGAGAAGAAGGCAAACAAGGCATTAAGAGGTTGGGAGGGAGAGAGTGTTGGGAGTTAGGAATATGTGGAGGAGATGAGGGATGTGTGTGTGTGTAAGAGAGAGAGAGAGAGAGAGAGAGAGAGAGAGAGAGAGAGACGCGGTCGAGTAGGGGAGGGTGTTGTTTAAGAGGGCTAGTGTGGAGGAGGTGGGTTGGGGAAGAGAGAGAGTTAAATATTAGGGTATGGGGATTGGGGTTACACATTCAAGAAAGATTAGGGAATCTTGAGAGAAGGGGGGTAGAGGTGTAAGTGGAGAGAGAGAGACAGAGAGACAAAGATAAGAGGCTAGTAAGTTGCTGGAGGTGGGGAATTAAGGGAGAGAGAGAGAGAGAGAGAGAGAGAGAGAGAGAGAGAGAGAGAGAGATGTAGGAGGACATATGGGGGGTGATAGGTTTTAGGGTAAGGGGGGTTTATGTGAGAGATAGTGAGAGAGAGTTTTAGGGGTATGGAGAGTAGGAGAGAGAGGGAGGATGCATAGAATGGCTATGAATAGGGAGAGTAGTAGGGGGGATAGGGAGAGGGAAGGGGGTTTAGGGGTAGTAATATTTTTTGTGGGTGAGATAATGGATGTATGTTTTGGGGGAGAGAGAGAGAGGTAGGTGTTAGGTGTAGGTGGAGTAGTAGGGAAGAGAGGGAGTGAGGGAGATATAGGAGGGTTTTTAGTGGTATGGGAGGACAAGGGGGTTTAGAGGGAGAGATAAAGTGAGAGATGGAGGAGTGGAGAGAGAGAGAGGGGGATGGACAGAGAGAGAGACATGAGTGGAGAGAGAGGAGGAGGTTGTTAAGAGTTAGAGATACGAGGTTTGTAATTATTAGAGTGAGAGAGGAGGTTTGTAAGGGTTAGGGAGAGGAGAGGAGAGAGAGAGGAGGGTAGTTCATTGTAAATATAGGAGAAAACATCTATCTCAAGAAATCTAGAAAAATTCTATTACAAGGACTTCTATGACATTGAATTTTTTTGTAAACATTTTATTTATTTCATTTAATTTGTAAAAATTATGCATTAAAGAAATATTCCATTAAAATTGGAAAAACTAATCCTAGAAAGAATGTTTTTATTGATCACAAATTTTATTTACTCCAAGTGTTTTTAATATACAATCATAAAAAATGAAATGTTGTATCATTTATAACTAGTTCGGTATGCCATAAATTAGGAGGAGTATATGAAAATCTGTAATTTGTTGAATCGTGAGAAAAAATATTCATGAAGATATAAAATGTAGGATTAATGAAGTTAAGTTGCACACATAATTGCATGTTTTATTACAAGAAGATCTCTATCTATATTTGAAGTGAACAAAGTATCATATTAAATATTTTTATTGTTAAATAACATATTATAATATAGCATGATTGGAAGGAAATCACAATATTAAATTAAAATAAAATAAATTATAAGAAATGTATTGATGTCGAACCAAATAATAACTATAAATTCGTCAAAATTGGGATAGTTGTTAGGTACAACATTATACATACACAATGAAAGTGTGACGAAATCGAATTAATAAATCATGGCCGAGAATTACTTTCACCAAAAGGCAAAGAAAATGATAAGATTTTTAAATGTCGAAGAAATAGATGTTGAAACATATTTTTCAAATCTTTTAGTTGAACTTTATATATGACCCCATGCTCTTTTGAATTTATTTATGGCACATATCGAATGAGTCTAAATAGTCCACTTAGTACTCATTATCAATTAATTATATGGTTTTACATTGTATTTTATTCCAAAAATTACATACCACATTTATACATTCATTTAATGCACATAAGAAGATAAAAGATAGAACATATCTCGTGCTTTGTTGGCCTGTAAGAGATTATTTCAGTTAATCATAATTGAGTTAGTAATACAAACTTACAAAAAAATGAATTGAGAAATCAAATTTCTTATAGTTCAATGTCACTCACTTATGACCAATCACGTACTACCCTTAATACCACTTAGCACTCATTAGCAATAAATTTTGTGTTTTTAAACAATTGCAACTTTAATTATATGGGGCTTTATTTCAAAAATTACATACTGCATTGATAAACTCCTCTTATTAATGAATATACGCAAATAAAAGTCAATAATTTATTTCATGCCTTGTTGGCTTATATGAGATTATTGCAATTATAAACTATTAACTTAAGAATACACATTTACAAAACTTTGTGCGTGCCTTGTTGGCTTTTATGAGATGATTTTAATTACAAATATTTGATTTAAGAACGCAAATTAAAAAAATATTTTGAATGGGGAAATCAAGTGGTGTATGATGCAAAAAAATGTCAAACTAAAGGAAATCATAAATAATATTAATAATTGTATTTAAATATTATTGTTAATTCTCATCTATCTATAAAAGTTTTAAAAACATACAAATTAATTCATCAAAAAATGTGTCCAACTTGTATTGAAATATTGCAATGTACACGTTAACAAATTTCTAAAAATTAATATCTTCACCTACTGTAAAGAACTCAATGTTTTATTGAACATTCGAATGTAGTTGCATTTCTCTTTGATACGATGAAGTGTCTTAAAAAGGGGGAATAGAATTTGGACAAGCCAAGTATCAGGTTCATGTCCTATATAAGCCTTTGTTAAGATACAATTTGATCGGTATCTGGGGAATTGAGAAGTAAGCTTTGATGTATCTCTTAGCAATATATTTGATTCTTTGTACATATTTCCATATTTGGACAACACATCACTTAACATTTTCTCATAAAATTGTATCACACTACATTATTTGAATTTTGTTTGCAAGTGACAATGAGACCTGTCCCATATGAATTCAAAGTCACTTGTATCGGTATTTGATTTTTCAACTACTTGTTGAATGTTTTTACATTGTATTTTATTCCAAAAAATACATATCACATTTATACATTCATTTAATGCATACAAGAAGATAAAAGATAGAGCGTATCTCATGATTTGTTGGCTTTTATGAGATTATTTCAATTAATCGTAATTGAGTTAATAATACAAACTTGCAAAAAAATGAAATGGGAAATCAAATTTCTTATAGTTCAATGTCACTCACTTATGACCAATCTCGTACTACCCTTAATACCACTTAGCACTCATTAGCAATTAATTTTGTGTTTTAAAACAATTGCAACTTCAATTATATGGGGTTTTATTTCAAAAATTACATATTGCATTGAGAAACTCCTCGTATTAATGAATATAGGCTAATAACAGTCAATAATTTATTTGATGTCTTGTTGGCTTATATGAGATTATTGCAATTATAAACTATTAACTTAAGAATACACATTTACAATAAGTTATAGATTGGGAAATCAAATCCCTATACCTTTCAAAATCATTCATCTATGACTCATCATGCTTTAATCTAAATTCTAGTACACTTAGCACTCATTATCATTGAAGTAATATTTTTTGTAAGAAATGTGCTTTTATATAGATGGAGGTTTAATTCAAAATTTGTGTGTCACTTGTATTAATGCATATAGATCAATAAAACTAAAGAGAACTTCATTCCTTGTTGGCTTTTGTGAGATGATTTAAATTACAAATAATTGATTTAAGAGTATGTAATTTAAAAAATATTTTGAATAGAGAAATCAAGTGTTGTAATGCACTTGTATTAATACATATAGATAAATAAAACTAAAGAGAGTTTCTTGCATGCCTTATTGGCTTTTATGAGATGATTTAAATTACAAATAGTTGATTTAAGAGCACAAATTTATAAAATATTTTGAATGGGGAAATCAAGTGTTGTATGATGCAAAAACTTGTCAATCTAAAAGCAATCATAAATAATACTAATAATTGTATTTATATATCATTGTCAATTATCATCTATCTATAAAAGTTATAAAATCATACAAATTAATTCACCAAAAAATGTGTCCAACTTGTATTGAAATATTGCAATGTAATCGTCAACAAATTTCCATAAAATAATATCTTCACTTAATACAAAGAACTCAATGTTCTATTGAACATTCGAATGTAGTTGTGTTTCTGTTTGATACGATGAAGTGTCTTTAAAAAGGGGAATAGAACTTGCACAAGCCAAGTATCGTGTTCATGTCCTATATAAGCCTTTATTAAGATACAATTTGACCGATATCCGAGGAATTGAGAAGTAGGCTTTGATGTATCTATTAGCAATACATTTGATTCTATGTACTTATTTCCATATTGGGACCACACGTCGCTTAGCCTTTTCTCATAAAACTGTATCATACTACATGATTTGGATTTTGTTTGCAAGTGACAATGGGACCTATCCCATATGAATTAAAAGTCACTTGTATCAATATTTGATTTTTCAAGTACTTGTCGAATGTACTTGTTAGTAACATTTGATGTCCATATCGCAACATCATAATGTTTTAGGAAGTATTTTAATACTTCTAATTGAAAAGGCCTACAAAAGTAGGATCTATCACCAAGCTCCCAATCTGGTTTTCTTTGAATTTGACAACTCGTTTCATCTTTGGAATACGACGAGAAGAATACTCCTTCCATTTCAAAGATCAACAAGATCTTCCGACTGATATTAACTCCCATCTGCATTGCTGCCACATATATAACATTAACATATTTTCACTTCAAAACTTCATTGCTTAATGGCATCAAAACATATCCAATTTATTTCCACTCCCAAACAAACAACTTAATGAAAAAAATAAAAGTAATTTCCTTGGAATAGTTTTTTTATACAAACACATTCAACTACTACTCAAATCACTAATTTTTAAGAATTGTAATGAGATAAACTACAATTTAAAAATATAATTACAATAGTCGAATTCATTTGAACTAATTATATGTTAATATCTACATACTACCTAAATTTACAGTTTTTAAGTTTAAATCAAGCAAATTATTTATATGTTCATTTTTACATACAAACTCATACGATATTTTAATTTTCAAGAAATTATCAGAAAAATTCATATAAGCACATTGCAATGAAATTCAAATCACAATTTAAAAATATAGTTACAATGGTCCAATTCAAACCAATTATATGTTAATTTATACACACCACCTAGATTTACAATTTTTTAAATTTCAATTAAACAAGCTAATTATAGGTAATTTTTACATACAACCTGATATGATTTTCCATTTTTTTAATTTCTAAGAAATAAGAAAATTTCATATGATAACATTGAACTAACATTCAAATAACTGATTTGTAAGAGTTATAATGATCAATTAAGATGCAATTGATAAATAAACTGGAATTGCTCAAACATAGTAATTGTACGTTAATTTATACATACAACCTAATACAATTATTTAATTAATATGGAATACTACATTTTTATGCAAACACATAAGACTATTATTCAAATCACTAACTTTTTATAACTCAATATCTCAATATAAATAAACAAAATAATAATATGTTAATTTATAATAATGACACAACAACAATCCTTATATGAGTATTATGAAATAATATTGACATTAAATTGATAATAAAATAAAACACAGTAATAACACATCACATGTAGAATTAAGTCATCAAATGTACAATGACCAAGAATTTATATTATAAACTTCAAGATTTTGTTTATAGAGGAAATGAATAAGTCATCTTAATGTACTATTAAAAGTCATTGAAGATTCTTCAAAATATCTCGAACATCGGGTGCCTTGTAGAATTTATTCAATAAGCTCCATAGATCAGCGATCAACCATTTATCCTCATTCTTTCCATCAAACGAAGGGGCAATAATAACATTTTCTTTGGGATTTTCTTTCTTTGTCTCCATTGAACAATCCACTAGAATAGTGTTAGTAGCATCATATTGAGAATACATTCTCCACACTTTTTTCAGATGTTTTTTGTATATAACTTGTGTTGAATTTTTAATGTCATTTTTTCCCTTTTGTTGTTTGCAATCTAAAGCAGTCCATGTAAACAAAAATTTAGCTTGTAATGTTTCTGAAACCAGCTTTTTCATAACTCTTGTTGTGTTTTGTTTCAAAGATGTCATCCAAATTGCAATGTTAAGAGATTCTTTTCTGGAACACATTTCAAGAAATGTTTTTGCATGTGGACGAAACCAAAATGATTTTTTCTCTATCGTGTAATCTGCGGCCCTTCCCATTTTCTCAATAAATTCTTTTTGTGATGCATCACCATCAACGCTCTGATAGAAAATGTTATTCAATTCAAAAATAACTAATTTCTTTTGACTTATAATAGATGCAAAACAATAATGGATATCATAGTAAATTCATTTTATTCATGCTACATAAATTATTATTAAAAAAAATTGTTGAAGAAATACACTCACTTTGAGTATTTTTTGTACAAGTTATTGATAAGCCACACTTCTCTTGTATTGTATTCATAGAACCTAGAGCCAAAATAACAAACCTTCAATCAAATACCAATAATACTTCTTTAAATCAATTTTTTTTTTATAAGACATATTTTATGTTTAATTGAAAATAAGAGACATGCGAAGTACCTGATATGATATCATGTTCTTGACTATGGCTTTCTGTCACATTCCCTTGATCACTGTCTTTTTTCTCCTCATTTTCCACTGTAATAAACATAATATGAAATGTTATAAAATGTATCAACGAATGAAATTCATTAAATAAATAGGCATAGAATCCAAAGAATCACTAGAGAAAGAACAAAACAAGTACAATACAACAAAAGAAACAAAATAAATTATGTACCTGGTATGGTATTTTCTTCGTCTTGTATTTGCATCTCGAAAACTTCTTCGACATTGTGCACACTATGTTGATCATTGCTTTGTTGCAAAGTGTCGTCGTTGTTTTCTTTAGAATTTCCACCATTAGTAGTTATAGTAAACATCTTGTTAATCAAGATTTATAAATAGCATAGAATCCAAAGAATCACTAGAGAAAGAACAAAACAAGTACAATACCTGGATATTCCAACAGCAATATATTAGACATTGGTTTTTGCAATTGGAAGGATTCTTGATTAGTCAACATGGTAGTCCTTTGTAACTCATTTTCTACGACACATGCCATTCTTCTTCCATATGTATAGCAAGCCTGCTGTAAATTTGTCCCCGCATAAAGAGAAATAATCAAATTTAGATCACTATGTTGTTGATGCATTTGCAATAATTCTTCCCAGAATTCAAAATCTCTCCCCTTTTCATCAGATATGTCTCTAAAACTGTGAGAGTATCTTGAGGCCTCTAAACTTTTTGACTCTTCACTATAGAAATGTATAGTTAAAACTATATCATAACTATAGTTATTTTATTCTTTATATTCATAAATACCGGTAGCCATTTTATAGTTGACATTTGAGTCCTTGACAACAATCTCCAGAGCTTGGCGTACATCCTTACAAGACCAAATTTCTACTAAGATAATCATAGTAAAATCTTTCAACCCATTTTTTTCGATTAAAAATCGAAACAATTCAATATAGTGATCCTTAAGGAATGATTCATCTTTCAAAGCCAATGTATCCAACAAAACAAAGTCAGTGTATAACATTGGTTGAAACTGACAAGGAAAAGAGTGCAAAAGTGTTGACAAGAGGCTAGGACCCCCATAATGACAACCGAATTCAAAACTGTTCTCAATTTCCTGTATATCTGTCGATGCATCAATTATTCTATCAAGGACCACACAGGCTTGTGGAGAAAGGGACTCTAATTTTGTATTTCGTGATCCTTTTACATATTTACACCCTTCCATTGTCTTACAGAAGTTGGCAAATATGATATCAGTAATTCCATAATGCTCAAGAATATTGGATATTGTAAGAATCTTATCATTCAGATTCTTATCATGACTTTTGCAATATGTTACCATTGCCTCCAAAATTGTTCTTTTGGTTTTCAATTGTGAACAATAATCTTTCATTTTTATGGCATTGGTCGGATGGTTCACTGGAATAGAAAATCAGACGATTCCATCCAATAGTTTATCTGCTACAGAACACATTTCTTCAGCGGTTAGTCCCTGGAGGGGACGGAAAGAACTTGATACCAAACTGTTCAGACTATTTGTCTTATAGTTTGGATCCTTGGGCTAGTTTGGAGAACACATTAATGTCCCTAGTTTGTAACAATTTAAAAAAACTTCCCATTTATCCCAAGTAGTATCATCAAGATATAACAAGACTTTTTTTTCAGAAAAGTTTGTTAGTGGACAATCGAAGAAAGAGCACAACATTTCATCATCAACCTGTTAAAAAATAACAAATATAAATTAGTAAGAATGTGATATCAAAAGTAAAATAGCCATGAATTTAGTTATAACAATATAAACTAAGTGCAGAAAAAAAAATTGCATACCTTGTCTTCAGCCGTCTTAGAATTCCCACATTTTTGTTTCTTTAATTTATTTGTGGCAATTAGGAATTGTCTTGCAGATCGCACAGAATCAATGAATGGAGTTTTGAAGAACACTGTGTTTGCAGAATTTAACTGGCAGCAAATACGAATCACCACAATGGGAGCAACTAATGGATCTAAGAATCGAGCATTACATTCTTTGTACTTTTGTTTTGCCTCCCCAGATAGACTGAATTTAGGATTTGATAATATTTCTTTTGTTGCTTGAATGGTGTGTTTCCCATCAACTATCCAAAAATTTATGTTCTTGGCATTTATATCCATTTCATTCATGATTTTCACAGGGTTTCCAATCGGATTAGACTCTTTTGTGTCAAATGGAATCAGAAGAGCATCAGGCAATGATGCTTGAAATTTCTGTAGGAATGATTTTACTAATACTCGAACATTTAAATGATCCCGTGATCTCAATTTATATAACTTGGGTGCTTCTACACATCTTTGAACATCCACCTTCATGGTAAAAGAGCTTGAAAATAAATAACTGTCCTTAAAATTTTCATGGATTTCATCGCATTGGTCAGCAAGCTTCTCTATCTGAGAGTCTTCTTTTTGGGATTTTACAAACTCTGCAGTAGGCATGAACTCACTTTCTTTAATGCTCTGTTCTAGCTCAGCTAAATATACCCTTCTCAAAGCAAGCATTTGAGCCTCGAGTTTATCATCTCGTATTTTATGAAGTAGTTTACCTCTTTGTTGCAAATAAAGAAACATGGATGATTTTTTCTTACATCTCACATAGCGATATTTCATAACGTTGGTAATACGTTGTACAAGATCATCACAAATCTTTAGACCAGATTCATTGAAGCTCTCAAAACTGTCCAACTTAAACTGTGACTTTTTTATTGACTCTGGGAATTCTGTATTAGTATCAATCAAATCTGGTCTAAATTGTGTGTAATCAACTTGGCAAGAAAATAATTTCACTTCATTTTCTTCAATTACCTCCATTTGAAAATCGATCTGACTATGATTGAGAGCATAACAACTAACAATTATCCCTAGCCTTTGTATATCATTTCCATCCATGGATCCAAATAGATACATATCTGGAAACATATTCATGGGACTTTCAATCTCAACATACCAATCTTCGACATACTCATATGCAGTAGATGTTTTGAACTTTTTAATCATTTCAAAATTAGAACCCATTGTTGAATTTATAATCTGAGTTGAATGACGCTTTTGTTTTTTGAATGTTGATTGTGGCATTTTACTTGCTTTGGAGATGACAACTTCTAAAACCAATACTAAGCAATTATTACTATAAATAAAATAAAATCAAAATCACAAATATTACCATATAGTCTTCTAGTCTAACCATTTAGAAATGAGAGAATAATATTTAAAACCACCATACCACATGGGGGAGACGTTGTTTGTGTGTCACTTGCAATTCATTTTTTCTTCAATTTATTCCTTGGAATTGTCATTGCACCAGAGTCCATAGCTTCTAAAAACAATAATAAATAGTCGACTATAAGTTTAAATTGGTTTAAAAATACATGAAATAATGAGCATTATCAAACAATATTCTATTACATGTCTTTTATTCACATGCACAAGAATAATAAGGGTCATGTGTTATGGAAACATATTAAATACTTCGAGATAAATAAAAATCCATTGCATCTAGCACAAGTAGAGACTCATTAAAAAGAAACATTTTCCTTCTCAAAAATGCTAGAAGGAAATGCTTATGCTAGAAAGAAAGCTAGCAGTCGCTAGCTTTCCTTGATCTTTTGCCATGTGCTTATTTCAAAATAGAGCACATGGAACAAGCTCAAGGTATACGCTAGCAACCACTAATCACCATGGACATGATTTTTCTATTGGAAAGCTAGCAACTGCTAGCTTTCTTTCTAGCATAGGTATGTGTTATTACCCTACAAGTAAATGCTTATGCTAGAAGGAAAGCTAGCAGTGGCTAGCTTTCCTTGATCTTATGCCATGTGCTTATTTGAAAATAGTGTACATGGCACAAGTTCAAGGATTTCCTTGATCTTGTGCCATGTGCTTATTTGAAAATAGAGTACATGGCACAAGTTCAAGGTATAAGCTAGCAACCATTAATCACCATGCCTAGGGTTTTTCTATTGGAAAGCTAGTGACTGCTAGCTTTCCTTCTACCATAAGCATGTGTGACATGCTAGAAAAAAATGTTTATGCTAGAATGAAATGTAGCATTCGTTCAAAATAGAGTACATGGCACAAGCTCAAGGTATAAGCTAGCAATCACCAATCACCATGGACAGGGTTTTTCTATTGGAAAGCTAGCAACTGTTAGCTTTCCTTCTAGCATAAGCATATGTGTTTATGCTAGAAGGAAATGCTTATACTAGAAGGAAAGCTAGCAGTCGATCGCTTTCCTTGATCTTTTTCCATGTGCTTATTTCAAAATAGAGCACATGGCACAAGCTCAAGGTATAAGCTAGCAACCACCAATCACAATGGACATGATTTTTCTATTGGAAAGCTAGCAACGACTAGCTTTCCTTCTAGCATAAGTATGTGTTATTATCCTACAAGGAAATGCTTATGTTAGAAGGAAAGCTAGCAGTCGCTAGCTTTCCTTGATCTTGTACCATGTGCTTATTTGAAAATAGAATACATGGCACAAGCTCAAGGTATAAACTAGCAACCACCAATCACCATGTCCAGGGTTTTCTATTGGAAAGCTAGCGACTGCTAGATTTCATTCTAACATAAGCATGTGGGTTATGCTAAAAGGAAATGCTTATGCTAGAAAGGAAGCTAGCATTCGTTCAAAATAGAGCACATGGCACAAGCTCAAGGTATAAGCTAAGAACCACCAATCACTATGGACAGGGTTTTTCTATTGGAAAGCTAGCGACTGTTAGCTTTCCTTCTAGCATAAGCATGTGTGTTTATGCTAGAAGGAAATGATTATGCCAGATGGAAAGCTAGCAGTCGCTAGCTTTCCTTGATATTTTTCCATGTGCCTATTTCAAAATAGATCACATGACACAAGATCAAGGTATAAGCTAGCAACCACCAATCACCATGGACATGATTTTTCTATTGGAAACCTAGCGACTACCAGCTTTCATTCTAACATAAGTATGTGTTATTATCCTAGAAGGAAAGCTAGCAGTCGCTAGCTTTCCTTGATCTTGTGCCATGTGCTTATTTGAAAATAGAGTGTAGTGCCCCTAGACTACTATAGACATTGAGGGCACCTGCTGAGTCACCTGACTGTTTGAAACATTAATAAAATAACCCTATGATTTTATTTTGAGTATATTTATGATTACGATTGATTGATATATGTGCATTTGGGTAGTTATTGTGAATGGACAATTTCATGTTGTTTAACGATTAACTTTGATATGAAAACTGTACATATGAATGATGCTTAACGACTAGCTGTGCAATTGATTATGTGATTAGACGAAAGAGTAATGATTAAGTAATTTATAGATGCTTAATGAAGCAACATATTTATAAACCAAATTGTGATTATTGAGGACAGTGCTACTAATTTACGTTTGTGAGAAATGTGTGTAGCGACAGGTGAAACGGTTCACCTACGGACATTAGTGAAAGGGTCGTAGAGTACGAGTAAATCACACACAGGGAGAGCGACGACGATGTCAACTCCTGACGGAATACCACGCTTGAGCAGATAAGCACTGATCCGCTTGCTCAAGAGGAAAGCGTGAGGGCGTACGAAGTGGGCCACGATGGAGCTGGTCACGTACGAGTTGGGGGGCGCACAGTGAGAACGGACTCACTCCTCAGTGCCATTAATCCCTAATAGCGTGTAGACGGAGGATGGAAGGTAACAGCTCCTGAAATCCCTACATGAAGTTCCCACAAGTCAAAACGGAAGGATGACGGCAGAAGGGCCCGACGGTGCGGTACCCTGCCGAAAACGGAAAGAGTGAATGCAACGACCCAACGATGAGGTGCCTTGCCAAGGAATGGAAACTATGGATGACTGGACTCTATGGAGTGGTGCCATGTCAGAGAAATTAAATTAAGGAACAAGGAGGCCCAACGACGCGACACCGAGTCCCTAGTAAAAGTTGATTGCTAAACTTAACTGTGTTGAAACGTATAATTTTGCACCTAGAACTTTACTTAGAAATGCATTTAAGTACTTTAGGCATTTGCACATAAATGATTACTTTGGCATTTAAATAATATTAAGTGTTATTTAGGCATTGCACATGAAAGGATATTCCTGATTACTTAAAAATATTATAAATATTTATTTAGGAGCAAAATGGAATCCTAGGCATGGACACCTAGTCAACTCCACCTACACCACAAATCTAGGAGTTAAGTGAAATATCTAGGGGACAAACATGAGCAAACTTAGGGATGTTGGTGCATCTCCTAGAGAAACTGACACTTGGATGGGTGAGTTGTTTTTCATTAAAAAATTAATTAAAGAATTATTTATGCATGAAGCGACATGTGTCACAGGGGATTTTCCTTTAAAAGGGAGACTTTGGGGATGGGTAAAGGACCCAGACCCTGGATGACTATCGTAATATTGAGTTACCTCATGACTTGCTGCTATTAAGGGTTTGGCTGGAAATCTTGGTGGGGGGGAATCCCAAACTGGGTTTCTTGGTTTTTTTTTGTGTGTGTGAGCTCTACGACCCAAAGCTCGGGGGAGGCCATGCGACTGAAAGCATGAGCCTATGGTTGGGTGGCGGAGCTAACGGTTGGTTCACCTATGGTTTAAATGAGCTTTGCTGGAGGGATCCTACGGAAGACGAAGGCGACAATGGACCAGTCGGATCGGGTTGACAGGTTAAGGTTTTGCTTATTTTTGTTAAGTTATTCACGCATTTTATTTTATTTTTCCAATAACTATGATGGCTAATTTGTTTGTATGAAGTTGTTAAAGTTTCAGGTTCAGTTCAAGGGGACCCTACAGGAGGGGCTCTACATTTGGTATTAGAGCCGGTCAAGCCTTGAGGGCACCGGACTCATATTTCTATCAGGTGTTCATCGGTAGATTGTTGAAGGCAAGGAGATCAAATGGATGCGACATTGAACTTTGACATTACCGTCAGCTATGGAACCATTCATCCAGGTTGGTAATTCCGTTTATATAAATTAATTTCTGTTGAATGATTGGTATACAAAACTGTATAAGATTTATATGTCATCTGTTACAAAAAAAAGGAGGGGGTAGGGGACTCGAATGTATGTCGTAGATTTTATTTTCAAATATCATCAATACTTATCCTGCAGGAAATGTGTGAATATTTTATGTTGAAAATATGGTAGCTGTAGATCTATTTTCTGTAGTGAACTTGAATCGCGTAATCTCGATCTGGTTCTCAGAACGCCACATTTTCGTTGGCTTATGATGAATGCAGATCCGTTCCCATGTTACATTCAGAGTTGTATTTATGTCAATAGAAATTCCCATACTCTGTTGGATTGAAGAAATTCGTGAATCCGTTCCCATACTATGTTCAGAGCTATATTTCTGTCAATAGAAATTTTCATACTCTGTTCAGATTGATGAAACCATGGACCAATTCTTAGATTGCATTCTCCATTGTAATTCTGATGAGAGATTCGGTATACCCTGTTTTACAGCACTAATCCCTAAATCCAGCGTTGTCCATTGAATTGATTTCCCCGTTGTGTGAGATCTGAAATCTTAAAAGATTATGAACGCAGTCATTTAGCTGATTCCCACGCTGTTCAGAGATGCGAGTTTAATTATCCATCGGTGTCCCTGATTTACAGGTCTATTGATCCCTAGCGACTGTAAAATTTTAGCGATCCACAATCATCTCTGTGTTTGCAATTGCGTAGATCAGTTCCAAAGCTTATAGCTTCCATCTTTGAAATATTATGTGCTTCATTAACCTTTGCGATAGCACATATATGCGCTTTATGTTTATGCCTAACCCTTAGACTCCATTTAACCCTGCTGGAATGTTCGATGCCGTCTGAGTAGATAAAGCTTGTTCCCCAACCTTTAAAACCAGCTCAGAATGAAACAACAGTTAAAACTAGATAAAGTCATTCTTTAAAATGCTTGTGATCATCTAGATATATATATATATATAGTGGTGAGAGGGGTGTCAAATAAATTATTATAGGGAGGAATAAGACACTTTTACATACATAGGAAGAAAGTAGAAACTAAATGATCCAATTCTTAGTTAGAATTGGAGATTATTATTATAAATCTATAGATAAGGGATGCATAGTTAATTTGATAAGGGAGAATGGAATAGGATTTATTATTATAATTTATAAAAGAAACTTGTGTAACTAATAATATGAGGAGTTAGATTTATGGTTAAAATTTCGTAAGTGAAAGATGTAAAAATTTAATGATAGAAAATAATTGAATTAGACTCACTATCATGATTTTATAAATGAAAGTTGTATAGTAGATGATAGGGGGAAAACTTAAATGTTATATGTATGTAAGGGTATTATATCTGATGTTATGGAAGAATTGAAATGATTAGTGTATATAAATTAATAATCAATTATGGGAAAAATTTAGACATAATATGTCCTAATTATTATTCCGAAAATATTTTATTACTAGTATAAGAAGGATTTCATGATTGATATTTTATACCACAATCTTTCCATTTATTTATTTATAAAAAGGACATACATAATTCTTGAGAAAGAAAGATGGTTAATGGTTAAAGTGTAATTTCTATTTAAGTATAGTTATTATTTAGAATGGGAAATCTTGTGGGTTAGGAAGAATTTGACTGAGTGTGTATTATGGTATAAGGAAATAAGAAGTTTTATGTTATAATTTTCTATGGTAGAAAATATTTGAGAAAATATTAGGTTTTCACATCTTAATTAGAGTTATATATATATATATATATATAGAAAAGATTTTGGGAATTATGGTTTATAAATGAGTTGTAAGTTTGATGGGGGAGATTTAATTGTATGGGAGGGATACAATTAAGTAACCAAGAAGTTATATTTACATATTGTACTTTTGTTACTTTATAATTAAGAAATTTGTAAAAGAAGTTAGTACTTTTTGGGGGCTCTATAAATGGTGATTACCAATTTTGAAATTTCAAAGTCAGTATGATGTAAGTCGAATATGTTAAAGAGTTCTCATCAACATCGAATAAATCTTATTTATTGAGACTAATTATACCCATAAGTTAAATGATACATGTCAAATTGTGATGATATTATTATCTCAAAGTCGAAGCATGGTAAGGGTGAATTGTTGATACGAAGAAAGGGGTAGTGACTTTCTACTCATAAATTAAATCGCGAGTGATTATTGTTGTGACTGAATTGGTACCACTACATGATCGGCCATCATTACATCTATATGGGTTGCAGGAGCAGCACGTAGTCGATGTTGTCGATGACTGGACGATAAACCCGGTGCAAGCTTGGCGCTCTGCTTGGTGTATCCAATCTCAGATAGTGGGATTTAAAGCGACCAGAAGGGGATAACGCCAAGCAATTGAATCTGCGTGGTTGAGTCGGGCAGGAGTGGAACTGTTTGTTCCATCATGATGGAGGTAGTGACAGTAATGGGTAATTATTGGTAGTGGGAGATGACAAACCCTGTTCCGTTGGTATCGCTCTACTTGGGTTTCTATATTGAGGTTGGAACGGCCACAACTAGATCCTAACCCTCAAGTTACGCTTCAAACTCTGCCCAACAAGGATCGTAGCATCCGTATACCTCTGGTTGTGACTGGGATATGTTCTGTCTACTCAGCGAACAGTAACAACCTCGAGAATAGATCGCCTTCCTGTAGGTGGAGAGGAGTCCGGTCCATCTCTGGCGTATTGACTAAAACCACGTCCTTTTATCCCGGCGTCAATGCTCTTAAGTTTGGTACAGAACTCAACTAACTCCTCCTTAATCCGCGGCAGCACCGTGAGCGGAGTTCTGGAGGTCACTTATTAATGACTCTGATCATTTAGTTAATGTGTGGAACTAGTCCAAAAGTTAGAGTTAGCATATGACGGGTACTAATTGCTGTGATGTTAAATTAATATATATCCTTTCAATATTATTGAGAAACCCGATACTAGAGCAGCTCCTGCGTCTTCGCCTGAGTGATCAGCATTCTGATTGCTAAAACATTTATGTTGCTGGAGAGCCGCCGACATTTAATCTAACTTGGTTTTATTTATTTATTTTTATAAATCAAACACTAAATAACTCCTCACCTTTTTAAATATATTATTTAATTACAGGTATATGGAGTTTAGAATAGCGGAATTATAGGGAGTTATCGTAATCAGAGAGGAACTCTCTACCGGTAAAAAGATTATTCATTCAACACATATGGAATTCTATGTATGCACGGCTACAAGTTAGAATCCACGTCTATTTGTTCCCATGCAAACTAGGCACATTGTTTTCTTATATATTGAATAAAAAGATATATATATGGAAGTGAACTTATTATAGCGTAGATTATTGTATTGTGAACATTTTACAAATTTGACCATTCTTATCTTATTGAAAGGATATTTTTTTAAATGGAAGTAAATATATTATAATTTATATTATTTTATTCTCATCATTCTTATCTTTTTTGAAATGATATATTTAAATGAAAGCAAACATATTATAATTTAGATTATTTTTAATTAGTCTTATCTTATGGAAAAGATATATATACGTGGAAGTGAGTGTGTTATAATTTAGATAGTTTTATTGTGAACATTTTATAATTTGATTATTTATCTTATCGAAAAGGTGTATATAAATATGGAAGTGAACATTAGTTTTATTGAAAGGGTGTGTTGTTAATATCAAATGGATTTTTGAAATAAAACCTGTATTAATGATTAGAGGCGATGGTTAGATTTAGAAGTTATTTAGAATCGAATTATCACTATATATACCCACATAACATTATGTAAAGTTGTAGTTAAAAACAATGGAATAAAATTTAAGTATTAATATGATAATCATGGTTATGAAGGGAAGGAAACTTTATAAATTATGTCGATATAATAGTTATAATTAACATAAAAAAAAAAAAAAAATAAGAAAAAAAGAAGGGAATTATATAGTTGTGTGTATGTATTGTTACAAAAGAAATGGATATGTGAATTCTATATATTCATATAGAAGAAAGGAATTGAATTAAGAATGAAAGGAATTATTAGAGTAGAATCAACATTCATTTAAAGAGAAAATTATTGTGAAAGGAAATGAGTTGATTTGTGAAATGAAGGAATTAGCTAGTAGAAATAGGTACGTAAATTCATTTATTACTATTTAAGTGATGATGTGTAATAGAAATATAATACAAAGAATGGAGTTGTGAAATAAAGGTTTGAGCTAAGTGGAATGGATACTCAACACCCTGTTATTGGTATTGAATTAATCTTTCTTTTAAAAGATAGCAAATAGCCATATAATTGTGAAATTAGGTATAGTATTACTTATTCTTAAACATAGTTATTATTATTAATTAATATATAAGAAGATATATATATTGTCAAATGAAGTTTGCTAACTTCTTATTTAGATCATAATATTATTTTAAAAGTCCCATACTTTGAAAGGAAGTTGGGTATTCTAATTCTAGTTTAGTATGGTTGTTAAAAATAAATAAAATAATAAAATAAAATCATAATGATGTAATCCTTATTTTGAATTATCAAAATTTAGTAAATGAAAAAGGAAAGGGGAGGAAATTGTTTTATAGAAATTATAGAAAGAGGAAACACACAACAATAGTGGTTTAATAAGTAAACCATATTATTGTATAAGTGAATGATTAATCATTATATAAAGGGATAAATATATATATTGTTTGCTAGCTAAATATTACATTAATATATGTTGATATAAATGATGCCACAAGATATTTATATCATTATATGATTGGATCATTATGGGGGGGATATTCATATCACTATGTGATGGAATGGTTACATAATGTTTTTCAAGTAAGGTATGGTGCGGAAACTTTGGTAAAAATGGTGGACGGTACTAAGATATATATTGTAGATATTTTAATAATGTATGAGTATTATTAATACTTGATACAAGGAATATTAACATAAAGTATAGAGACAATTAGCATGATAAACTGAACTCAAATGAACCTAACCTAAGCTCATGGTCAAACGTTAATGAAAGTAACAACTAACCCTCGAGATGGAAACTCGATGAGGTTAAGAAAACATACTTAGTATGATTTGATGAGATTGTCGAAGTAGTCCTATCACAAAAGAAATGATGAAATGAAGTAAAGATATGATAAACTCATTAATCTGGACATGATATTATTGAAGAAAAGGACTGAGAGTTAAATTTTAAATGTTTGTCTAAGTCACTAAGTTTCGATGCCTCAAATCCTATCAATTTGAGAACCAACATTTAGGGGGTTTTGGAAGTAACCTTATGGAAATTGGTTTTGAAATATTTGAGGGTCTAGATCTCTCTTGATTTGTTAAAAACGTGACCATGTCTTACCCATCTTCGATTGACGGAATATGTTATGATGTTTACCTTCTCATCTTTGAAGGAAGGATGACCAAATAGATTTGGAGTCTTGTTTGATGGGGATTTGATAACTAATGGGTGGCTATTGATGTTGTATAGCTTGTAATTCATTTTGGATATCGTAGACCTTCGCAGATCTAGGTTGGTATTGACAAATATGAAGGCATTATTGGATTTACAATACGCAAGTTACGATTGAGTTCATGAGGATGTATTGGAACCATGTTGCATGAAAAAGGAAACTTACGATTAGAACCACTAGTGCTTAGAGCCTTGATTGTTGGAGAAAAATAGAAGAGAATGACAAGAAGAGGAGAATAGGAAATTAGAAAGTTAAGTCTAGCGTCAAAAGTACAAGAACAAAAATTAACTTCGGGACGAAGTTCTATACAAGAGGGGGTGTATGTAATGCTCCTAAAATGACTATGGACTTTAAGAGCACCTGTCGAGTGACCCGGTGGAACAGACTTCAATAAAGTGGCCCTTCGAGTTAGGATGTGTCTTAATAAGGGAGAATCACCTGATGATGTGCATGACTATAGTTGATAAATGAATTAATGAATTGAATTATATGTGTGTGGACTGAGATAATTGATTGATCAGTTCTTGCTTAAATGCTTAGCCTTGATTGGTCAAGTCAAAGTATAGTAGGACAACTACAACCCTAGCTTTGTGACTTGGGAGGACGCAACTGAGATGCGTCATAGATTTCCACATTTATTCTAAACTTCAGGACAAAGTTCTAAATAAGTAGGGGTGTATGTAGTGCCCCTAGACTACTATAGACATTGAGGGCACCTGACTGTTTGAAACATTAATAAAATAACCCTATGATTTTATTTTGAGTATATTTATGATTACGATTGATTGATATATGTGAATTTGGGTAGTTATTGTGAATGGACAATTTCATGTTGTTTAACGATTAACTTTGATATGAAAACTGTACATATGAATGATGCTTAACGACTAGCTGTGCAATTGATTATGTGATTAGATGAAAGAGTAATGATTAAGTAAATTATAGATGCTTAATGAAGCAACAGATTTATAACCCAAATTGTGATTATTGAGGACAGTGCTACTAATTTACGTTTGTGAGAAATGTGTGTAGCGATAGGTGAAACGGTTCACCTACGGACACACAAAGGAATATGAAGGGTCGTAGAGTACGAGTAAATCACACACAGGGAGAGCGACGACGATGTCGACTCCCGACGAAATACCACACTTGAGCAGATAAGCACTGATCCGCTTGCTCAAGAGGAAAGCGTGAGGGCATACGAGGTGGGCCACGATGGAGCTGGTCACGTACGAGTTGGGGGGCGCGCAGTGAGAACGGACTCACTCCTAAACTCCATTAGTCCCTAATAGCGTGTAGACAGAGGATGGAAGGTAACGACTCCTGAAATCCCTACATGAAGTTCCCGCAAGTCAAAACGGAAGGATGACGGCAGAAGGGCCCGACGGTGCGGTACCCTGCCAAGAACGGAAAGAGTGAATGCAAGGACCCAACGATGTGGTGCCTTGCTGAGGAATGGAAACTATGGATGACTGGACACGATGGAGTGGTGCCATGTCAGAGAAATTAAATTAAGGAACAAGAAGGCCCAACGACGTGACACCGGGGTCCCTAGTAAAAGTTGATTGCTAAACTTAACTATGTTGAAACGTATAATTTTGCACCTAGAACTTTACTTAGAAATGCATTTAAGTACTTTAGGCATTCGCACATAAATGATTACTTTGGCATTTAAATAATATTAAGTGTTATTTAGGCATTGCACATGAAAGGATATTCCTGATTACTTAAAAATATTATAAATATTTATTTAGGAGCAAAATGGAATCCTAGGCATGGACACCTAGTCAACTCCACCTACACCACAAATATAGGAGTTAAGTGAAATATCTAGGGGACAAACATGAGCAAACTTAGGGATGTTGGTGCATCTCCTAGAGAAACTGACACTTGGATGGGTGAGTTGTTTTTCATTAAAGAATTAATTAAATAATTATTTATGCATGAAGCGACATGTGTCACAGGGGATTTTCCTTTAAAAGGGAGACTTTGGGGATGGGTAAAGGACCCAGACCCTGGATGACTATCGTAATATTGAGTTACCTCATGACTTGCTGCTATTAAGGGTTTGGCTGGAAATCTTGGTGGGGGGGAATCCCAAACTGGGTTTCTTGATTTTTTTTTTGTGTGTGTGAGCTCTACGACCCAAAGCTCGGGGGAGGCCATTCGACTGAAAGCATGAGCCTATGGTTGGGTGGCGAAGCTAACGGTTTCTTCGCCTATGGTTTAAACGAGCTTTGCTGGAGGGATCCTACAGAAGACGAAGGCGACAATGGGCCAGCCGGATCGGGTTGACAGGTTAAGGTTTTGCTTATTTTTGTTAAGTTATTCACGCATTTTATTTTATTTTTCCAATAACTATGATGGCTAATTTGTTTGTATGAAGTTGTTAAAGTTTCAGGTTCAGTTCAAGGGGACCCTACAGGAGGGGCTCTACATAGAGTACATGGCACAAGCTCAAGGTATAAGCTAGCAACCACCAATCACCATGCTCAGGGTTTTTATATTGGAAAGGTAGCGATTGATAGCTTTTCTTCTAACATAAACATGTGTGTTATGCTCGAAGGAAATGCTTATGCTAGAAGGAGAGCTAGCATTCATTCAAAATAGAGCACATGGAAAAATAGAGCCCATTGTATTTCATGTAGTCTCGAAATGGATAGTCATGACTTAAATGAAAAGACATGCGATTTTTCACTATACTTATGGAGAAATATATGATTAATATCATGTGAATCATTTAGAGAGGAGTTGTGCCGAGTTCATTAATATGTTTGGGGTGTTCACGAACCCTCTTTCTTAAACAAAGGAGATAAATAATCAAGAGGAGGATGAGAATGAGACGAAGAGAAAAAAAGATTGACGAGTAGTGAATCTCCAATGGGATGTACTTCCATGGATTTTTCAATATAAGTACTTGATATTGAATCACTCATAATATTTGAAATTGTAAAAAATAAAATGTAAAATTTAAAAACCTTTGCTGTTAGAAATTCTTATCAACTTCTACAGGAAGACCTTCCAAATGATTATAAGGATGTGGGGACTTGATAAACATGCAATTATGTTTGTCCAAAGTTTCACGATTTAAAAGCAAAACAAAAAAACAACTTCAAGTGCATGTTTACCCAGCTCTTCAAAACTGCACATATTGTGTGGGTAAAGAATTCTACTACGAATTTTTATTGTTCCCACTCTAATCTATCGTGGTTAATGGACTATGAACAAGACAAATCACAAGCTACAAATTAGTGTAAAAGGTGCAACAAGTGACTGATATGTTCAAAGTCGGTTTAGTGAAAGAGTCACAAAATGTAGATTATGTTTAATTATGAGTTTGGTAGGATGAATATATAAATATAAAAAAAGTGTATGGTTTTCCGTGGATATGTAACTGGGCCTTCCAAAAGCACAATTGATGGTGACAATGGAGTCCACACACCAATTGACTAGTGAAGGTAAGAAAGAGGCAGTTCTACTGGCGATGGGGCAAATTTTCCAATCTAGAAGACTTGGCAACACCTCCCAACGGCAATAGCTGACTTTAGGAGTCAATTGCACCCATAAGTGCTCCTTGGTGATTTCCTAACTTTGGCCACTAAGATACCTTGCATCAAGTGTGGATCAGTGGTTCGGCCTGTACGGTATAGTGTCGTCTCCCTACAACGAGTTGGGTGACTCGTAGGGGAGAGCAAGGAAGCTATACCTCAGCTTTAACCTCCTTGGGCACGGCGCACTTCTGATCCGGGTTTTCTTTTAACACTTGCTTATAGCAGGATTTATAAAGCACCCTATAATTCAACAATGCTATGTTTCAAAATATACCTAATGAAAGTAGATTGGAGGGCATTAATGGATGCCTAGCCCAATCAATCCTACCTAACTAATTTATGTTTTGTGACCTCATGTGAAGCTTGGAGGCTACACCAAGAATATAATTTTTGAGATAATTTCTATTGCTAATAACAAGTAAATTATACAAAGACACTACCTCTAGATTTCTATTGCTAATAACAATTAAATGTTACATATAGATTACCTCTAATGCGAAAATAGACATAAACATAGTAAAATATACATAAAGAAGACCTACTTCATTATAGCTTTTATACCAAATTAAGTTTATTGGTTTACTTAAAGACCTGTGAACAAAAAAATAAATAAATTGAACCCATATAAATGATCCAGGTTTTCTTTTAACACTTGCTTATAGCAGGATTTATAAAGCACCCTAAGGACAACAACTATGTTTTTGGATGCCTAGCCCCAAAATCCTACCTAAACTACAAGATTCTTTTGTGCCCTCCTATGGAGGTATTAAGTGAGTAGATTTAAGCTATTTTTGAACTTAGTGAGTGACGAGAGAGTTTCTTGTGTGTGTGTGTGTGCATCAAAGAAAGTGACGGTTTTGAGCGCACATGAGATATTGCATATTTTTTTTTCAACCGAAAAAAAGACGTACTATTGCTATTCCTTTGAATCAAATAGTACAAAAAGTTTGCCTTTTTTGCAAAAGGAATTTCCAGCATATAATGTGGTCATTGACCCATATACCATCACCACTAATCCACTACATAAGTTCTTCCCATACAAAATCTGTATACATCAAAAAAAGACATAGTTCTATCAACATGCAAAATGTGGATCACTTCAGATGTCTTCCCTAATATAGTCTAAAAGAAAATAACATCTCCATATTCCAATAAGCTGGAATCCATCCATTCCTCCCAAACCAGTAAACCTACAGGGCCCAATAAAGCTTTCTTTGAGAGATCATCCGCTAGATCGTTGTGTTCTCGAAAGATATGCAGAAAGGAAATGTGCTCCTGCCTTTCAATTTCCATCCTAGTTCGAGCACACCAATGTGATAGCTCAATAAAATTAATATCAAATTCTTTTGCAGCCCATTTTATAGTAACACGGGAATCTCCATAGACCTTTAAATTAACAAGACCAAAAATGTTGGCACATCTCAGAATGCACCAAAGTGCAAGTAGTTCTGCTTTCATATTATTTCCTAGACCACAGTTGAGACAGAACGTGTAATAGTGATCCTCATTCAAGTATATTATACCACCCGCTGCACAAAATCCATTCTGGGCAGCCCCATCAAAAAATAGAATTGGCTGGTTGACAACAAAGGTAAATATAGCTGCCCTTCTCTCTTCTACTGCAGATATCTTTTCAGAATATTGTTGTATTATGTTCATAGCCAAAATCCCACAAGATACAACATCTGGTACTATATTTTGAAAGATAGATAAATTCCTGAAATACCATAGGGCCCATGAAATCAAGATAGGGACATTCACCGAGTCCATGGAAGTACGAGTCCATCTCAATAAAGCCTCTGTCACGAACCCACAATTTTCGTAAAATTTAAAACTATTCTAAGTGCCTAAAGTGCCATTGAAATATATACAGAAATATAAAGTGGGGTGTACTTCCTCTAATTATTGCTTACAATTAATTATAAGTTTACGACTTGAAATCTTGATATAAACGTCGTCATGATAATCAAGAAAAAGATCCCTCAAATGAAATTTATGCATCACAAGTACTATTTCCTGTCATATTTCGCATACTTCAAAGTAGTCATAATTATTATAAGAAAGAAGCAAGTACTCCACATAAAGACACATTGAGAAATACCAAAAGCAACCACATGAGACCGAAGATAACGTGGTTCACCCGTACACGGGCTAGTCCACAAATGTGTGTGCATACTTTATTATAATTATCAAAACAAGTGAAGTGTTACAAAATGGCAACCTCAATGGTTTGAAAAATTCTATCATTCTTGATACTTCTCTCCTAGAGATCATTTACAAAACATTCAATCGTAACCTTGAGAGATTTCCAAGATCTATTCCCAGCGCTAGTAGCTAGCCTAGTTTGTTAAATAGTTCAACTCAGTTCATTTCAGCCTTTCGACCAACAAATTGTCTAGCCGAGACAATATACATAACTATTTCAATGGTAAAATAAAACATCAACCAACAGCTTCCGAAATCATAGCCATTGCATTCCACTGCAGATATATTATATATTTATATAAGTCCTAGTTCAACTCAGTTCATTTCAGCCTTTCGACCAACAAATTGTCTAGCGGAGGAAAAATACATAACTTTAAAAAAAAATGCTCACCAAAGCAAAACTCCTTCTTTGCTATGTAAACAAAAGCATGATAATTAAGTAAAAGAGAAAAGTCCCCATCTTAAGAGATGAAAGAAAAATCCCACCATCTTCGTTCGGGTAGTAACCACCCCAAAACCAACAGTTTAAACGAACGAACGAACTTATCTTTCGAACATGAAAATTTACATTCTTCACAAGGTGATACACATGCATTCAGTCCAGAATGAAAATACAATTTCGATGGTAGAGGCTAAAGCATTTCGATACAGCATTTTCACCGAGATCTACCCTGAAGGTTAGATCTACGACTATAATTAACCCAGCATGATCCACGATTTTCTCAACCGATTCATTTATTGTAAAAGGGAAAAAGCAACAAAGATTCTGAAGTCATCAATCAAGACATCAACGCAGAGATAGAACCCCTATCTATATATGCAATTTTCGGTAGATCCATAGACAGAGATTTAATGAAACAATAATAAAATGTAACTCTATAATTTTCTCAGCCGATTAATTTATTGAAAAAGGGAAAACAACAGAGCTTCTGAAGTCATCAATCAAGACAGCAACGCAGAGATAGAACCTCTATCTATATATGCAATTTTCGGTAGATCCATAGACAGAGATTTTATAGTTTACAACGTTGACAGGGATACACGAAGATTGAAGGAGAGTTTTCCTAATGTTAAGATCGATTCAAAAACATAGGGAAAAATCCTTTAGCAAAATAATGACAGTTCGGCCAAAGAGAACGATTAAGTATGGAGACATTATTTCTTTGTCGACACAATCCCATAGGAGAGTAAAACTTCCTACCCACCGATCACAAGCCAAAAAGGATAAAAGATACCTCGACATTCTTAATCATCAACAGTATCGTAAATATTTTAAGTAGCAGGGTCAAATAATTGGTCATGTCGCCTAGTTATTCGGCTCATAATACTATACAAAAACCCTGGATCAAAAATAAGTTCTATCTGGCATCCTGCGTGTAGTATACTACTAGCATGCCTATTACTACAAGAAATTTAACCAATAAAAACGAGGAACGAGACTTTGTGTACAACTACACACTGGGCAGAGGATTTTCCTTTTTCAGTGGTCGATAATCAAGACTATGTAGGACAACGATCATTAAAAGGAGACCTCGGGGTAAAAGCAACCTGAAATCGAGTAGCATCGAAATACAGAGATCTACCGGCTTATAAAATGAAAAGACTACAACGATTTTCAGCCTACTGCGCAACTCATTTTCCCAAATTGAGGAAATAACCCAATACCCTCAGAATTCATGGGAAAATAACATAAAAAGTATTAACACCGAAATGCTCACTCAAAACGCAACCATCAAGCATTTAAACTGCAGGGATCACATCTATCTGGTGCGATGTGAATACACAGAGATCTAATTTAAATCTTTCTTCCGAACTACTAGGTATGAACAAAATGCATACCTCAGAATACATTGATCACTTTCATAGGAGTTCAAAGCTTACCCACGATTCCTGTTGTACTCACAATAGTGATCACCTTATTCGTTTGGTGGAAGATATTCTCCTATTATAGTGATGAGAGATCTCGCCCCTTATTCCACAGTAGCAGCTGGTTCTTATCATCATGCTCGCGCAACTAACTGAATCGTCTCTATCCTTTTCGTATGCTAGTGCCGAGATGTAACACACAGAAAATGGTAACGCCAGGACGGGGTGTCCTCCACGCATTCTACAGGTTTGTATTATCACCGGTCGAGGCTCGCATAATCATCTTGACAGAGATCAGGGTTTTCTGAAAATATACCAGAACTCTAACCTGAGACTCGTGGCTCCCAATGCAAGTATTCCCCCCCTTTCTTGTCCATGCAGAACGAATGTAAACAACCATCGTGTTCCCCCAACCATTGGGCAGGTGGCATGTTTTATCAGCTCATCACCCTACGCGTGGAGGAGACAACTCCCAAACAAAACGTGAATCCCTTGCCAAATGTGTTTGCTAAAGGCAGATCGCACTCGCATGGTGAGAGGCGTCTTAAATAGAGGAGACAAGACTCCTTAAAACTCTCAAACAGTATCAACACGTTTCCCACTCCTCAAGTTAATCTTAAATTAGAAACCACGCCAAGTGGTAAGCTCAGCATAACTACTATGGCTCAACTTCCTCAAAGAAAAGTGGCCGACAACAAATCCCATAAAAATGGTTCGTGTCCCCTCCCCTTATGATCGAGATGAAAATGGGTTGTTATAAACTTAAAGGTCGATTATTACATCTATTTCTAAATATAATCCTCCCACTTAAGAGCTATATTCTTTCGTTGTTTATTTATACTTTATAATGTTGGGAAATACAACATTTGTATTTGATATAATGATGGTAATCATAATGAAGTATCATTCTCAATAACCCTTTCTTACATCTATATTCGACACAAAAATATATATATATAAGATCCTTCTAATATTTGATTTTTCTTAGGTGGGCATTCTTAGAAATTTGTGTTTTAACGAGGGTCATTTTTTTTTTTTCAAGTATTCATGGGTACCAAGGCGTCATAGGTTGTCATAGACATCTCGCCCCTAGTGCATTTCATTTGCCCGTCATGTAGTTGTATTACAATTCCCAATGCCCTAGGTCTACAAATTTAAAAAAAATAGATACCATTTCATACAACGGTTACCAGTGGGGCCTTGGCCTTGAGCTCCTCACCAGAAACGTTTACAATTATGTTTACAAAAATAATAACAATAGGGATTAAAATATGTGGTTGATAGATCGAAATAGGTCATAAAGGAGGGATATCACAGCCTCTCTAAATGCAACAGTATCTAGAGACTTTGACAAAGCCAATCTGGTACCACAGAAGTCCCAAACTTTTTTCCCAAATGAACAATATACAAACAAATGATCGATAGATTCAGCATCTTCCTTGCATAAGTTACACCTATTTGGGCCATGCCATCCACACTTTGAGAGATTATCCCATGTTTTCAAAGTACCCTGTAACACATGCCATAAAAAACACTTATGCTTTATAGCCATCTTCCATTTCCAGATTTTTTTGTACCACCAATTTTGTGGATAGATATATTTACCCTGCATAACTCTGTCATATGCAGTTTTTGCTGTGACAATTCCCAATTTTTTGTTTCCACTCCACATCATCTTATCATCCTTATCTGTTAAGTAAACACCTGCTGATTCAAGAGATCTGATATACTTATCCCAGGATAGTGCATCATCACCAACCAAACCTATGTCAGAAGCTCGAAACCAATAAGTCTGACCAAAACCATTCCTGATGCGGTCCAAGGAAGATAAACCATATATTCTTAAATAATCCAGAATTCTATCTGAAAGAAAAACAGGATCATCTATGCCCAGAATGAAGTCTTTTCCAACTCTAATGTTTTTTCCATTCCCAACTAGCCACTTCACATCGGAAATGATCCATCTAGACACTTTGAGTAATCCTTTCCATAAAGGAGAGCATCCTGATCTCGCTGGCAAATACAACTAGAAGCAGTCAACCAAGTTTGAATTGATATATTTCACAAAGGAGATTTTTGACCAGAGATTATTGTCAAAGAGGCATCTCCAAAGACTTTTAGCCCCGAGTGCCAAGCTGAAGGACTGTAAATCCTTAATACCCCAACCACCAAAACGCTCTGGTCTGGAGACCGATTCCCAGCCTGTCATAACCAATGAAGCCCTGTCCAAGCCACGTGACCACAGAAAGTTAAAAATCAATTTTCTGATAACGTTGAGGATGTATACAGGTATCTCAAGAAGAGATAACCAATAAACAGGTATTCCCATCAAAACTGCCTTAATCAATGTAAGTCTACCACCCACAGATAGCCATCTATAGGACGATTGAGTAATCCTGGCTTCAAACTTCCGAACAAGCCACCACCAATCCTTTATCTGATAATTATTTGGTCTCAAGAAAAAGCCTAAATATTTTAACCCATCCTCTAATGGATACCAACTGAAAGGTAGAAAGGAAGCAATATCCCTTCTATCAACATCGCTCAAATTATGAAAATAGAAACTAGATTTTGTGTGGCTGATCTTCATCCCCAAAACTCGACAAAAGCAATTTAAAATGTTCTTGAAGACCCTCCACTCATCAGCTTTTTCCAAACCAGCTAGTAAAACATCATCCACAAAGATAAGATGTGATATAACACAATTTATCCCCACCTCTATACCTTTGAGAAGACCTTCCTGCTTTGCAAAGTTTATCATTCTGCTAAGTGCATCAACGATCAAAAGGAACAACAAAGGGGATAAAGGACAGCCCTGCCGTATCCCCCTCAAGCACTGGAAAAATGTAGAAGGGGAACCATTTATCAAAATAGCAATACTAGCTGATGAGACACAAGACATGATCCAGTTAATGACCAGTGGCGGGACCCCAATTTGGATTAGAATGAGCCTTAAAAATGACCAATTTACTCGATCATATGCCTTCTCCAAGTCTAATTTAAGCAATAAAGCTCTGAGTCTACGGCTCTTGATGGAATGTAGGAGTTCATGTGATGCCTCGATGGCATCATGAATCTGATGAAAAGGCTTTTCTTTTAAAATGAAAATAATGCAACTCAACCTAATAGAAAAACAACTAAATAAACCATGTAAAAAAAACTAAATAAAATAAATTGTAAAAATTAAAAAAAAATATATATATAAACAAAATTGTAAAAGTAAAAAAAAATCTATAAACTTACCAAGATTTTCAACCTCTTTTTAATCCAGTCTTCTTCTTTACTTTTTGTTTGGCTAAGACTAAAGCTAATGCCAATGCCAATGCCATTTTTTCCCATAACTTCATCTTCATCTTAGTTGGTCTTGCTTCTTTGATAGACAATAATCTAGAAGCTATGAAGCCAAGACTACTTGAATGGAAACTGTACAATATATTGAAACTATCTGTAAGTTACAAACTTATATCAAATAATTAAATATAAAAAACACTAGCTATTTAGCTATTTTTATATACAAGTAATGCTATATATTACATCTTGTATACATTCATAGAGTTGATAATTATTTTTATGTACAAGTAATGCCATATACTTATATACATTCATAGAGTTGATAGCTATTTTTATGTACAAGTAATGCCATATATTACATCCTACATACATTCATAGAGTTGATTATACCATGGAGGTTTACAAAATGAAATTTAGAAATACAACATTCAAATAAATGATTGGCAATTATTTAAAATAGTTATTTAGGTCACCAATATTACCGGTTCAGTACTTGGGGAAAACCGGAAAACTTAGAATGGGTCACCAATGTGTTAAAAGATGCCCTCCTCTATCCCATAGGAAATATATATATATATATATATATATATATATATATATATCACAAAAAAGAGGTAGTTATATATTTATAAAAAGGTTGTTGACAAACCAAATAACATAAAAAGTACAAAAATTTCAAAAAACATTATAGTATTCTTGTATAAATATTTTCAACAAATATGTTAATTGGTCATGATGCTTTTTCTTTCTTACAATACCTACCTTATGAATTTCAAATTTAGTGCTATACTGCTTTACATAATTACTAATAAACAAGACAAGTAAAATGCATATATGAGAAGTTTAAGAGCCAAGATAGTTTCCATTGAGGCCTTCTTCCATTTGTTGTCCTGCTTTAATTTTCCCTTGATATTTTTGATTCATGTTGTTCTCATTGAGTGCTAAAGTTGTTTGTTGGAATGTCTTCATAAATAATATGCCCCTTCGTTGAAGCAATTGAAACACTAGGAAATCATGTATCTGGTCGAGAACCTCTTGCAAAACCCAATATGATATTGTAATGCATCTATGAGTTTGATGCAATTTTATCATAATCAATATTTAGTTCTTGGAATTTAGATTTCATGTTTTCCTTCTTGGATTCATGTTTTTCGATGTGAATACTTAAGTATTCTATGCATGTTTCATTCCCACAAGCTAGCAGGTCATTTGTCTGAGGATCTTCTTAATTTCATTGACACTATCATTGGCCATTTTAGTGAGATGGGGAATGTCAAAAATACAAATCAAAGGCTCTATGTGATACATGCATCTAGTAGCAGAGCAACTATATTATAAATTCATGAGGTTTCTTAAATGAAGACTACAAATAAAGTTTAAAGAAAAATTCCAACACAAGACCAGACATAAAATCATAGCCCAGACTCCTTCTTACAATATGTAATGCCCCTAAAATGACTATGGACCTTAAGGGCACCTTTCGAGTGACCCGACTGAACAACTTCAATATAATGGTCTCTTGAGCCTTCTTATGCCTTAAATGATTGAGGACAACTTGAAGATGTAAATGACGACAATAATTGATAAATGAATTAAGGAATTAAATTATATGTGTGGAGTGGTATAATTGATTGGTTAGTTCTTGCTTAATGATTAGCCTGGATTGATCAAGTCAAAGTGCAGTAGGACAGTTACAGTCCTAGCTCTGCAAATTGGGAGGACGCAATTGAGATGCGTCATAGCTTTCCATTTTTATTCTGAACTTCGGGACGAAGTTCTAAATAAGTAGCGGTGTATGTAGTGCCCCTAGACTACTATAGATATTGAGGGCACCTGCTGAGTCACCTGACTGTTTGAAACATTAATAAAATAACCCTATGATTTTATTTTGAGTATATTTATGATTACGATTGATTGATATATGTGCATTTGGGTAGTTATTGTGAATGGACAATTTCATGTTGTTTAACGATTAACTTTGATATGAAAACTATACATATGAATGATGCTTAATGACTAGCTATGCAATTGATTATGTGATTAGACAAATGAGTAATGACTAAGTAAATTATAGATGCTTAATGAAGCAACAGATTTATAGACGCTTGCTCAAAAGGAAAGCGTGAGGGCGTACGAGGTGGGCCACGATGGAGCTGGTCACGTACGAGTTGGGGGGCGCGCAGTGAGAACGGACTCACTCCTCAACGCCATTAGTCCCTAATAGCGTGTAGATGGAGGATGGAAGGTAACGGCTCCTGAAATCCCTACATGAAGTTCCCGCAAGTCAAAACGGAAGGATGACGGCATGAGGGCCCGATGGTGCGGTACCTTGCCGAGAATGGAAAGAGTGAATGCAAGGACCCAACGATGTTGTTCCTTGCCGAGGAATGGAAACTATGGATGACTGGACTCAACGAAGTGGTGCCATGTCAGAGAAATTAAATTAAGGAACAAGGAGGCCCAACGGCATGACACCGGGTCCCTAGTAAAAGTTGATTGCTAAACTTAACTGCGTTGAAACGTATAATTTTGCACTTAGAACTTTACTTAGAAATGCATTTGAGTACTTTAGGCATTTGCACATAAATGATTACTTTGGCATTTAAATAATATTAAGTGTTATTTAGGCATTACACATGAAAGGATATTCCTGATTACTTAAAAATGTTATAAATATTTATTTCTGAGCAAAATGGAATCCTAGGCATGGACACCTAGTCAAATCCACCTACACCACAAATATAGGAGTTAAGTGAAATATCTAGGGGACAAACATGAGCAAACTTAGGGATGTTGGTGCATCTCCTAGAGGAATTGACACTTGGATGGGTGAGTTGTTTTTCATTAAAGAATTAATTAAATAATTATTTATGCATGAAGCGACATGTGTCGCAGGGGATTTTTCTTTAAAAGGGAGAATTTGGGGATGGGTAAAGGGCCCAGACCCTGGATGACTATCGTAATATTGAGTTACCTCATGACTTGCTACTATTGAGGGTTTGGCTGGAAATCTTGGTGGGGGGGAAACCCAAGCTGGGTTTCTTGAGAATTGTGTGTGAACTTTATGACCCAAAGCTCGGGGGAGGCCATGCGACTAAAAGCATGAGCCTATGGTTGGGTGGTGAAGCTAACGGTTGCTTCGCCAATGGTTAAACGAGCTTTGTTGGAGGGATCCTACGGAAGAAGAAGGCGACAATGGACCAGCTGGATCGGGTTGACAGATTAAGGTTTTGCTTATTTTTGTTAAGTTATTCACTATTTTATTTTATTTTTTCCAATAACTATAATGGCTAATTTCTTTGTATGAAGTTGTTAAAGTTTCAGGTTCAGCTCAAGGGGACCCTAAAGTACAAGAACAAAAATTAACTTCGGGACGAAGTGCTATATAAGAGGGGGTGTATGTAATGCCCCTAAAATGACTATGGACCTTAAGGGCACCTTTCGAGTGACCCGACTGAACAACTTCAATATAATGGTCTCTTGAGCCTTCTTATGCGTTAAATGATTGAGGACAACCTGAAGATGTAAATGACGACAATAATTGATAAATGAATTAAGGAATTAAATTATATGTGTGGAGTGGTATAATTGATTGGTTAGTTCTTGCTTAATGATTAGCCTGGATTGATCAAGTCAAAGTGCAGTAGGACACTTACAGTCCTAGCTCTGCAACTTGGGAGGACGCAATTGAGATGCGTCATAGCTTTCCATTTTTATTCTGAACTTCGGGACGAAGTTCTAAATAACTAGGGGTGTATGTAGTGCCCCTAGACTACTATAGATATTGAGGGCACCTGCTGAGTCACCTGACTATTTGAAACATTAATAAAATAACCCTATGATTTTATTTTGAGTATATTTATGATTACGATTGATTGATATATGTGCATTTGGGTAGTTATTGTGAATGGACAATTTCATGTTGTTTAACGATTAACTTTGATATGAAAAATATACATATGAATGATGCTTAATGACTAGCTGTGCAATTGATTATGTGATTAGACGAATGAGTAATGATTAAGTAAATTATAGATGCTTAATGAAGCAACAGATTTATAAACCAAATTGTGATTATTGAGGAGGATAGGTCCATTGTACAGCCGACGCTATCGCTCTCAAGTTCTATGTGGTTAGGTCGATGAGTCCGACATCCACTTTTGTACTAGCAGAGGAAGGATAGGGATGATGTGGCAGTAGGTTAGGATGGGAGGATATGATAGTTAGTACTGTTGAGGGTTGGGTATTCGTTGAACTGGAATTAGTGGTAGTAGGTAGCTTTCCTTGCACCTGATTGATTAAAGAAATGTAATCATAAGAATAATGAAATGAAATCTTAAAGGTTAACTGATAAAATAACCGATGATGTTTTAGTAATATTATGAGGAATGTATACTTGTTCAGTTGCATAGAGTATTATCAGTATTAGTTAGTTGTTATGCATAGGAAATATGACATATGTCTATAGTACATGTCCATCCTGTGCATACGCTGACCACGCATGCACATTATGCACATGTGCAATAATATTGGTTTACAACCTACTTACCAAGATTTAACAATGATATAAGTTATCATGGATAAGTCAATTAAGTGTTTAGTGGATGACTTAATTAGTAAAATATTATCAAGTTCTCATGTGTAAAATAAATGTCAGTAATTGTAAGTATCCTCAAGTAAAGGTGTCTTCAAGGTGAAGTATAAAAGTTAAACATTAATAATAGAGGAGTGTGCTATATAATCGTTGATCATGATTAATTAAATCATTAATTATATTTCATTGTTTATAAACAGAGGTACTATGTTGACACTTATCCATTAACCAAATAAATATTTTAAATTACTATTCACAATTTAAATTAATTACTATTATTATTAATTGTTATTGTTATTATTATTATATTATTAATATTATTTAATTAATAATAATAATGATAATAATCCCTTTTATAAAGTATAGTGGGTTGAATAATAATGAATTTATTAAATAAATTATTAATTTAATTAACGGACGGAATCATCCCAAGTAAATTAAAAGGATATGTTTGAATAAATTATTGAATAATTCCATTACTAGAGAGAAATTGGGATGATATAAAATAATATATAATCCACCTTATTACCTCAAAAGGGGATGCATTAATGATATGTACTTCCAAGACCACCACAGCTAGGGCGGTGGAGTGATAAGGAAGTTGACTTTTGAAGGAGGTGGATTCCTATAAAGAGGAGAATTAACAAAGTAGTAAGGGGGTTATTGTGGGAGAACTATGAGGATTTTTGTGAAAAAGGAGGAATGCCAAGGAGGGGGTTAACTCAAAGCTTTGAGGAGGTGGGAAACTCAAAAGAAAATACTGAGGAGGGGGATAACTCAACGGATGATTACCATGGAAAGTGGCTGTCGGGATTATCGGTCTGTGGGCTCGGGGGCTAGGAAATCCGTTGATTTCCTAGGGTCAGCACTAGGAAATCTGTTGATTTCCTAGGGTCAGCACGATAATAGCTGATTGGCAGGGTGGACACATCATTTTGGGGTTGTTAAGGTAACTTACAGAATCCATTCCAGAAATCTTCTTATCTTACTGCAATCGACGGTTTCAGTTATTTTTCTAAACCAGCTTAATTAGAATGTATTTTCTTTTCTTTCCAAGCTATGCATGTCAAACGAACAGAATTAAATGGAAAGTTTTAGGATTATGTTTATTTAACTGCAGAGACATGTAAACATATAGAAAACAAACAGTTAAACATTTACAGAAACAGAAATATAGATGGTTGAATCTCTTGTTTTCTTCTAACAATAATTAAGGGAAAAACTAGGTATAACCTAATAACCTGGAATAGACCCAGTGCCTAGATAGGGCACTATAGTTGGTATCAGAGCGCAAGGCTTAGACACTGAGACCTTAGGGCCTAACTACACCTGGAACTTTAGTGAAATTTACTAGAAAATAACAAACCAGTATGATGGCTGCAAAAAGATAATTTGAAGAGCCTTTTCCCATTTATTCGTAAGGCGTAACAGAAACATAATTTGAATGATATATATATATATATATATATATATATAACTGCTTATTTAGGGCTCAGTCTAGACCCCATTAAACAAACCTTTCCAGAAAAACAACAACATTTCTATATACACTCTTTTAATATTCAAACCCTAATATTAATCCAATGCTAAAGCATTTGGGATAAACAATGTTTTTAAACAAATAAATAAATACATATAAACCAAGTTACAACACTATATATATTACCGTTATAATATTTGGATCTAAAATTTAATACTAACAAAAAAAAAACACTTCATTGCATTTATATAAAGAAATTGTATTCATAATAAATACGAAACAATGAGTCTCGCACAGGATTTACAGAGGGTTCTCCAAATTTCAGACCTGCAGCCAAAGTGATCAGTTTTCATTTCCTGTTATTTTAATGCAGATCTGCCTTCTTGCCTGTAACATTTTGTTTTAAACATTCATTTCAATAAATGTGGCATAAAACAAATATTCAAATAATATTGTTGCCTGCAATATTGTTTATAATACAAGCATCGCACCAAATCCAACTAACGTAGTTGGAGAGATTATTTCGACGATGGAGTTGGATTTATAAATAATATACATAAAATTAAAGCTTAGTTTCCTTGAAGAGGATTAGCTTTTTAGTTAACAAATATTATCCCCATGAAAACCTATTTTGGGATTATGTAATATAACCTTACATTTATAATTTCAGACTGTTTCAAATCTGTGTGATATTTTTATTCACTTTGTTTTATTGGGCCAAGCCCTATCGCTCAACACCAAGAGCATTTCCGATGACCGAAGGCCAATCCTGAAGGGGGCCCTCACGCACTAGTACACCCACATGGGCTGCCACACATCTCAACCACCCTTCAAGCGCCAGAGCAATCCTTTCCAAGGCCACCATATGCGCTCAGCTCCAAGAAAACCAGCTACCAAGACGAGTCAGAACCACGCACTCCATCGAATTTCAAGTGCAGAGTTCTCATAAGAGCATTACCTTCTTGGGTCTACGTACTCAACACATCACGCACACCCTTAAACCTAAGCGCTCAGCACCGCGAGCTCTCCACGCGAGAAGCATCCCTACAATGCCAAATAAAACCTTATTTCCTCCTTGAATAGGCATAGTTTTGACGGCCCGTGAGATGGTTTCCGCGTTGCCCATGAGCGGTTTACTATACCGCTTTATTGGTATGCGGACGGGTAAGGAATGAACACGTGGGATGGTGGTTTCCTTTCCGCGACCACCAACCACCCTTACCATGCGTGCATGTTGCCGACGCGGATTAAGGAGAGTCGTTGATCCTGCCTTGGCGTCAATCCCCATGTGAAAAAGAAAAGGTTTTTTTTGGCGTTTTATATTGTTTTAATTTTTTATTATTATTATTTTAAATTAATGTTTTTTAAATATTAATTTAATTTTATTAATTTAATGTAGTGTCTCTTAACATTCATTTAATTTAATTCGTTTAATTTAATTTAATGACTTTTAATTTAATTTGATTTAATTAATTTAATTTAATGTCATTTAATTAATTAGTTTAATTTAATTAATTCAATTTAAATTTTTTTTAATTAATTCAATTTAATTTAATTTTTTTAATTATTATTTAATTTAATTTAATTTAGTTGTTGATAAGAATTAAAAAAAGAAAAAAAAGAAATACCATGTCAAAAAAAAAGGGGTTTCGGCAAAATTTCTTATATAATTATATAATGCTAATGTTATTTTATTTATATTTAATTAAATTTCGTATATATTTTTATTTAAATTTTGTGTATAATTATATAGCGCTAGTATTATTTTATTTAAATTTAATTAGATTCCATATAATGTTATAACCTAGGTTTGTTAAAAAATTAAAAGTTAATATTTAAAAATATAAAGCTACTCACGAACTTTCAATTTAAAAGTTCTTCATAGATTTAAAGTTTTAAGGTCAATTATAGTATGGTTGAAGTGGTTGGTGAAGTTATATTTAAATTATCATAAATAAAATTTAAATTATAATCTATATTTAAGGGAGAAATTTAAAATATTTAAATTTAATATATATAAATATTTAAAATTTTGGAAAAGAAATAAAGAAATAAAGAAATATAAATAAATAATAAAGAGTGGTTTAAGTGGTTTGATGAAGATCTAGGGTTTAATAAATCCATGTATTTAATCAAATTGTCTTAGTATTTATTATATTTAACATCCTACATAAAATTAAATTCAAAAAATATGTAGGTGTAATTATATAATGATAAAAAAAAAAGGAGAGAGTTAGTGTTCCATATACAATGTAAACTATTTCCTAGAAATTTATCTATATTTTAAAGAAAATTAAGGATTCCAAAACCTCAAGAATAAGAGAGGGTTCCAAGACCAAAGACTGGTGGATTGTTATTAAATCCTTTTACAAATTTTTTATTAAATCACTCAACTATTCCATTTGCTTATGGATGACAAGGGGAACACTTCCTATTTCTATCATAAATTTAAACGTAATAATATTTATACACTCATAATAACATGTTCTATGTTAGCCCTTCATTTTTAAGTAAGTGTTATGGAAAGTAGAAAGTCAAAAAAATCCTTGGGATGAGTAGAAAATATGTGGCAAGAAGATGAAGGAGATGTGGTACAAGTCATATGCCAATAATTGAGATGATATAATGCAATCAATGCATTGATCAAGGGTAGTGGAAAAACAAAATCATTAAATGATGTAATGTAATTGAAGTCAACAAAATCATTAAATGTTTTTTCAAAAACATAATCATAAAATATGTTGATAATTCTAATGACAAATATTTATTTTTTAAACAATCTCATAAAATAAACAATCCAAACCAAAATCATAAAATGTTTTGATAATTTAGATAATTTTTTTTTAATTAAGATAAACATCAATGATAATGTGATAATGTGAATGGTTTAAAAGTAATTAACATAAATATTAAATTCCATTAAAATATCATTAATAATTTAAAAAATACTAAAACAATCCAATCAATAGACACTTTCATATGGAGTTACAAACTTTTACAATTCAGCCTACTCATATGGAGTTAAAAACTTTTACAATTCAACCCAGTCATATGCCGTTAGTTTGGAACACAAGAATAAGTATATATTTCTTTTACAAATCAGCCTACTCATATGAAGTTACAAACTTTTACAATTCAATTGACTCATATAAAGTTAGTTTGGAGCACAACAATAAGTATATATTTCAATTGAGAAGAGGTTATGCTTAATACAGATCCATTATATTAAGAAAACCTAATAACGGCCTATATTAAATGCAATTGTGAAATTACTATCATGTTATCATGTCAGTACCATTTGTCAAAAACCCAGATTCATGGTATTATAAAATTGAAGTTTTCACAATTTATAACATCTACATTTTTTAAATTTGATAAATAAAAAATAAATTATCTAAAAATTAAATACATTTTTATTTTTGACATTAAAAGTTTCCAACCATGTTAATGTCAAAAGAGTTGTAACCAAAACTTGCATTGAGTTGGCAGAATAACCAAATAAGTCTATAGTTCTACACCTGAGTGAACCCTTTCTTAATATATTTTTACGGAAGAACACTACACTAGTACCATTTTACTCCCATTTACAAAACCTGTAAAGGTTGGCGGTAAAGATTCATCATGCTGGAAAATTGAGTCGGATGGTAACTACCTAAATTTGCATAGTCAGGACAGCAGAGTGAGAGAGGTGTAAATGCAAATCGTAATGACAGTGGTGTAAAATGCAAATAGTAATATCAGTGTCATTATTTAGACATGAAGTAGGGAGAAATCCCCCGCAAAAGTCTCCAGAAAGAGAATTATATAACCTCTTACTCTCAATTTGGGCTTCTCATCATCATTTGAGGAGGCATATTTTCATAAGATAGTAAGTAGCTCATCCATACAAATAGGCTTTTATAGGCTTTAGGTCAGCCATGGCTGTGAATTAAACTCCAGGCCAGTGACAAAAAAATATCGTGTGCTCCTATCTATGAATATGTTCGAACTCAAACGAGGGCGGGAAGCGGCAATGTCACTTGTATCTGGTAGTAAGGCGGAACAAAAAATTTCAAAATTCAAAATTCAAATGGGCATGGCTACGCGAGCATGTCAGATGGTTGCATTAATACTGAGTGTTTCTCCACCAAATCGTAATGAATTTCCCAAGTTGGAAAAGATTACTCAAACGAATAACATTTATGACAAAATTATCTGAAGCGACGATTGCGCAGTCGGGTAGGGTGTTAAAGGTTGTTTACGATTCATCACATTGCCTACATACTTGGAATCCACCATCTGATGCTTTGATGCAGGGTGATACTGATGGATGCCAGGGTTATATTGATGGACATCCAGCGGAGCAAATGTTTCAGTGCGATACAGGAAAACGGTTTCATGGAAAACGATGTTAATATAGACATCTGTAGATAGATTTAGGCCCATCTCCCTCTACAACGTTTAATACAAGATCCTCAAAAAGATAATTGCAATCAAGTTATGGAAAATCATCCCTTCCATTGTCTCGATTAACCAAGGATGATTTGTCCTTTATTTTTTTGGAACCTTGAATTACCTTTAATTCTGTAGGTTTCGATATCAGAGATTGCTACTGCAAAAAAGGTTTTTATATTTGAGATGGTGAATTTATTTAACAAAGAACCAGGTGCACTAGACTTGTGCCTTAAAGCTGTATTTCATTCAACTCGCATTTTGAAGTTAGGGTATGCTTTGCACTCTGACCTGAAGCGTCTTTCTGATTCCTATGGAGAGCTAGAGTGTTTTCACTACTGTGAAGCGCCTAAATTACACCTTCAAAAGGTTTTTCCATCTGTTCCAGGGGGGCTTTCCGACCTTGCAAAGACTGTGCTGGGAAGTGCTTTAAACAAAAGTACTAGGATGAGTGATTGGAGGGAGCATCCCTTGAGCAATAGTCAGGTACACTAAATATAAATCCATGCTACGGTATAACAACCACTACAAAGTATAAGAACCAGTACAAACCTCTAAAAACTGATAAAGTTTTAAATAAGAACATACAAACTACAAAAAGTTGCTACGAAATTTATATGGGAATGTTCAGATCAAGATTTTCAAGCATACAACAGACTCGTAGATATCTCCAGTAACTGAAATATGCAACCTCTTATAACTTGAAGAAGGCACAAAAATGCCCATACCCCATGGGCCTTGTACAAAATCCAGATACTAAACTAAATGGACGAGAATGATAGGAATTTGTAGGACGAGGAGTACCTGAAGTTCTAATTTATAGGAGGACGATTCAGCCGCTCCAGCTGCTCGCAATAGGATTCAGGTTCTAATTTGCAGAGGACAAGAACAATGTTTCAGCAGCTCCAGCTATAGGAATTTGCAGGACGAGAATGAGGAGCAGGTCTCTTGGCATTTTGCAATGGACTACAATGCCTTGGATGTAGGTAGATGGGCGTTGAATGCAGGTAGATGGGCGTTGAACCTTGAGGATATGGCGGGAGCGAGACTGTGTACTATGAGATCTCCAGGATATGGCTACAGCTGGCTCATGATCAACCTGTAGGTTTTCGATGGGACTGTGTGGCGCTTCGTGTGGTACTACGTCAATAATTATAATACATTATTATAATTATAAAAACTAGTTGAATGATATTGCAATATTTCTCATTTATGCAATGACATGAAATGGATGATAATGTATGGTATGTTCTTATTTCATATTCCTTTATGGCATGTTCTTATTTCATATTTCTTTATGGCATGGATGAAAGTTAATGTATTATTATATTTTATAATACCTTATTATAATTATAAGATTTAGTTGAAAGACATTGTAATATTTTTTATTTATGCATGATAGTATAAAGTAGTGTGATATTACATATTTTTTCGGGGATAACTAGAAGTAGAAGAAAGATTAATATTTCGTCTATATTTTGTACTTTCTTATGTAATTTGAAAAGTTAAATGTATTATTATATTATATTTTATATTACGTTTATGTGATGAAATGAATTAGGTAAATTTAGGATAATGCATCATTATATTTCATATTTCGTTAATGGGATAGCAAGATGTAAAGGAAAGGTTAATGCCTTGTTTATAGTTCATAATTATTTTATGGGATACTATGAAAGGCTAATGTATTATTATATTTATACTACGTTTATATGATAATATGAACTGGTTGAAAGATAAGATACTGTTATGATATTTCTTGATGTTATAAAATGAACTAGATGAAAAGTTAACACATGCCTATATTTCACAGTTCACTTAGGGGATTGTAGGTTGTAAGATTAAAGACATAGCCTTCCTTTTTGTCAAATTGTACCCTTAGGGTTTCCGTTTGCAAGTGTTACTTATTTAAGATATATTTCAACTATGATAGAGATCCTTGCCAATTCACATATGGAATAATTGTTCCAGAACAAATGCTTTGGAAATCCAAAGAACTATAACTTAGGAGTAGACACTTATAGTATAAAAAAAAAAAAAAAGAAGAAGAAAAAAAAAAATCATTCACTAACTACGAGCATTAAATTGTTGAATAGAGATGGTATCAATAACGTAAAATTGTATTTTAAGAAAAATCTACTCGGAGAAACTTGGAACAAAGACGAATGATATTTTAAACCTTTTTCTACATAGCCATGATGAGAAAACAAGTGAACAGATATAATCGGTGGATTTGCTGAATGACGAAAAATTGATCAATTTTAAATGATAAGACACCAAGATGCTCAGATTGACGAGACTTTGACGGATTGTCGAGGAAGAGAAACCAACTTAAAATTTGAAAATGAGATATCAATGTGATTAGTATGATGAGCTGAACTCAACGACATGCATTTTGCATTACGACAAAACCATTTATGAAAACTCATGACTACGAACTTGAAATTTAACCATGGTAACGAAATGGTCAAATGAAGGCAATGTTTCGTAAAAAGAAGTATGGAGACGATTAGCATAATAAATAGAACACAATGAAGCTAACCTTAGGTCATAATCAAACATGATAAAATGACAACTAGCCCTCGAGATGGAACTTGATGGGGTTAAGAAGACACTTTGTGCGACTTGATGAATCTGTCGAAGTGGTCCTATGACAACATAAACGGAGAGATAAGGGAAATACATGATAAGCTCATGGAGCTGAACATGATGATACTAATGACAAGAATAAGTGATATCGAAAATCTAGTTGGGACCGAACGTTATTGAATGTACTATCGAATTGATATTATACACAATTATGATTGAGTTCATGAGAATGTATTGGAACCATGTTGGAAAAATAATAATAATAATAATAATGATTAGAACCACTTGTGCTTATGGCCATGATTGTTGGAGAAAAAAAGAAGGAAATGGAAAGAAGATGATAATAGGAAATTAAGATAAAGCTTAGTGTCGAAAGTACAAGAACAAAAATTAACTTCAGGATGAAGTTCTATTTAAGAGGGGGTGTATGTAATGCCCCTAGAATGACTGTGGACCTTAAGGGCACCTGTCAAGTGACCCGGATGAACAACTTCGATATAGTGGTCTCTTGAGCCTTGTTATGTCTGAAATGATTGAGGAAAACCTGAAGATGTGAATGACGATAATAATTGATAAATGAATTAAGGAATTAAATTATATTGTGTGGGGTGGGATGATTGATTGATTACATCTTGCTTAATGATTAGCACGGATTGATCAATTCAAGCGTAGTGGGACATTTATAGTCCTAGCTGTGTGCGACTTGGGAGGACGCAGCTGAGATGCATCATAGATTTCCGCATTTATTCTAAACTTCGAGATGAAGTTCTAAATAAGTAGGGGTGTATGTAGTGCCCGTAGACTACTGTAGACATTGAGGGCACCTGCTGAGTGACCTGACTATTTGAAACATTAATAAAATAACCCTATGATTTTATTTTGAGTAAATTTATGATTACGATTGATTGATATATGTGCATTTGGGTAGTTATTGTGAATGGACGATTTCATGTTGTTTAACAATTAACTTTGATATGAAAACTGTACATATGAATGGTGCTTAACGACTAGTTGTGCAATTGATTATGTGATTAGACGAATGAGTAACGATTGAGTAAACTATAGATGCTTAATGAAGCAACAAATTTATAAATCAAATTGTGATTATTGAGGACATTGCTACTAATTTACGTTTGTGAGAAATGTGTGTAGCGACAGGTGAAACGGTTCACCGACGGACACACAAAGGAATATAAAGGGTCGTAGAGTATGGGTAAATCACACACAGGGAGAGCGACGATGATGTCGACTTCTGACGGAATACCACACTTGAGCAGATAAGCACTGATCAAGCGTGAGGGCATACGAGGTGGGCCACGATGGAGCTGGTCACGTACGAGTTGGGGGGCGCGCAGTGAGAACGGACTCACTCCTTAGCGCCATTAGTCCCTAATAGCGTGTAGAAAGAGGATAGAAGGTAACGGCTCCTGAAATCCCTACATTAAGTTCCCGCAAGTCAAAACGAAAGGATGATGGCAGAAGGGCCCGACGGTGCGGTACCCTGTCGAGAACGGAAAGAGTGGACGCAAGGACCCAATGACGTAGTACCTTGCCGAAGAATGGAAACTACAAATGACTGGACCCGACGGAGTGGTGCCATGTCGGGGAAATGAAATTAAGGAACGGGGAAGCCCAACGACGCGGCATTGGGGTCCTAGTGAAAATGCTTGTTAAACTTAACTGCATAAAAACATATAAGTTTGCACCTAGAGCATTACTTAGAAATGCATTTGAGTACTTTAGGCATTTGCATATATCTAAACATAAACAATCATTGGAGAATGTTATGGCAAATTATTACATCGTCGATCTACTGCATTGGAAGGCCACATTTTCCTTTTTTTAGTGATTCAGAGCTTCTTTGCAATACAACAGTTTCCTCCTTCGATTGACATATTTGCTTGAGTTTAAACATCACATTAGCTTGATTGTGCCTATTTCTTTAAGTTGGGTATTTATATGATGCTCCTATATCTGATGTACACGTAAAAACCACCTGATTATCCCCTCTTGCATGTCTAGTAAGTTAAGCATGTATAGGAGCTTTGATATAATTGAAAATTCCTTAAGGTGACACCAATTCTCTTAGAGTCTTAGGCCTGATACATACATCCCATGTTCCCTAGCTATATCCAAACACCTAACCCACAATTGTTCCCCTCAACCATTGATATGCGAAATGGTAATCTTAATGGTTTTTTCTAATTTCACACAAATGATTATAAGAGGGGCGTGCTTGCGATCATACCTAAGGTAGACTTATAAAGACCATTTCAACTCACTTGGAGGGTACTTGTCTTCATGAGAGTATTTTCATATTGTGTGAGAGTTGTGTGAGAGTTACCGTAAATGCATCATTCTCACCTTCACATTTTGGTCCTAAGACTTCATACTTCCAATCTAATTGTTGGAGGGTTCCCTACTCTATTTTCTTATTGATGTTGGTAGAATTATTGCACATGTTATTTATTCTTGTTGATTTGTGTCATAAAATTCCTTAGTTTTGTTTGTTCTTACATAAAAGACAAATTTGGTTAAACTTAAAACAAGCAAATGTGGTTTACTATCTAACTTGTAAGTCTTGGGGTTAAGAAGGTCTTCGACCAAAAGTGTCAAACCACCTCTGACCTGCAAATGGTTAAATAACTATAACATAGGCTAAGATGAGAAACAATCACACATTGATAATTTGAGAGAGACTTGAAGGAGAATTACCTATTTATACATACACCGAACATAACTTAACCGAATATTTAGGGACACCTAAAATTGAAGTTATTGACATTTAGACACTGACCCATTATAATCCTCCCTTGACCCAACCTGACGATCATGTCTTGATACAACTAGATGTACCTTTTCCCATAGATCCCTTTAAATTTGTTCAAAATGTATAACATAATATGTCTAGAACCAAATTATGGTTAATCTAATAAGCATGGGATGTACTTCCACTACAACTAGTGTCTTTTGAGGAAACATTAATGCTTCTTATGTATATTTAGTTATCAAAATCATTTCTTCTACCCATATGCCACATGTTCCCAATGTCTCTTCATTCATAATTCCATCTATTAGCAAACACATTCCAACCCTACGTTTTCCTAGTCTTGGAATACCTTCCACAAGTAATTTTATGCCTAGTTCGAGCTTCTCCTTTGGTGTATGTAATAATCTATTGATCCCTCAACAACTCCCCAAGTTATGTGATGTGGGGCCCCACCTGAAATTTTGAACTAAAGGCCACTGATCCAAGTGTTGTTACTCTTTAATGATGTCTATACAACTACAATTTGGACGGAGTCCTTATAAGGTATGTTTTATCATACCATGTCTAATATTTCTCCTTTACAGATTTTTTTATTATCATGCCATACACTTGGATATAGTAAACCCCCCCTGCCCTTACTGCCTATTCTTTCTGTACAAGCAATTCATCCTTGAAAAGTTTGACAAAATATGAGTGAGAAAACTATCCTTGATTCCATAAGCTTAAATTACAATTGATGAAAACCCTCAGTTTGTTTCACCCCTAAACCATCCAAAGAGTGACCCTAAAAGAAAAATAAGAAAAGACGTAGTTTTTTCGAAGAAGCGTCCTTGGAAAAATAATTTTGGAAAAATAGCTTTATACACCCATGTAACATATCGGAAATGGCATATGAAAAGCGGTGAAAAACGATGAAATGTTACATGGGTTATATCATATGGTATATCATACGTTTTGTGCATCCAATCTTATTTGCAACATCATGTGACGAGAGCTTGCACAAAGTACGAAGCAAAGTTTGTGCACCCTCTTAAGACCAGTCACATATTATGATGGTGAGCTCGCACAAGTCACCTTTGCACTGGACAATGTGTATATGATGAGCCCGCAATACCATGGTGCAACCATCAAATGTGTATCGTTGCATGTAGAGTCGAGCTTGCACATGGGACAACAAGTTTAGTTTTGTGCACAGATCATGGTCTTGACTCTTGGCATTACGGAGAGGCTGCACAACGTACCATTTTGTGCACCCTCCAAGGACTAGTATCCAATCATAACCGTGAGCCCGCACAAAACGATACAATGTGACTCTGTGCACTATCAAACAACTTTTGGTTGAATTGTCGATGGAGCCCACACATTGTTATGTAACATTGGTTGAATGGTCGATGGAGCCCGCACATCGTTATGTAACATTGGTTGAATGGTCGATGGAGCTCGCACGGTTGATGAGTCAATAGCTCGATGCTTGAAGTCGTTTTCTCACGCTCCTTTGGCTTTTGTCTCCATGAATACTGGTTGCTGGAACAGTGGAAACCTATTGGAACACAACCAGTATTCCAATGAATCGGATCCCTTTTTTGTTTCCACGAACACCAATGTCAAAGAATGCTTGCCTGCATGAATTTCAAACATAGTTGTAACAACAAGGGGACTAGGACTACTTAAGCGACTTGGTACAGGATTCAAGGAAGTACAGTACTTAGCATGTACCAGTACTTGGTACATGCTAGTGTTACACAAGCAAGTTTGATACAAAAGAAAACATAGAAGATATAATGTGGTACGGCAAGTGAAAATAACATAATGTCAATCATGCATGGATTAACAAAAAACAACATGCGATACTTTGAGGGGTGTGCTCAAGTGGAATGTGCATCCAAGGAGGATGCAAGTTAGTTATTCCAACTATGAGTCAAGTGCATGTGAGCAAAAATGTGCATGACAATGAGTGCACATGATGAGCATGGGGTAACTGTGCATGACATATGAAGTGCACTAAGGGAAGATGAAATAACAATGTGGAAGTTGAAGCGACAAAGATGTGCTCAAGTAGTCATATGGAAGTTAAAGAGTAGTTGAAGATGGATGAAGTGTAGGGGAAGCTGCACCATGAGTAAACATGAATAATAAAAAAATGGTTGTCATTTGAGAGGGGTTAGCTAGATGGTCTTGAGACATGGAAATTGAGAGAGTCTACCATGGACCTCAAACATAGTGGTAAGGAAAATGTTGTAAATGTGTATATATATTGTTATGTTTGAGTAATGAAAATGAGTAGAGAAATTCCCTTATTATAATTTGGTTTTGTATGCCCTCTAAAATTGTTTCAACTTATATCTTTCGAAGCATTGTACATAGTCTGCATAAATATGATTTCATAGAATTATGCCCATCAACTCTTTAGTTTGCTGTAATAATAACCAACTTCACAGATTTAGTTCATTTAATATATTGTTAGCACTCTAAAGTCTGAGCTAGTTCAATTAAAAAATTTGTAACTCAATCTTATTTTGATCTTATATTTGAAGAAGAAATAAATATATAAAAAATAAAATAATCTTATATCAAAATAACCTATTTTGACCACAAATTTATTAAGAATCTAATGTATGTCATATACCAAGTCCATGCATATAATGCATAATATATATATGCTGTCCCTTCAATGTTCAGACAGGGTGTTCAAAAAAGTGAATTTGAATTTCAAATCTCAAATGCCCGCGCTCCACGAACGTTACCAAAGGACGGTTCCTCACCAATTTCCTCCATTCTTCGCCATGGAAGAATATCCATCAAGGATACCTCAGAAAATTCACCGTCGGGACTCGGTAGTTCTAATATTGTGCATTGGAGGAGCGCCTTCAGGGCTTGCAAGTTTCTTAGAAGGAAATGGGTGAAAGGATGCTGTTCTCTCCATACTAAGGCTATGATGAAGGCGGTGAGCATTTTGCAACAGTTCATAAGATTTTTGGGGCGAGCATTGTCTGGAAATATTTTCTATATATTCTCATAATCTAGCGCTGCCAAATAGTTGTCACACATCCTACAAGGCACATGATCAACTACGAGATCCAGTCTATGCCTGCTTAGGGCACATTTCCTCCTTGCACCAACTGGTATATAAACAAAATAGCCTCAGCGTATGCATTATTTGTTGTTATTTCTATAAATTGCTTCTGTTGGTATCTCCAGCTCTCAAGATATGTGTAATGAATTTTTTACAGGAGTTGGCAGGCCGAAATAACCTTCACGAGCGTGGGTGGCCAGCAGCATTTCATTCGGTGTTTCATCCATCTCCATGAATCATCCTGACAGCACCACATTAGTTCCAGGTACATCTCTCTGCCATGTCATCCTATCTCCTAGTGCTACAAGGCATTCTTGTCTCATCAAATTCTCTGGCATTTTCTTAACAAAATTTAAGTCCCTAAACCAAATACTATCCAATTTCTGGTCTAGTCGGGTTTAGTGCGTGGAATGTTCATAGAAACAACTGCAACATCTCATGGGAAATACCTGCGCACTTTTCCATCCTGCTTTCCCTTAGATATTAACTCTAGCTAGCACATGAATTCATTCAAATTTTATTATTCAGTGTAATTCTTTGTGTATGATCATGTTAATGCTCTCGGATATGGTTACAATCAAGAATTGTGTAATATCCCTCTAATGATTTATAAATGTATAATGTAAATTATTTATGAGGCCCTGGTGAGGAGCTCAAGGCCAAGGCCCTACCAGTGGACCTTTAAAAGCAGTGTTCTCTTAGACTTTAGAGACTTAAAAATTTGAGTCGTAACGAAATAGCATCGTGTTTCCTGAGGGGGTAAGAGGCCAATATTATAGGGGTATACAAATAAGTTATTTCTCGTTGAAATAGTATTAATTATGGGATCGGTATTTAAGCATTGATTAGCTAAAAGTATTATAACTTACAGACCATGTTCTTGGTCACATATAAGTTATGATATCCTTAAAACGAATTTAGTCATACTTATTTATATTTATCTTAAAGATGAATAGCCTCTTGTAATAAATATATATATGTAAAAGCATCCTAAGAAAGGGATAGCAAACAAATGAAGAGATAATTCTTTTCTTTTCATTTACCAAGATCTAAAGGAGCTACATTATTACAATCAATGTTCAAAAGAGGTTGTCCTATCTTTTGATGATACTTATAATTAATTATGTAAATATTTATTCGAAAGGTTAAATAATAGTTGGGGTAACTATTATATACATTTATATGAGTATCATATATAAATTATGTTATGTACCATTATACGTAAGTTTAATAGTTGTAACAACTATTCCGGTGTTGTATATATATAATCCTTTTAACCAAGAAGTTAGAAGAGAGTTAATTTCTACGGGTTGTATTCTTTTTAAGAAATAACATCTCTATTTGAAAGGATGATTATGTTTTTCTCATGCATTTAATATTTCTTCAATAAACATAAGCATCTTAAAAAAAAACTCTTGAACTATCGTTGGATTGGCATATTAATAGTAATATCTTAAGTTAAATGGGGAACATGTCCCTGGATTCAAGGATTTTCCACCGCCACTTGCAGATTTAATTATGATGAGGAAATATCCTTATTAATATCGAATGCAACCACCTAAAAACCCCACGATCTTCACTAAGTTGATGTTTAATGACAAGCGAGCTGGGGTATGTGGAGGAATTTCCACTTGGCACTTGATGAATTTTGTAGTTGAGACCACGACTACCACTAAGTGTGGATCCCGAATTGTCATTTTAGGAAGAGAACCAGAGGTGAAGGGGGAACTCGCTTTCAAAGGTGTTTTCTGGTTTCAAATGAAAGGCGATCCCTGTGCATTAGAGGAGAAAATTTCTGTGTGTTTCTTTTTAGGTATGCTTGCACGGGGAAGCTTTACCACTGTGGAGTCGTTGTTTTGTTAGACGTATCATGGTGAGCAGTCTGGAAAGAAAATATGAGTATGATAGCGAAGGGGGATGGACAAGGACTTGGGAGGATGATTACCTCTCGTAACACTCGGTAATGAAGGAATCGCACCCAATATTCTTTGAAATGACTGTGTTCCCTGTACACTACTCTCCTCCTGGTGAAAGACGCGGTATGGATTATGAAATTTCTGAAGCGGTGCCATGACTATTTTGGAGTGGATACAGAGGTTGTTTTCTAACCGATTATCTTTCAGCTTCTGGTGATATGCGTTTTCTCTACCTTTTATTCCATATTTTAAAGCCAAACTCTGCATATATTATGGCATAGTATAGATACGTTTTCCCCACGTTTGAATGTAGTATAATTTTTATATCTTTGCATTGGGAAAAGGATCGTAATTTTTGAGTTGTGGTTATCTGTATTTTTTTTATTTTCTTTGGTTATTGTTGTAGCATGCGTTACCCTGACTTATCCATTTGGCAGATTGTTGTCCTACGCATTGGACTGTCGACTACTACAGAGGAAACTCTCTTCCAGTATGTAGATCTCTACAATCCTGGTGTTTGTCTTCATATTTATTATGATGTAGTGTTAGGCGTGTAGAAGTACTCTGCACACGAGATACTAGATCAGGCTTGCTAAGAAACTCTCTGCCAGTATGTAGATCTCTACAATCCTGGTGTTTGTCTTCATATTTATTATGATGTAGTGTTAGGCGTGTAGAAGTACTCTGCACACGAGATACTAGATCAGGCTTGCTAAGAAACTCTCTGCCAGTATGTAGATCTCTACAATCCTGGTCTTTGTCCTCATATTTATTATGATGTAGTGTTAGGCGTGTAGAAGTACTCTGCACACGGGATACTAGATCAGGCTTGCTAAGAAACTCTCTGCCAGTATGTAGATCTCTACAATCCTGGTCTTTGTCTTCATATTTATTATGTTGTAGTGTTAGGCGTGTTAGAAATACTCTGCACACGGGATACTAGATCAGGCTTGCTATATCTGGGGTAAAGTTTACATATTTCGACATAGTATGCCTACTAGAACTCTTCTACACCCAAGATACTGGATCGGGGTTGATAGATCCAGGGGTTTTATTTATATATTATTTTTTTTTAGCTGAATAATTGGGGAGATTGACTCTGCGACTTATGTATTGACTTACAGTAGTTTTTTCAAATGTCGAGGTCATCGATAGTTTCTGGCTCGTGATTGATGGGTTGGAAGTCCACTCCTATGCCAGATTGAAACTTCAGTCGAAACTCGGATCACATTTTATACCAGGTTGAGATCACCTAGATCTCCGATTAACCATGCATGCTAGATCGTGTTGACAGAGATACAAATATCTCTGCGTTGTTCTCTCCGACAGATTCGTTGATCATATTACTAAAGATACTTTGCCACGTATTATGATCCGATCTTAGTGTTGAAAATCCCTGTCGATCATTGCTTTATCTCAGTCGAAATCATCGTGTTTATATTTCTCTGCTTAATCATTTTATTGAATTAAAAGGCCAGATATGTCTTGTATGATGGTAATCGTAGATCTCTATCTTTTTACCTGAGTTTTTCTTTGTTGGTAAATAGCCTTCGTATTGCTTCGGATTTAGTAAGCCTCTTTTATGCGACCACTGCTTGCGATCTTGTATTACATGATCTCTTTTATTTTTCACAGAGAAGGGACGACCCATTTTGTGTCGATCCCATCCTTCTAATTACTTTATGTTTACATATGTTGGTCGATGCGCATAAGTAAGGAAAACCTCGGCTTATAAGTGGTGTTGATGCCTACATTTTAGTGCACCGAATGTTGTTGTGACGATTGAGAAATATTTCAAGTGAACTAAATAGATCTCTCCAAATCGAGCTTAAAGCTAGGGTAAGTTTTATCATATCTATGGCTGCAAATCTAGTTAAACTCATACATGAGGTGATTTCTGCATTTATCTCGGATTGGTTATATTACTAGAGTAGTGTTTGTTTCTTCTGTCGTAATATTTTGTTTTATGTTAGTTTCGAATGACGGGAAAGAAAACGGCCTCTATGAAAGAGGCATGGAGAATTGTAGAAAATTGCAACGAATGAGGTTGCAAGATGTAACTCTTTTGAGTGAAAGATATAAAGATATGAATCTCTCCTTGTGGACGTAGCCCGAGTTTGGGTGAACCACCGTAAAGACTGTCTCCTTTATATGTGTTTTCTCTATTATGGTGTACATATTATGTGTTTATTTATCCATGATGATTGTGTTGGAGGAATGTGATGTTTTGTTGTTTAAATCTATTGACCCATATAAGTATTGCCATCGATGCGTAGTTAGAAGATGTCAAGTTTCTACAAGCAGCTATGAGTTGTTTTGGGTAAATAACTTTGTTTTTCATGACAGTTGTTTTAAAATGGAAGATACTGATGTACATAGGAATGTGAGAATACACATGTTTAGTGTGCCATTAATGTGATTTGTGTAAAGGTCGTGATTTACATTATACTAGTTTCATAATCCTATAAACAAGTCTAGATAACAAATTTCTTTTTGTATGGAAACTTATTACCAATGAATTTCATGATGGAGATATTAAAAGGATGAACTTTAATTAATTTTCCCTAATTTATCATTCAATAATTTGGGGTATGAAAATCTTGGAGATGTTACAAATTGTTATCTGTGTTCAATCCTTTCGTTCGCCTCCCTGTCTGTATATTCAAGAAACTAAGTATGTGAAATGCAGGAAGCGAGCCCTAGACCGATCTATCAAAAGATTGTGAAATGTGTCAGGGACCTCGATTTAAAGGTTGGAGGGTTAAGTCGATTATTTTATATATTTGAAGTGATTGTGTGTTAAGTACCAAGTGAATTGTGGTATTAAGGCCTGTGTAATACGTTTGTGGAGTGCATGCGATGTGCAGATGGTCATGGTCTACAAACAACTGTTAAATTTCGTGAACTTACTGTTAAGTGAAAGACAAGAACCCTCAATAACTTTTTGGAATGTTTCCCTACTTGTCAACTCGGCGTTTTCATGTTCTTCCTTGTGAGATCCGCCCATTATTTTTGGGTTGTGATGCAGTAGTTGAGTGATGTGTTTTGGGCAGAAAACAATCAGTCTATTATGGTGATGGTGCGATATAGTTGGGAATTAATACCCCCTCGGTTCTTGATCATAGATCTTGTGGTAGAATCTTCATAATATTTGAAGGTTGACCCTAGCGGAGAAAAACAGTTTGGTTAACTCCCTTGAGCGATCGCTCATTTATGTGACAACTCTTTTCTGCTCGACGCCTGCCTCTCACATTTTCTTGTTGAATCTTAGAGTCCATATGTACTTTAAGGGTTTAGTTGTCACCCTTGTCTCCTATGCCAAACTCCTGTTGAATATCCAAGCTAAACTGCTAATGAAATTCAATAATCCATATGGCTTGGAATGAAAATTTATGTTAATTACATACAAATTGTATTTATTAAAATGTTATGATAACACTGTATTTTGTCTTGCTCTTGATAAAAGAATATGAGTTTTGATTCTCACGAGGGTTGCACGGTTTATTATGGATAGATATGGAAGTAGAGAATTTTGTATATGTTTAAAATGGAAGGTTGTGGAGTTTTTATATATATATGATTACCGATAATCTATTTATAGTTTATGTTTATTTACTTTTGATCAATGAAAATTAAATATGGTTTTGGGTATATTTTTCTCATAAATCTAGATATGCAGATATATAGTGTGAGCATTGGTTTTTCATAGATATGTATACTTTGGGATTGTTGAAAAAGAAACAAATGTTAGAACTTATCATAATTACTCATATATTTGTAGAGGTGTTTATGACATTGTTTATAGTTACAACAAATTGTTATGATAATTTCACAATGAATTATTGTGGCCACATTACATAAAACATGCTTAGAAATTTAATCTTCCATGTACCTTTGGGTATATAGGAAGTCCCTTATTTTCACCTATACCCGTGCTTCCATAAACTCTTCGATTATCTTACATTGCTATAGTACGTGCTAAGAATATCACTTTGCGGGGAGATCACTCTTAGGAATCATATAATATGACTAAGGATATGGTCTATGTCATTAGTTAGTATTTTGAAAGATTATAGATGAATAAACTACCTAAACACTTGAATATTATGTTGGCAAGAAGGTTGAAGAAACCCTAAATTTTGGATATATGTCAAATTAAAAGTTCAATTTATAATCGAAGAAGGATAGAATGATGGATAACATCAACCATTTAGTACAAAAAGAGAAGGATGAGAAGGTATAAGAAGGTCACCATAAAATAATTGTTGAATTTGAACATCATCTTCAGAATATGAAGGAAAAATATGATCTTATTATCTCAAAAGTAGAAGCAATTGAAGGTCAATAATTATAATAGTTGGAGCATGTCATTGTACCAAAAAGAAGAGGGGGTGATAAGGGCATCAAAATTTATGAAGCACCATTAATGGTGGAACCATATTGATACCTCTTTACAATGAAATATCAGAAAAAATACAATAAGTGTCAACATTACAAAGGATGAAGATGAAATAATCAATGGTTCATATAATGAGGCAAAAAGGGACCATTATTTAATGTGATGTTATCAAAGAACAAAAACTATAACAAATTGGAGAAGCTATAATAATGCACATGCAATCAAAGGAAAGGAAGCCATGAAGAATTGACAAAAAAAAATTAAATATAGATGGATGGATAATCAATAGTAGTAGCAAGAGAGAACAAATATAAATAACCATTACTATTATTAGGTTTCATCACATATAAAAGCCTTAGCTACAAACATTTGATGACGAATCCTTTTTATGGGGTGATATGTTATAACTCCATGGGATGTATATATGGGGTTGAATATATAGGTAATGTGGTTAGATGAATATTTAATAGGGATAACCCTAATAGGGGACCCACAAGTACAATTGGGGATATTATATGGAGAGATAGGGAATATTATATAGAGAGATGTAGTTACAATCATTATAATTAAGGATTCTCTTAATGAATATAATGATTTTTCTCTCTCAGGATATCACAGTGTGCTAGTTTATTCTCCATGATTTTTGGATTCATTGTGTTAAGGAGGGGTTTCTCGACGTTTCGGACCTATGATATGTAGTCCATCTTCATGATAGGTAAGAATATGGATTGCGTATCGTAGGTAGAAAAATCAGAGTCTGATTGTTTAAAACTTTGTTTCTTCCATCTCGATGGAGACCTTTTTACTCTTCTCTCAGTTTAAAAGAAGTGGGAGGATAAATGAAAATTCAGAAGGAAGAAATGGTGCTGGGAAAATAACATTAATGCCAAATCCATGGTAAGATGTAAAGATGATATCATAAAAACTTCAAGTTGTCTCTTGAAGAGGTTCCGTGGAAAGAATAATTACAATTTGCATTCCCTTGTTGCTACAATTCAACAAACTTGCAACATCTACCGGCTTGGTATAGAGGTAGACCATCATAAAAGAGAAATCCAATTTTTTTAGATATAGAGAAAATACACCAGGAATTTGAGAGGATGGAAGATGTATTGAACTATGAAATGCAAGTGGGTGCTAAAATAATCACTGACACAAAGCGCATTGAACTATACATTGTGTTTGGACATAATTCTCATGTAACAAGAGAAAAGATTGGCATTCTATGTGTTGACACTAAGGTTTGAGAATGACTAAATCCAAAAAGTTTGCTAAAATGTCCAAAAAAGGAAGAAATTATCACAAAGGAGGTTGAAGAAAAGGTTGACAATTAAAAAACAAGAGGAAAAAACCCACTTATGCAAAGTCCGAAAGCAAATTTGTGAAAAGATTAAACCCCGATCAAGTTTCGGTGGCAGAGATGTCAAAAATCCCGATCAACGGCCGATATTGCTTCCCGCATCGCCAAAGTGATCGACGGCAAATAGATGTGGGCGGTAGCGGACTCAATACCACCGGGACATGTGTCCAAACCTCATCCTTCCGCATATGTAATATAGCGGTAAAGGAAACCACCATAGCACCGGGCGGAACCACCAAATATGGAAGCGCGGTGGGGTCAGTACACGTGGCAGGGTGGGACCTGATACGTGGCAGATAGAGCAAGTGTGGTGGGGTCATAGCACATGGCGTTATACTTTGTAGCAATCAAAGGGCCGATATAAACCTTAATCAAATTAACGACCATTGTTTCATCCGCATCTAGGAAGGTGCACACTGGATATGAGGAAGAGCGGTGGCGGAGAATAAACCACTCAAACAGGTGTCAGTAGGTGGCTGATCCGCGCAGAGAATAAACCGAAAAAGAAAATAGCTTTTTGATCGCGGATACCACCAGATGGAATAAAGGGAGGCGAGATCTGACGGTCCAAAACAAAGTCTCGAGATCAATGGTCAGATATGAACCACATTCATAAAGGTGCAGGGAAGTTAATTCAAAAGTCTTATATAAAACAAAAGGGGCTCCACATAACGACATTCTGCATGTGTCACTATCCCAAAGAGCTCTGAAGACTGGTGGAGGTCTGCGATTGCGACAGAAGGTGAAAGGCGGGTACATATAGGTAGGGTCGTGTGACCTGTCCTACTTTTTTAAACAGAATTTTGTTTAAAGAAACGTTTAAATGGATACTGTGCACGATATAGGCATTTTTAAATCAAAAGAAGCCCTAGAGGATAGAGACAAAGACGTCTACGATACCCTAATTAGGTTTCCAATATCTGATATAAAAATTAGGTTGTCTGAATTGTTAAAGGAAGGGACAGACCCCCACAGAGTTCACCAGTCGTCTTTGATAGCCTTTTGCCCCAACCAAATCCCTTCTTTCCCAGAATTCGTATCATGGTGTGTCAAAAATTACTCCCGGGAAGAGAAAGTCGTTCTAAACAGCCAAAAAACCTGAGTCATTTGCGAAATAAAGCCAGCAGAGTTAATTAAAGCCCTAGAAGTAGATTGTTCCCAAACCCTTGACCCTGAGGTTTTCTCTGAAGTCTCCATTATTGAAAATTATCATCATGTTTCTCAAAATGATAGGGAAATGTTTTTGTCATCGTGTCTCAAGCCAGAGACCAGCATTTCGGAGGTCCCATACCCTATAGATATCAATCTTTTTAATGAAAATACCCAGTTAGTTTTGACATTATTGGTCATAGTTCTAGGTTTGGATACGGATTTGTATGTAACCGAGTTTCAATTGAGTTTATTGTACAAAATGAGTACAGTCCAGTTAGGGATTGGTGAAAATCAAATCCCTCGACTTAATTTTGAAGCATTTTTAACAGAAAAGATTCATGACCAGATGGTCAATTTTCCCACTCTCAGACATTTCAGGTTTCGGGCCTTTTTGATGAAAATGATTATGACAGCCAGTCAAGACGAGTTGCAATTCCCAGAAATCATTTTCACGACTTTACTAGAAAATAACATGTTCAATTACATCAATTACATGCTTTCAAAGATTGATAGAATGATTTTTGGAAAAAATCTGCCTAGAGTACTACCGGAAATGCAGGCATCCATGCAATTGAGTACAGAATACGCAACAGGAGATTGTTTTTTGTCGAAAGACAGTACAGTAATCATATTATATGGGTTCAGACATAAACCGTATGTGTTACCAGCTTTTCTTACTTTAAGGGTTTTTGCCTTGGAATTCTTAAGACAAAAGTTGATTGTGGAAGATAACAATTTTTTGGTTCACAGACAAGCTACAGACATTAAATACCCATTCACATTTGGTCCATTCACAATAAAGAATAAGAATGTTGTAGTGTATATAGAGAAGTTGTTGAAGGATATGAATTTTGAGTCAGATACGGCTATGGAGTATGACCCGTTAAACATCATATCAAAACGAAGAACGGAGCATCGTATCAAGGCCCTGAACCATCAGACTGTTGAAGGAATGTCGGACAGAGCCAATTGGCTAGAATATAAAGAAGAAATCATTCTGGATGCATCCGACAAAGAAATGGCATTGATTGACACAACAACAGGGACAGAAAGTGAAATAGATAGTGCATTGGTTGGATCTAAAAGACCCATACAGTACATAATGATCATTGAAGATGAAGAAACAGAAAGAGGAAAAAGATTGAAAATGAATGAACCACAAGAGTTAACAACAATTTCAGAAGAGGCTAAAACAGCTGAAAAAGAAATACCAGAGGTTACAGTTAAAGAGTACAACATTGAAGAAACCCCTGCAGAGGGTGATGTAAATAGACCCCAGAATATCATGCATGTGTTTGATGAGCATAGTCGAAATAAACAGGAGTCGGCGAAACAAACCAGTCAATTGTTTCCGAAGGTTATAAGTATATCTAATACTGAGGTAAGCTTATTTACTAGCAGAAATATCAGGGAAAATTTCTTGAAATTTTCAGTTGTCACAAAAAATAAGATTTCAGAAATGAATATAGATTTGTCTAAAATAAATGCCCCGGATAAAATTTTATTGCATAGACAAACTGGAGAAGTCATATATTCAGACTATTTGCGAGCCATATTAAGAGCAGACAAGTTGAAAAGTTCAGTGGATAAATTGAATAATCAATTGAGACAGGAGAAGGCAGAGAATAAGTCTCGACAGCAACAGATTAAAAAATTGCAAGTAGATTTGATAAATAAAGAAGGAGATGCAGCAACCAAACTGCTCAAAGAGAAAGACGATACGATCCAGATGTTGAGACGAAAATTAAAAATTCCAGACACTGTACTCATCCAAGGAGCAGAATTGAAAATATTGGAAAAAGAAAAAGAAGAATTATCTAATGAAGTCAATGATGTTACTGCTAAAATGTTAAAGCTTTCTGATGAAAAAGATCGGTGGGAAAAAGAGAAAATCATTTTAGAAGAACAGTTGGCAGAAGCGAGGAAAAGATTAGCAGGAAGTGGTCAGCAAGAAGTACAAACAGACACACAGGAAGATAAAACGGGAGTAGATGATATTTTACAGGCTATGTCCGAGGTAAGCTTAAGGGAAAATGAAATCAAAGAATTGAAGGTTGAAATACAGAAGCTGACAGAAGAGAATGAAATCAAAAATAAAGAAATAAAAACCTTGCAAACAAAGAATCAGGAATTAAGTAATAATAATAAAGGATTAGCAGCTCATGTGACAGGGCAAGCTGCTATCCAAGGTTGTAAACACCTGGTGTGGGACCAAATTATAAAATAAGTTGAGAAACTAAGACCATATCTGATTACATAAGAGTCAAAGAAAAGGTGGTCAAAGATGCCTTCAAAAGTTGCAGAGCCGTCAGGGAAAGCTTAAATAAAAAGCCAAAAGACGTAGCCCAGAAAGCAATAACATTTTTAAACAGTCTAACTGAAGCAGACCTGATAGCCATGAATATAACGAACAAAATTTCAGTCATCACATGGGCCAGAATGATCTTGGGGAAATACTCGCATGTTGAGAATGTTGAAGCTAAAGCTGGAGAAATACGGGAAGAAGTAGTAAAGTTCAGAAAGCAATTTGAAAAATTAGTAAACAAAGGGTTCCCTACTTTTTGGAATGAAAAAAATGAATTAATTCCTCCGAATGATTATAAGAGATTGCTGTTTGATATAAGGATGGATCAGAGAAAGTTCCAACAGCTGGATCATATGCTTACAGGGAAAATTTAAATGGAGAAAATATCAAAGGAGTTTGAAATTTTCAATATACTAATCTCAACCTGTGGAAACCTTCTTCTTGTTTCTTATGCAGGTCATGTTGAAATGCGAGTCTTGGTGAAGGAAATGACCAACTATGACTTACCCGCAGCCGACCAGTGGACTTATGTGGAAAAATATCGAAGGACAAGATATTCTGTCCATTCATAGAGGCTTTCAAAACTCTCGCCAAGTGGCAAAAAGATGATATTCAAAATTTTTGCCAAGTGGCAAAAATGATACTTTTATTTTAAATTTGTAATATTATTTGGAGACAGTTATCTATTGCTCAAAGACAGTTATCTTTTAAGTTAAAATATTTTCAGTTATTAGTTAAAAGAAGCAGTTATGTCAAGCTTCTTCCAAATTTTGTATAAGAACAATGAGAGTCATTGTTGAAGGGGTTGGAAATTTTTTGAGAGACAGTGTATGTTTGGAGATCTATTTTTTGATAAATAAAAGCAGTACAGTGAAAATACCCATCTTTTGAGACCAGAGATTCATGTGTTGATCAACTTTACAGTCCGTTTTTTCTTTATCTTTATATGTGCATGTTCACTTCCTTTGTTATATCTTCCATTATGTTTTTCTTCTATATTTAAATGAATGTCTGAAATAATTTGAGATTCATACTAGTTATGCCTCGTTTTATATCATTTAAATATTCACTATTTTCTCCAAAGTTGACAATGGATTCATCCTAAGTTAGATGCCTGTTGTTGATGGAATGTCATTATTTCTTTCCGTATCACCTGAAAAAATCAAATTGACTGTAATATGATTGCTATCTTGCCTCTGTGGAAATTTGTTTGGTATAAATCTCTTACTGGTATATTGTATATTTGAAACTTTGACTCCATGCCCAACATTTCTTGTTTTCCTTTTCAACCAGAAAATCCTTTTGAGAAAATTTGAGAGAACTTTTATATTTTTCAGTCCTTGTATATGTATTGTGAGGGAGCCCTCTCTGGTGGAAAAATGGCTGAGTTTTCCACCTAAAGCTTGGTTTGAAATAGGTTACCTTAGGTGTTATTCTTTTACAACCGGAATAAAATCTAAGTGCTAACACTATGTAATGGGAAGTTTTATTATGAGGTGAATGTGGAAGAAGATGCTGAGTTCTTAAAGCTTGTCATTTATAAACACTTATTCTCTCATGTTGACATGTCCAAAAGTTATTCATCTAACAAGTTAAATGATGGTCTCTATGGGATAGGCTATTATGAATCTTTAGGAAATGTGAACTTAAAGATATTCTTATTATTTTTCTATTGGAAAGCTAGCGACTGCTAGCTTTCCTTGTAGCATAAGCATGTGTGCAGTCACTAGAAGAAAAATTCTTATGCTACAAGTAAAGCTAGCAGTCGCTGGCTTTCCTTGATCTTTTGTCATGTGTTTATTTCAAAATAGAGCACATGGCACAAGCTCAAGGTATAAGCTAGCAACCACCAATCACCATGGACAAGATTTTTCTATTAGAAAGCTAGCGACTGCTAGATTTCTTTCTAGCATAAGTATGTGTTATTATCCTAGAAGGAAATGCTTATGCTAGAAGGAAAGCTAGCAGTCGCTAGCTTTCCTTGATCTTGTGCCATGTGCTTATTTTAAAATAGAGTACATGATACAAGTTCAAAGTATAAGCTAGCAACCACCAATCACCAAGCCCAGGGTTTTTCTATTGGAAAGCTAGCGACTGCTAGCTTTCCTTCTAACATAAGCATGCATGTCATGCTAAAAGGAAATGCATTTGCTAGAAGGAAAGGTAGAATTCGTTAAAAATAGAGTACATGGCACAAGCTCAAGGTATAAGCTAACAACCACCAATCACCATGGACAGGGTTTTTGTATTGGAAAGCTAGCGACTGTTAGCTTTTTGTATTGGAAAGCTAGCGACTGTTAGCTTTCCTTCTTGCATAAGCATTTGTGTTTATGATAGAAGAAAATTCTTATACTACAAGGAAAGCTAGCAGTCGCTAGCTTTCTTTGATCTGTTGCCATGTTCTTATTTCAAAATAGAGCACATGGCACAATCTCAAAGTATAATCTAGCAACCACCAATCACCATGGACAGGATTTTTCTATTGGAAAGCTAGCGACGGGTAGCTTTCCTTCTAGCATAAGTATGTGTTATTAACTAGAAGGATGCTTATGCTAGGAGGAAAGCTAGCAGTCGCTATCTTTCCTTGATCTTGTGCCATGTGTTTATTTCAAAATAGAGCACATGGTGCAAGCTGAAGGTATAAGCTAGAAACCACCAATCACGACGGACAATGTTATCAATTGGAAAGCTAACGACTGCTAGCTTTCCTTCATGGCTAGAGTTTTTCTATTAGAAAGCTAGCAATTGTTATCTTTCCTTCTAGCATAAGCACATGTGTGCTTATGCTAGAAGGAAATGCTTATGCTAGAAAGAAAGCTAGCAGTCGCTAGCTTTCCTTTATCTTGTGCCATGTGCTTCTTTCAAAATAGAGCACATGGCACAAGCTCAATGTATAAGCTAGCAACCACCAATCACCATGGCTAGGGTTTTTCTATTGGAAAGCTAGCGACCGATAACTTTCTTTCTAGCATAAGAATGTGTGGTTATGCCAGAAGGAAATGCTTATGCTAGCTTTTTTTTATCTTGTTCCGTGTTCTTCTTTCAAAATAGAGCAGATGGCACAAGATCAACATATAACCTATCAACCACCAATCACCAGGCTAAGGGTTTTTTTATTGGAAAGCTAGCGATTGCTAGCTTTCCAATAACATAAGCATGTGTGCTTATTCTATGTAATGGGAAGTTTTATTATGAGGTGAATGTGGAAGAAGACGCTGAGTTTTTAAAGCTTGTCATTTATAAACACTTATTCTCTCATGTTGACATGTCCAAAAGTTATTCATCTAACAAGTTAAATGATGGTCTCTATGGGATAGGCTATTATGAATCTTTAGGAAATGTGAACTTAAAGAGATTCTTATTATTTTTCTATTGGAAAGCTAGCGACTGCTAGCTTTCCTTGTAGCATAAGCATGTGTGCAGTCGCTAGAAGAAAAATTCTTATGCGACAAGTAAAGTTAGCAGTCGTTGGCTTTCCTTGATCTTTTTTCATGCGTTTATTTCAAAATAGAGCACATGGCACAAGCTCAAGGTATAAGCTAGCAACCACCAATCACCATGGACAAGATTTTTCTATTGGAAAGCTAGTGACTGCTAGCTTTCTTTCTAGCATAAGTATGTGTTATTATCCTAGAAGGAAATGCTTATGCTAGAAGGAAAGCTAGCAGTCGCTAGATTTCCTTGATCTTGTGCCATGTGCTTATTTGAAAATAGAGTACATGATACAAGTTCAAAGTATAAGCTAGCAACCACCAATCACCATGCCCAGGGTTTTTCTATTGGAAAGCTAGCGATTGCTAGCTTTCTTTCTAACATAAGCATGTGTGTCATGCTAAAAGGAAATGCATTTGGTAGAAGGAAAGGTAGCATTCGTTCAAAATAGAGTACATGGCACAAGCTCAAGGTATAAGCTAACAACCACCAATCACCATGGACAAGGTTTTTGTATTCGAAAGCTAGCGACTGTTAGCTTTCCTTCTTGCATAAGCATGTGTGTTTATGATAGAAGGAAATTCTTATGCTACAAGGAAAGCTAGCAGTCTCCAGCTTTCTTTGATCTGTTGCCATGTTCTTATTTCAAAATAGAGCACATGACACAAGCTCAAAGTATAATCTAGCAACCACCAATCACCATGGACAGGATTTTTCTATTGGAAATCTAGTGACTGCTAGCTTGCCTTCTAGCATAAGTATGTGTTATTATCCTATAAGGAAATGCTTATGCTAGAAGGAAAGCTAGCAGTCGCTAGCTTTCCTTGATCTTGTGCCATGTGTTTATTTCAAAATAGAGCACATGGCACAAGCTGAAGGTATAAGCTAGCAACCACCAATCACCATGGACAGTGTTATCAATTGGAAAGCTAACGACTACTAGCTTTCCTTCATGGCTAGAGTTTTTCTATTAGAAAGCTAGCAATTGTTATCTTTCCTTCTAGCATAAGCACATGTGTGCTTATGCTTATGCTAGAAGGAAATGCTTATGCTAGAAAGAAAGCTAGCAGTCGCTAGCTTTCCTTTATCTTGTGCCATGTGCTTCTTTCAAAATAGAGCACATGGCACAAGCTCAAGGTATAAGCTAGCAACCACCAATCACCATGGCTAGGGTTTTTCTATTGGAAAGCTAGTGACTAATAATTTTCCTTCTAGCATAAGAATGTTTGGTTATGCCAGAAGGAAATGCTTATGCTAGCTTTCCTTGATCTTGTTCCGTGTTCTTCTTTCAAAATAGAGCACATGGCACAAGATCAACGTATAACCTATCAACCACCAATCACCATGCCCAGGATTTTTTTATTGGAAAGCTTGTGATTTCTAGATTTCCAATAACATAAGCATGTGTGCTTATGCTAGAAGGAAATGCTTATTCTAGAAGGAAAGATAGCAGTCGCTAGCTTTCCTTGATCCTGTGCCACGTGCTGATTTCAAAATAGAGTACATGACACAAGCTCTAGGTATAAGCTAGCAACCAACAATCACCATGCCCAAGGTTTTTCTATTGGAAAGCTAGCGACTACTAGCTTTCCTTCTAGCATAAGCATGTGTGCTTATGCTAGAAGGAAATGCTTATGTTAGAAGGAAAGCGAGCAGTCGCTAGCTTTCCTTGACCTTGTGCCATGTGCTTATTTCAAAATAGAGGACATGGCACAAGATTACGGTATAAGTTAGCAACCACCAATCACCATGGCTAGGGTTTTTCTATTGGAAAGCTAGCGATTGATAACTTTCCTTCTAGCATAATCATGTGTTATTATCCTAGAAGGAAATGCTTATGCTAGGAGTAAAGCTAGTAGTCGCTAGCTTTCCTTGATCTTGTGGCATGTGTTTATTTCAAAATAGAGCACATGGCGCAAGCTAAAGGTATAAGCTAGCAACCACCAATCACCATGGACAATGTTATCAATTGGAAAGCTAACGACTGCTAGCTTTCCTTCATGGCTAGAGTTTTTCTATTAGAAAGCTAGCAATTGTTATCTTTCCTTATAGCATAAGCACATGTGTGCTTATGCTTATGCTAGAAGGAAATGCTTATGCTAGAAAGAAAGCTAGCAGTCGCTAGCTTTCCTTTATCTTGTGCCATGTGCTTCTTTCAAAATAGAGCACATGGCACAAGCTCAAGGTATAAGCTAGCAACCACCAATCACCATGGCTAGGGTTTTTCTATTGGAAAGCTAGCGACTGATAATTTTCCTTCTAGCATAAGAATGTGTGGTTATGCGAAAAGGAAATGCTTATGCTAGCTTTCCTTGATCTTGTTCCGTGTTCTTCTTTCGAAATAGAGCACATGGCACAAGATCAACATATAACCTATCAACCACCAATCACCATGCCCAGGGTTTTTTTATCGGAAAGCTAGTGATTTCTAGCTTTCCAATAACATAAGCATGTGTGCTTATGCTAGAAGGAAATGCTTATTCTAGAAGGAAAGATAACAGTCGCTAGCTTTCCTTGATCCTGTGCCACGTGCTGATTTCAAAATAGAGTACATGACACAAGCTCTAGGTATAAGCTAGCAACCAACAATCACCATGCCCAAGGTTTTTCTATTGGAAAGATAGCGACTACTAGCTTTCCTTCTAGCATAAGCATGTGAGATTATGCTAGAAGGAAATGATTATGTTAGAAGGAAAGCGAGCAGTCGCTAGCTTTCCTTGATCTTGTGCCATGTGCTTATTTCAAAATAGAGGACATGACACAAGATTACGGTATAAGTTAGCAACCACCAATCACCATGGCTCTGGTTTTTCTATTGGAAAGCTAGTGATTGATAACTTTCCTTCTAGCATAAGCATGTGTGCTTATGATAGAAGGAAATGCTTATGTTAGAAAGAAAGCTAGCAGTTGCTAGCTTTTTTTGATCTTGTGCCATGCAAGCTTCAAATTTGAAGCCTTCAGGGCCCATCAGAAGCCATTTTACACATCATAGAAGGCCACTTCAAATTTTACAATGCAAAAAAGAATTAATTTCATGGTAAGCCCTTCAATAATTAAATTAACCACTACTGTTTAAAATTGCAACAGAAGGGTAGCTTCAAATTTCACCCATCAACAGTTTTCAGTGGGAAATTGGGAATGCGGCTACTAGCTAGGTGACTTGGGAGTGGGACTCGATTACTCCAATATCCACATGTTTGATCATCCATGGATCATGGACCATTGGGCCTCTAATAATATCATTGACCAACTTACGTGGACGGGATTACACTGAGCAGTCCATGTCTTGAACGCTTCCAAGTTCTCGTGTTTGTAGCAAGCACTTACGTGTTTAACACATTTAAGGGCATCGACAAATTTATTAAACCTGGTTGGTGGCTCATACATGTTGTTGGCTGTGGAATTACCACGTTACCAGTTATAAAATACCAATTCGTGAATGTTGACTTCGTGAGTTAATTGAGTATTCAATGTATAATATATTATGTTAATGTGCCCCGAATTTGGCATTTTAGACAAAATCCAAAATCCAGAAACTTCTTGTAATGTTGCAGGTTGTTGCTCTCGCCCATGGCCCCTACCTATAGCCTTGTGTTTTCTTTGATGTATCAATTTAATCCTATTGTCTACAGCTCCCAGCCTCACACCTTGTTTTTTATTTGTTGTATCAAGTCAATCCTGTAGCTCCCGAGTCCCACCTTGTGTTTTCTTTGTTGTATCAAGTCAATGCTCAAACTCCATGCTTCCATGGCTCCGACCATCAATATATAATATTACAGGAATACAAACAATCTTTTTCTTATACCCATACTCCATTGTGGTTGATCTACTTCCAAGTTCCACCTACCCTATCTCCTCCAGTCCTCCAGGAGAGTTTGCGGAGTGAAGCTGGCAATGCCAGCCTGCCATAAACATATTTAAAGAAATTCATTTTCTTTGAGGAGCTCAACTTCAAGGATGACTAGATTGCTGACATCCTATGAATTTACAGGTATGTACATCATTTTATCCATTCATGATCCCATCAATTATTTAAAAATTTTGTTATTTGATTAAAATTCTGTAACTTCAAAGTTCAAACACAATATTATTATTTGAATGAAATTTTGTTACTTCAAATGGGCCTTGAAGGCTTCAAATTTGAAGCCTGGACCCGAGAGTGGGTTTGTCACAAATCTTCGTCAGAGGCTATTTAGAACGACATTTATCAATTCCCAATTGTAGCAACAACAACAATTGCTTATTTCTTCATATGTCCGGTGTATACGCATATATATGATTTCATGTGCTCCTTGCCTTTCCCTATTTTCCATTGTTGCCCGATCGAAGCTCCTGAGAATTTAGCTACCCTTTAACTTTTGTGAAATGGAGGGGACAAGGAAGACCATTGTTTTCACTCTGAAACCGATTGCTTCCCCGTTCAGCTGCCACTGGACACAGTTGCATCCCTACGAGAAATACGTGTGCGCAATGCACCCCCCAACTTTTCCAAAAAACTCGAGGATTTGGGGAAGTTCCCACTCTGCCAACCTCCATGCATCTAGTTAATGAGTCAAATCAAGAATCCATACTTTGTATCTAAAACTATATTACATGAGCTATTTTCCCCAATTCCTCAGTCATCGAATTAACGCCTTCCTCTAGTACACAGTTTAAGATTCTTGGTATTTATTAATATGAAGACCACCGATGCTACTACACTTACAATCCGCGTTCGACTGTATGAATTGGGACAAAAATGTTTTTGTAATCTTGATTTTTAGAATGACAGTGCTACTTTACCATTTGATTTTGTTGCCCTTATCGGTTGGTCTCGAAAAAACATGAACTTAAACCATATAACAAGAACTTCAACCATCTATGCATCCCCTCTCTACTTGGTCAACCTACATTTTACTTATGCTTCACAACCCATCCTCTACTCCATCATACCATAGATTTAGGATGTATAACGAGATCTTGGGGGGGGCTATCACGAGGCTATAAAGAAGAAGCATACAAGGTCCATAATTAGCTATTGAGAACAAAAGTTGCCTACAGTTGGATAGTTCTGTAACGCCCCATATTTTGATAGTCTTTAATTAAAAACTCTAATGTGAATTATCTTAGCAATGCATTTGCTTATTATCTGTTTTACTAAGATAGATTGATCAAGAGGATTGTTATGTGGACATGTGGACTCCCTTGAGGCATGTATGGTAATTCGAAATATTGTTTTAATTTATTAATGACAATGAATATGTTATTTCATTTGAGCATGCAAAATTGAATATAGAATATCCATATGTAGAATGCTAATCTAGTTGTCTGCAAAAATAACTTACATGATTATTTGTAAATGTCGTATTAGTGATATGGATTGGCACTTGAAAGAGTTGGGTATGGCTTTATATATGTTTCATGTTAATGATGAACTATACCACATGTTAATTGGATATGAGATAGGCGGATTCCTATATTGCCAAGGGGCACGAGATGTATTAAACATCATGAGTATAATGATGTTATATCAAATTTCATGCTATTTAATTGTGAATTCCAATATTTGTATGACTTGTGGGTGAGTGTGAGTTTTGACAGGAATTGTGACCTTCCCAAAGTGGTTTTTCAATGACGGGACCCCTTAGAACAGTGATGGCACAGTATGGTTGATGTAGGGTGTTGACCCTAGTACTATTAGGGGGGGTGGAGGAATTTCCCACCGTTTATCCCCCGAAACCTGGAGTCGTGGGAGGTTTGTGTAGCACACTCCCCTAGATGTGTGATGATGACTAACGGATGCCTGCTGGGGAAGCTTGGTCGATGTAGTCGATCGACACTTCCGCTTACGGGTTCTATATATGGTTAGGTCGTGCAGTCGATGCCATAGTATATTGCAGTAGAGGACGGGATGGTGAGGTCAGGAGATGGAAGTAGTGGTGATTTGGGGGCTGGATTACTGATGTGATGGATGGTACCAATGATGGATTGGATGGTGTTCTTGATTGTTATTAACCATCATGATTATATGTTTGATTTCACCATTATGTTTATCTAATTTTGTCTTATTGTTTCTATATGAACGATTATGAATGACGAATGATGCAGTGTTTAATTGTTCTTCTATATGTTGTTTGTGAGGATGTAATAATGATTTATTAGGAGCATTAAATGTGATTATTAGTACGCACGCTTAAGACGTGTGCACTGGCCATGCATATGTCAATTCGTGATTACATTACTATGATTGGTCGATCAATGAATAAATTAATATGATTATATTATCTATTAGTAACTTGGTTGACGAATTGATGAAAGCATTACTTGTGTGTTGAAAGTATGAGTTTGTTGACTTGTTTAATATGATTTAGATTTATATAAATTAATTGGATTATTAAATAACATATATAATTATATGCATATAATATAAAATATGTCATAGTATAATATAGTATATGAAAATATCTTATTTGACTTATGAATGAAAGGATAATATAAATAAATGGATAGATAGGATTTGCACAAATTTTTAGAAAATGGTTGTCATAGTTGCATTAAGATGGAAGCATGACAAGTGAGACTTTGCATCCATCTTTATTAATATTTTAATTATTTAAATCAAATTTCTATTTTTTGGAGAAAATAAATTTATTGATTGATGATTATTATTTATGGGAATTTATTGATGGATGAGGAGGATGATGAGGATTTTTGATATAAATATGAGACTTGAGAGTGGAAGGAGGGAGGTTCTTTTCTCTTGAAGATTGTTTTGGTGAGAGTATTATAGGATGGAGAATTTTGGGTATTTTGGGGTATGAGAAGTTTTGAAGAGTTGGAAGAGTTTGAGAACTCTTGGAAGATTTGATACATAGCCTACTAGTGCATCACTATTTTGTTCTCTGTGGGTTTCAGGCACGAAGGGCTAGGAGCCATTTGGATGGGACCATTTAGATGGCTTCCTGGGGCTAGAGAGCCGGCTAGGCCCCTAGTTGGCTGGGAGGTAAACCGTGGTTCCACTTTGGGAAATGAAGATAGAAGCAACTCGAGATGAAGAAGGAAGCTTGCTTCAGTTTGGACTTCGTCACATCCTTATATCGAGGTACTTTTCTTGTGATTTCAAATTGTTTATAGAATGTTGTAAATTTGTTAGATGCTATTGTAAAATGCTTATGTGTTGTTCATATGCTGCTATGGTTACATGATGTATATTGAGCTTGTATTGACACTCTTATACATTTCAAAACTAAATAAATAAAATAGATAATTAATTAGTTTAAAATTCTTAATGCCCTTGAGAGGCATTACAAGTTCTCTTTGCTCAATTTGGGAAACTGCTAAGATGGAAAAGGTGGCATAGTGACCTAGAGACTAGCCGCTAGATCGGGGAGAAATATTGTTGTGTTATATGACATATATAATGTTCAGTGCTGCTATATCCACTGCAAAATAAAACCTCTTGACTTTACTACGTCAGTAAACATTAAAATTTTGATGTAATATTACATTTTCAAATAAAAAGAATAACTTATTTTGACATGGCAGCATTGAAGGGTTCAATATCTCATAGCCCTTCAAAGTGAAATGGGACCCCACCCTTCAAATTTGATCCCTGGTGCCATGTGTTTCTTTCAAAATAGAGCACATGGCATAAGCTCAAGGTATAAGCTAGCAACCACCAATCACCATGCCCGGGGTTTATCTATTAGAAAGTGTAGTGCCCCTAGACTTGTGTAGACATTGAGGGCACCTGCTGAGTGACCCGGCTGATTGAAACTTTAATTAAATAACCTTTTGACCTTATTTTGAGGATGTGTATCTGAACTGTTGAGGTAAATAAATAATTGCATATGTTAAACGATTAGCTATGACTATGGAAAATTATGTTGATGGATAATGCTTAACGACTAGCCGTATGGTGATTATGTATTTGGTGACGAAAGGTATATTGGATAAGATAAATGAGTAGTTTTAATAAATCATAAATGTTTAACAATACTAGAGTTAGAAACCAGATGATGATTGTTGAGAACAGTGCTACTAATAATTTGTTGTGAGAAGTGTGTGTAGAAACAAGTGAGACGATTCACCAACGGACACACAAAGGAACATGAAGGGTCGTAGAGTACGGGTAAATCACACACAGGGGAAGTGACGACGATGTCGACTCCCGACAAGAATACCACGCATGAGCAGATAAGCATTGATCCACTTGCTCAAGAGGAATGCGTGAGGGCGTACGAGGTGGGCCACGACGGAGTTGGTCACGTACGAGTTGAGGGGCGCGCAGTGAGAACGAACTCACTCCTCAGCGCCATTAGTCCCTAGATAGCATGTAGACGGAGGATGGATGGTAACGATTCCTAAAATCCCTACAAGAGTTCCCGCAAGTCAAAAATGGAAATATGGTGGCAGAAGGACCCAACGATGAGGTACCCTATCGAGAACGGAAAGAATGGACGCAAGGACCCAACGAGGTGGTACCATGCCAAGGAATGGAAACCATGAATGATTGGACCCGACGGAGTGGTGCCATGTCAGAGAATTAAAAATTAAGGAACCAGGAGCCCAACGACGCAGCACCGTGATCCTAGTGAGCTTGATTGTTAAATTAAAATGCATAAAACTTAGGAGAATAACTCTAGATTATTACTTAGCAAATGCATAACAATAGCTTAGACATTTGCACATGAATAGTTATTTTTGTTGAGCATTTAAAATAATAGAAATTATTATTTAGGAGCAAAATAGATTAGACACCTAGTCAACTAAAAGCTAGGAGTTGATTAAAATATCTGGGGGACAAACTAGAGCAAACTTAGGGATGTAGGTGCACTTCCCAGAGAAACTGACACTTGGATGGGTGAGTGTTTTAATTAATTAAATAATTAAAAATATTTAATTATGCATGAAGCGACATGTGTCGCAAGAGATTTCCCTTTATAAGGAAGGCTTAAGGAATGGGTAAGGGGCCCATAAGTTGGACGATTGTCGTAATTTTCGAATGCCTCAAAGACTTGCTGCTATCTAAGGGTTTGGCTAAGAAATCCTGGTGGGAAGGGAAGCCCAAGTGGAATTTCTGAAATACTTGTGTGAACTCTACGGCCCCATTAGCTCGGGGGTCTGGAAGGAAGAAGAGTACTTCCAGAGTGGTTGGGTGGTTAACCGAGGTGTTCGACGGTGAACGCGGTGATCAATCGGCGGGATCGGAGCTGGGACTTACGAGGGATCAAGCTTTGGAACGGAGCTGCTACTTCGGCAATAGTAAGATCGTGAAGAATAGCTTCGGCACTACCTACACAACTTTTGAAGCGGCCGCCGGAGAGGTAATCCTTGTGTTATATATTTACGCTTCTTTGAACAAAATTTAATTAAGAATGTTTAAGTTTCATGGCAAGTTTCTATCTGTAATGCGCTGAATCAAGAGTTTTATTTTGAAAGATTTCATTGCTGAGATTTACCTACAATGCTGAAATTGAAAGCTATGTTCTGTCTTATTTACAAATATCGAAATCGAAGAGTAACCCAATATTTCAAGTTACAGTACTCAACCCATATGCTCATATCATATTCGTGCTTACCGATTGTATGAAACTGAGTTATAGCGGTTAGATTTAACGCTCATTGTGGATCTGTACTTTAAATTGCAAGAGCTCAATCTTGATGCGCAAATCGACTCCCAGAGACTAATCTCCTGTGTAGAATATCCATGCCCAGATCTATCTTCTGCTTCGAATTTCAGAAATTGGTTTTATTGAAGAATCGTTTCACTATGAAATGGTTTCAGAAACTGATTTATTTACCGATTGCATCATTGTTAAATGATTTCAGAATTTTATTTTAATGATAGATTGCATTTTGATTATAGATCGCACCTCTGTGATATGGTTTCATAATTTGATTTTTATTGCGGAATCGTATCACTATCAAATCGAATGTCAGAGATTGATTTAATTTGATAGATTGAATCTCTGTCAGATGGTTCCGAAATCGATTTACTTCAATAGACCGTATCTCTGTCAGTTGTTTCAGAAATCGATTTAATCTAATGGATCTTATCTCTGTCAAACGGTTTTAAATTGTAGATTGTTCCGGTTAAATGGTTTGAGAATTCGATTTAATTTAATAGATCAAATCTCTGTCAAATGGTTTAATTTGTAAATTTTTCCAGTGAATTGGTATGAGAATTCGATTTAAGTTTATAGATCGAATCTTTGTTGAACAATTTCATGATCGATTTAAATTGCTAGTTGTGTCACTACTAAACGCATTCAGAAATTGATTTAATTTTTCCTTATATATATCTCCCATTTATGATTACGTAAAGTTCCAGAAACAAAAACCTCATTTCTTTTAAATCGTGCTAATGTTAAATATTTTCAAAAGTTAAATTATGTCCTAAAAAGGATTCCGTATTTTAGTGTTGAGTTGGAAATTAGGAAAACGCCTTCACCTCTGGAAAGATTTTTATTAAGTTTCTTTCGTTACAACCTGTGACAACAGTAGCGTAAACCTTTGGAAAGTTATTTATTTATCTTTAACCTGTGACAACAGTAGCGTAGACCTCTGGAAATACCTTTGAATTTCTTTTTACAACCTGGAAGTGACTGCATCTCCTTTCTAACGAGATCTTTAGTTCCACTACTTGTGTAATCACCGAACAGCAGTAGCGAAGGAGTTGGAGGATTCCCCGACAGGTGTCATCCGTGTTCTATTAATTCTTGGTTGAGAATTCCTTGCGTAAACTCGACCTTAACTAGAAGCTCGACCGTGGGAGTTTACACTCAGTAATCGGACGAGATGGACTCGTGTTCCTCTCATTACTTTTTTTCCCTTGTTAAAAACATTGGTAGACATGTGGCAATGTAATTTAATATTTATAACGACCACCCTAGCATTCACCTTTTGTTCTTAGTGTAGTTTGATATTACATTAGATTTATTAAAGCTAAAATATTTTATTAGCATCTAGCGTTCACCTTTTGATCATTGTAAAATAGTGTAATTGATATTACATTATGTTTATTTAAAAGTTAAGCTATTTGGTTAGTATGTGGGGTTCATCTTGTTCATAATAAAATAGTGTAGTTTGATATTACATTAGATTTATTAAAGGTATATCTAGCATTCACCTTTGGATCATTGTAAAATAGAGTAATTGATATTACATTATGTTTATGTAAAAATTAAGCTATTTTATTAATATTTGGTATTCTTTTTGTTCATAATAAAATAGTGTATTTTGATAATATATTTGTGTTTTTTTTTTTTAAAGTTAAAAAAAGGGACTAAATTATATTAGATTAAATACTATCTTCCATCTACATGATGAACATAATAGACTAACTTTGTAATTGATGGATATCTTCTGTTTAAAGAATGTTACTTGTTAAGTATGTTAGTTGTTTATATATATATATATATATATATATATATATCATAAAAGTATGATGTGTGAAAATTAACCTGAAGGACATGTGATGGGTTATTTAAATTTAAAGAATATCATTGTTAAAATGTTGAAACATATATAGGTCTAGATAAGCACAACGCGTATAAGAGAATATGGATTGAAGGTTCTTGATTGTTAAGTTCAAAAGAGATTACTTGTCAAAATAACTCAATTTAAATATATATTTATAATTCGAAGAAGAGTCGGGTGTAGAAGAAATATAAGTGAAATTATTTAGGAAGAATGTGTATTGTCATTATATTAAATGTTAAAGGTTAAACTGTTGGAATGTTAGGATGGTCATCAAGACATATAACCTTTTGCTCTTATTTACTAATGTAAATGACCACTGGCTTACATTCTTTTAAGATTGATGTAGTTAACTAGTATTTAGTAATGGTAAAGACTTAATAATTGTGACACTATGTTATCCATGGTAGCATACTTCCCATGGTTCATTACCACTAACATTAAAAGGATAAGTTTGTTTTTAGGCAAAATGAAATGAATCTCTTGTAAGTGCTTAAGGAATACTATAGACATAGGAAAAGTTAACTATGTGATATTCAAGTGTCTCTTGTAAAAAAAAAAAAAAAAAAAAAAAAAATCTTATCTAAGTAGACGAGTCCTTACAGAAAGCTAGCGACTACTAGCTTTCATTCTAGCATAAATATGTGTGCTTATGCTAGAAGGAAATGCTTATGCTAGAAGGAAAGCTAGTAGTCACTTATAATTCAAAAAACTTCTACTATGTATTAGTATACTAATAGTGGCATCAAGTAGCATTGCTTGGGATTTTGTATTACTCTAGTTCCATATAGATGTTATTCTTCACTAATCTACAATATAGGTTTAGATGACACCAAATAACTATTTTCAGGAGTACTTAAAATAGGGATGACTCCAATCAAGGATATTTGAATTTACTTTGAACAATTGATACAAAAAATAAATCTTAGTGAGCCATGATTATACAAACGTGCATGATCAATCATGGTTGGATTCCAACCTACTTAATAACTACCTTCAATACTATTACAAGTTCCATGATTATACAAACTTGCATGATCGATCATGGCTCGATTCCAACCTACTTAATAACTACCTTCAATACTATTACAAGTTCTTAAGTATGGAAAATTTTTAGACATTTTTACAAGTTTTTCTAAGAATAGTTTTGTGTTTGTATTAAGATTATATACATTGATAACCAATCTTGTTTTGATTACGCTTTGTAGCTCCATCATAATTTATATGTAAAGTCCCTTTTGGCGGTGGGGACTAAATGGTGGGGAACAATGTTTAATTTGCACAACAAAATGATGCCATACCCTTTTTATCTATTACAAGTACATTATTTTTTTGTAGATTGTGTTTTGCCTAAAATATAAGAGCACACTTTACATGGTTTAACCTTAACTACAAATTATAATTCAATTGTGTGTTACAGAATTTGTAGGAGCGACAATGGAAAGTATAATTTTCACAAAAGGGGACTATGTTGACCTCCTCGTTAATGGTCAAGTTATTGGGCTAGGAAAGGTTGAATCTAAAGAGGTTGGAACTTATTATGGTGGAGGAAGGGTTGTTGCAGGTTATGTTATGGTTTTGATAATTGATGTCACTCAACCACATTTGATTATGGAATATGTTGATGAAGGGGACACACATCCATGGAGGACTATAGATTTGAGGCACACCATAGGTAAATCAAATACCAAAGCATGTGTTAAGAATTATTCATAGTTTATTGAATGTTTTTTTGAGAAAATACTAAGTTTGTTATGTTTGGTGTACAGGTGCAAATGTTTGTTCAACATTTTCTATTGGAGACAAAGTAGATCTTTTACAACATGGAGTGAAGGTGGGTGAGTGTAGCTAGGGTTTTACCCCTAGCTTGTGCAAATGAGCACCTACTAAGGAGAATGGACTCCTTAGTAGCAGTTCAGTAAATGTAAATAATTAAACTAAAACAAAAATTAAATTAATTCTAAAACATGCATGAAACATAAACAACAAATTTAAAGAATGGCTTTTTGTATTGATATTACCTCCAATGTGGAGGTTGATGAAGCTCCTTGCAAGGTCCAAGAGGATGCTCCAAGCTCCAATATGCTCCTTCTCTTTCTCCAATGGTGGGAATGGGCCAAAGGTGGCTCTCAAGGTGAAAATAGTTCAATGGTGAACTAGGGTTTCGAGAGAGATTTTGGCAGAGTAAGGGTGCTTGTGATTGTGGATATGAAATAAGGGATCTCCATCACCTATTTATAGTTTTTTGGTGGTGGAGTGCTGACCCATGGTTTTGGGAAACACATGGTTTTGGGCAACTGTATAGGGTTTTTTCCTCCTTTTCCTCATTATTTTATATTTTTTCTTCCCTTTTTAGGGGATTTTTGCTATTTTTAGAGGAAAAAGGGGGTTTTTTAGCCTTTTTGAGGCTATTTTGATGGTTTTGTGGCCTTTTGGATTCATTTTAGGCCTTTTGGAGGCTTTTTAATGGGATTTTTTGGGATTTTAAGGGAAATATGGTAGGAAAATGGACAAATGAGCCATATAATGTGGTAGATGAGATAGTGAGCACTTTTTGGGTGTTAACAGATTGCCCCCTGATGTGCGAGGGCAGGAGCTCATCGTATGGCCGATGGACATCATAAGTCATGAGTGGTTTTCTTGGGGTGTGGAGAGAAGAGAAGAAACAAATTGAAGCCCGAAACAACGATCCCGAACAACTGCAAGAAATAAAAGTACATAACCTCAATAATGGATGAGGAATCATCTGATCATATGGACGAGGCGGGCATTCCCATGCTCGTATCAGGATATAACATAACAATAACAATGGGGTCCAACAAGGGGACCTGAAATATACATGACCTCAAATACTGACTGAGGAATAATCTCAATATATGGACGAGGCGGGCATACCCATGCTCGTATCAAGATACATAAACGGAACTGTGAGGCCCGAAAAGGGGGACCTGTAAGATACATGACCACTGTGTACATCATAAGTGTCCAGAGGGGACATCAAATCTGGGACATACTGCTGGGCTGACCATGTCTGTGCTGAAGAGCTGATACACTGGAATAATCAACAGTGCTACTGAGTGTGGTACCAAAGGGGATGATGAGCTACTGGATCAGAGTGACAAGGGGTACACTCGTAATGGTACACTGAACTGGAACTGATCTGGGACTGAAACTGGGTACTCAAGGAAGCATGTAACTGGATGGCTTCCGAATACAAACGCCAACACAGCCCGGACATCCACGGGAACATATAACTGGTCATTCCGAAGTGACTCACCAATGTGCTAGAGTGAGGGGAAATCCGGGGTCTTCGACTAAAAACTGATGGGATATAATCCTACGCGATCCTCAACGATGCGATCAAGGTGCTGAAGTCGAGCATGTGAGGAACAACCACGCGGAGAGGCAATGATGACTCCTCTCAGAATGGTCCGTAGGCACTTACCATAGATGGTGATAAGTCCAAGGCGTAGGGACCTCTGGGCCTATCCTCTGGAATAGAGGAGCTGTCATCGACAGAGGGAGACCTGCAACTATCAAGGCAATGATGTTTCCTTGATAGGAGCATGAGGTGGAGAACCGAAATGTGATAGAACTGAGGGCAGGACTGACAAACGGGTGGTGACAACTGGGCAAATAGAGTGGGTGGACTCAAACTTCCTTTGTTCAGAGTATGATAATGGGAATGATCTGGCAGCATATGAAACTGACTGAGGGGAAAGGGATCATAGCTATAATGGATCTGGGAGGGTAACTGGGCTGAGGGAGACTCAAGCTGGTGTAAAATGGCAGGAGATTGCAGAATACTCTGAACAAAGGCGACCTGATTGGGGGTGCTGCGGAGATGATCGATCATAGTGCTAGGAGGCACGGGAGGAGACTTCTTCATGGGTTAATGAACTAGAAGAAGTGTGTGTAAAATGGTACTGTCGTGTGGATTTTACGAGCCCAGGACAGTTCATGCTCATGGTTGCTTTCAATTTTAAGGAGTCTGAAAGCGATAAGAAGACTCTGATGTGATGGAATGGTACTGTCGTGTGGATTTTACGAGCCCAGGACAGTTCATGCTCGTGGTTGCTTTCAATTTTAGAGAGTCTAAAAGCAAGTAAGAAGACTCCAGGGGGTTGCTTTTTCGTAGATTTAGTCTCCAAGACCCAAAGAAGCATAAAAGGATGCAATGAAGAACTATTCTAGCCGGTGTGACTAGAGTATTCCTTTTTCGTAATTAGTCTACCAGGTCCGGAAAAGGGTTAAACTTATACCAGATAGACGCCCTTTCAGGTACTTTAGCGAGCATGAAAGGAAGCAAGATTGCTCGGCGATCTTTTCATTCTTTTAGGAGTCAGAAAAGAGCTTAACAGAAACTCCCGAAGTGCCTTTTTCGTAAAGGACTTGTCCGGCCCGAAAAAGGGATAAAATTATACAGAACAAAAGGAATGGCCAGGCAAGGAGGATGTGTTCAATCAAGGATCAGTATTGATGACCAAGAGCAAGGGTAGGGGGAACACTGGTGGGCCTCCTTGCGGGGTAGATGAAATGGTGGCAAAATAACGAAACATTTGCAGTATGACAGGAGTGAATGGCTCATGTAAAAATGTGGAACAATCCGATAGCGGCCGATGTGGCACGCAAACCAAGGCAGCAAGGTGTCGGGACACAATGTTGAAATTGTACCAAGTGAGAGCGAGAAATAATCTCAAGCATCATCACGAGCTCAGAAAAATGAATCCGGCGATATAAAGGGTGTCAAAAATGGGTAACGGCCGATGTGGCACGTACACCGAGGTGACGAGGGCGTTTTGGAAAAATTACCCAAAAAATATGGGGGTGAGAGCGAGAAATGATCTCAAGCATCATCACGAGCTCGGAAAAATGAATCCGATGATATAAAATATGTGAAAAACGGAGAACGGCCGATGTGGCACGTAAACCGAGGTGACTAGTGGCATCTGAAAAATGGGCAAAAAATGACGGTGTAAAAATAATGCAACGAGATGACCATCATGACGGTCTCGTCGTGTTGATTCCAATGGTGGAAAATATGTGAAAAAAAAAAACAACAAGAAAGTACACTGTACAACGCAGACCAATGAGGCCGCAGGTTTCTTTTAAGGGTAAAAGCGCTTGAGATACAACCCATTACGAGGGTTGCGCAAAGGACGGCCTTCGGAGTCAGCTAAGATGTATGCCCCCTATGCGAGGGGGGAGGTGAAGATATCACGGAACTCGTGGAAGAGTTGTGTGTAATCCACAATCTCCTGCTCGCTGCAGGAGGCTCCTAAAGTGATGAGTTCATGGGCACATCTTGGGAACTTTGAGGGAGGAATAGGACGCTGTTTCTGATGGACGAGGGGTACATCAGGCCATGTGTCAATGTGGTGCTCTATAATTGCGGGGTCAAGACCAGGCATCTCGGTATAGGACCAGGCAAAGACATCACGGAATTCTCTGAAAAGGTTTATGTAATCCTCAATCTCTTGTTTACTGCAGAATGCTCCCAAAGTGATGAGTTCAGGGGCACGTCCTGGGGCAGCGATATCAATTTGGATGACAGGTGAGATGTTAGCCATGTTACCTTCCTCGAAGGCGTCAGGAGCAGGAATAGGGTCCTTGAACCAGTCGACCTTGGTGGGAAGGAAGTCTTTGGACTCAACTCTGAATTGGGTAGCTGTGCTAGAGGAGGATTCTTCTGGGATGAAATAGGAACGGTGGTGCATATCATCCCAGTGATAATCCGGGGCGGTAAGGGCCTCAAGAATCTCCTCATCAGTATGGAAAGTTTGCGTGGTCAAATCGATTGACGAGGGATTAGTGGTGGAAGAGATCATATAAATGGTGTTAACCTCTCCTGAAGGTGAAGAGTCTGGGGGGTAGATCTCCTCAATGGTAGGCGGTGTCGTCTCAAGATCCAGATTGTTCATCTCATAGAGAGCTGCTCTGTAATCCGGGAGATCGGGACAATGATGGGAGTAATGCCTGTAAATACCGCATATGGCACAGGGGTGGTTAGTGCGTAGGGACTTATCTTTAGGCTTGGGAGTGGGGTTAAGTTCGACAGTTGGGATGTTGGGGTCATCATCGAGCATTTGCATGTGCTTCTGTAATGCTGGTAACTATGGGTATTGGTGGGTTGCATGGCCCAACTCATCGCACAGCGAGCATTTGGGAGGAGCACGAAATGTTGGAGGGTTTTTGACTGTCTTGGGAGGTGGTACAGCAGTGTAAGGTTGTGGACCTCTGCCCCCAGTGGGTTTGGGAGTAGGAGGGGGAGTTGTGGAGGACGAAGGGGTAGAGACACCAGGAGGTGGCTGAGAGGTAGTAGCCATGGGTTGCACCGGTTGGAGGACAACATCTGGTGTCGGCGGGCGAACGAGAGGCGAAAGATACCATACAGGTAATCCCAAAGTTAGCCCAGGGAGACTAAGGGTAGCCATGGCCAGAGCGCTTACTACTCCCGATGGAGGGACTAGGAAGGGGATCGTATGGATCGGTGTAACACCAATGTGGCTAGTTACCAATGGTGGTTTAGGCAACAAGGGTGGTTGATTATTAGGTGGTAGGTTGTCGTGGGACAAGGTACATAAGTCAGACACTTTCGGCGTAGATGACGGCGGAGGAATGGATTGAAAGGTGGAGGTCATCGGTGCGTCTGAGTAGACTCCCGGCCCCGTAGAGGAAACAAATGAGGTGGTGGCACGAGAAACAAGTTGTTCAACCATGGGGAGAACATTTTCAGGTGCCGCAGGAGCACTGGGATCATAGTAGGTGAGCTGGTCAACCTTAACCACGCGTCCCTCATGGGGGAACATCATGGTGCGAAAGACGGAAGAGGCAACCGCCCACATGGCATACATGTAGCTGCGGCCAAGTAAAAGGTTATAATCCAATTGGGCATTGATGACCTCGATATCGATGAGGACGGTTTTACCACCTAACTGGACAGGGACATTGGCTAGGAGACCTTGGGGCTGAGCCGAACGTCCGTTGTAGGTGCGTAACGCAGTGGTTGACTGTTGGAGTGTAGGGGATCCCAACTTCTGCCATACGAATGTAGACATAACGCATGTGGAGGCACCCTCATCGATGATGCATCGATGGATGACAAGATTCCGAACGGAAACAGAAACTTGGAATGCTAAGGTGGAAGGCAGGCGTGGTTTGAACTGGTCCAAATCAAATGCCATCAAATTCGAATCATTTGGGTCAATCCCCCCAATGGCGGAGAGTAAAGTATTGTGCTGGGAAGGGCAGTTCTTCAAGACTTCTAACGCAGACATGGCTGCGGAAGATTGGGCTAGGTCGTCTACAATGTTGTAGTTTGACGCAGCATGCGCATTGGGGTTGTTGTTGATACGGTGAAGTGGGAAACGAGCTGCTTTGGGAGCGCCATCGACCGTCGGGGGAGGGATACGTAACGCTTGATCAGTGGGATGAGCGTTAGCAGTTTTATCAGTGGGAAGGGCTTCAGAGGTGGAGCCATATTGGTTTCGACGGGTCTGTAGGTTGACATCATTGGAAGACATCATCAACAAGTGATGGGTACCTGAGTCAAAGATGGGTTGATCAGGAGCGGCGTATGTGATCTGTTGTTGTTGGGGTTGCGCGTTAGCTTGAGGGGCCAACGGCTGAGTGTTCACCATGCCTTGGGTTGGTAAGGGGTTTTGCAGCACCAAAGGTTGCTGCTGAGGTTTTGGGGGGTTGGGCGGTGCTGGGGGAGCCGCATGCCCTTGGCGATGGGCCTCATCAACCCAGAGTTGCCGAGCTCGCTCTAAGTGTGGGCAAGCATGTATGTAGTGGCCATAGACCCCGCAAATAGAACAAGGGTGGTTTGTTCGCAAATTGGGGTTTTTGGCCTGCTTGGGCGGGCGATCAGGGTTTTGATTAGCGGGGGCTACATTGTTGTTGTCGGGGGGATTAGCCAGTTGACCGGCTTGGTCTGCAGGTTGGTTGTTCCCACGATTACGGCCCTTGCCGCGGTTCTGTTGGCCCTGGTTGCGTTGGTTGTTCTGATTTTGCTGCGGGTTCTGTTGGGCGTAAACTTGCCCTTGAGAAGCAGGTGGATTTTGAGGTTGCGCAGGTGCTGGAGCAGGCTGCGGGGGATGATATGCAGGTGGAGGCTGAGCAGGTGCAGCAACTTGAGGAGGTTGCTGATATGACTGCGGAGCAGGTTGTGAGTGTGCCGCAGGGGCTGCCTGTGGCGGATAATAAGCAGGTTGGGCTTGTGAAGGCGCAGGAGCTGGGGCAGCCTGCTGATGGTAGTAAGGCTGAGGTGCGACTGGGGGAGCATAAGCAGGAGTCGCATAACTAAAGCACTGAGGTGGACAGGAGGGTCCATGGTGATGTGTCATGGGAGCATACGAGGTGGTTGCTCCAGACTGTGAGGTAGCCCGCAAAAGATCGGGGCCAGGGGAAGGACGTGTAATAGAAAATGGTTGGGGATGCGAAGAAACCCGGCCAATGATACCTTCTGCAGCGTGGGATGCCCCCGGCGCATCATGCTGGGAGGACTCACCGCGAGGGGCGTCAGGTATAATGGTATAAAGGTAACCCGACTGGGTGTAAGTGAGGTCGAACTGTTGAGCCTTAAGGATGGCCTCTTCTTCAGACTGGGGTCTTTCTGATGCCACATCCTTAGCAATAACAGGGAGAAGGAATTTGAGGAACCAATCTAGGAAGATACGGTCGTCTAGTTTGATCTTGCATAAGCTACAGCGTCGACGCCACTCATGGATGTGGTCCGTGATATGGGTAGCCGTGTTTTGTCTACAAGATAGGAGGATCTCAATGCCTACGTCATAGCGGACAGGCAACTGGAAGAACTGCAGAAATGTCGAGGCAAAGGAAGCAAAGGTGGCATGGGTCCCATGAGGTTGCTCGATATACCATTTGGCTGCAGAGCCAGTGAAGGTGCGCTGTAAGAGACGGAGGTGAACAGAGTCATCCACTATGGAGTTAGAGGAACACCATAGGTGGAAAGACATGATATGGTTTTGTGGGTCCTCATCGGCCTTACCCTCGAACTTAGGGATGTCCGAGGGAAGCTTGGTAGGCATATGAGGCCATGTAGGGTCGTGTCGAATAGGGTCGTTGGTCAATCTGGCCAGGTCAGGTAGGTTGAGGCTAGCCATGAATGGCAAACTGGAAGAAGGATGTGACACAGTAGTGGGTTGGACCAAGTTGGGGCCAATGCCCCCAAGTGGAGGGACAGGATTTGGGATGGTGCCCCCAAGTGGGGGGACTAAGGTTGTGGAGGATGGTCCAGCACCACCATGGGTTGTGTGAGCCACCGATGTAGTGGGGATAGGGATTCCCGCTGCGGGAATAGGTACCGTGAGGGGAATGGTAGATGAGGGTCCCATGGAGGGCATACCTAGAGCAGGTGTGGTAACTGGTGTAGTGGTGGATGTGCCACCAATGGTCCCTATAGCGAAAGGAGTGGAAGTCACGCCAGCCATGGGGCTAGTAGGGGCAGTGTAAATAGGGTTCTCAGACTCTTCGTCAGAATCTGAGGTAAAGTAAGGAGCGTCAATATCTGGTGACGGAGACCTACGTCGCTGACGAGTGGAGTCAAGTGACAAGGCTCTAGATCTGTGATGGGTGGTATCAACGGATGATGATCGGAATCTATGACGAGTGGTGTCAAGAGAACCGTGCTGTGGGGGCTCGCCCCTGAGGCGCCGAGAATGTCTCGGGGACTCAATGGTGACAGATGGTGTCTAATCTCTGTGGGTTGAGGTGAGTAAAAATAGCTCAAAAACCCTAATGCAACCGAGTGTGCAGAAAGAGAGCTCAAAAACAAGGCACTCAGGCCAACAACCAACTCAAAACACCCACTACAACAGCTGTGCTACAATAGGTGGAGTAACAACAAACATGGTCAGAATACCAACAAGCAACAGGTGTCCTAAAAAATAAAAAATGGTGGACTCACTAGACCAAAGGGAGGTAAAGGAGCATGCAAACACCTAACTAAAAATATTCTGACTCAACTAAACATATCCTCTGCAAGGTGATGAAATCCAAGTCAGACAATATGAGTAGGAAAGCCAAGTGGCTATGATATCCCCCTACCGGGAGGGACACCGGGTAGTCAATCCTAGAAGAATGGAAACTAAGATACCCCGTTCATGACACGTCGAGAAAGGTGAATCTGCCGTTTAGTCCGTTGACCGCAATACCCCTATACAGGGATATCTCGCGAACCGTGAAAGGTAGCCCTTCGGTTACTGAATGGAGTGCGGTATTCCACTCAGGCCTCCGGAACCAGTCTCCCGACTTCAACCCTCCTAAGGGAGAGGCCCTCTGATAAACTGGTCGTGACCGTGCCAAAAAGTACTAGGGGATTTTGGTTCCCTATTTGGACAACAACTATGTCTCAAGTGAAATAACCGAGGGGTGTTGTTGGAAGCCTATCCCCCCAATCCTACCTAACTACAATGATTCTTTTGTGTTCCCCAAGTGGGGTTAAAATGTTAGTTCAGTTAGGTACTTTTTAAGGCTCACTTGATTTATGTGACAGAGTGTGTGCTCGTGAGGTGATGAACTCAAAATAGAAGTGCCACAAGGGGGGCAACTTCTAACTATCAATAATGCTGAAATTGAAACTTTAACTTGCAAAATTTTCTGAATTAAAAATACTGAAATTTTAAAAAGATTCTGTAAAAGGAACAGAAATTATGTTGCAGAAAGGCTATAAGGAAGTGGGACTGCAGGTAGGACAGAGGGCTGTTCAGATGCAGAAAATATTGCAGCAAAAGGGGCTGGGCTCAAATTAGGGAAAAATTGCAGAAATCAGACCGCGGGTCTGTGGCGAATCGGAACAGGCGGACCGCGGGTTTAATGGAAACAGACGCGGTCAGGTCGTGGTTATCAGGCCGACAGGCGCAGTCGGGAAGCAGGAAACTGGGAAAAAGACGCAGTCGGGTCGCGGCAAAAGGGCTAACAGACACAGTCGGGACGCACGAAAGAGGCAGAGAGCCGCAGTCGGGACGCGGGAAAATGGCCGACAGGCGCAGTCAGATCGCGGCAAACAGGCTGATTAGCCGCGGTCGGATCGCAGGTAACAGACTTGAATGCGCCGGCAGGGCGTCGGAAGCAGTCTGAGAGCCGTGGTTGGGTTGCAGGTAAAGGCCTGAAAGGCGCGGTTGGGATGCGACTGCAGAGGGAAAAAGCGCGGTGTGCGGCGACCGAAAGGGACAGCCGAAAAGAAAAAATTATAAACGAAACTAGAAATTCAAAATCTAGGGGAGTCACCAAAACTGTAGCTAGGGTTTTACCCCTAGCTTGTGCAAATGAGCACCTACTAAGGAGAATGGACTCCTTAGTAGCAGTTCAGTAAATGTAAATAATTAAACTAAAACAGAAATTAAATTAATTCTAAAACATGCATGAAACATAAACAACAAATTTAAAGAATGGCTTTTTGTATTGATATTACCTCCAATGTGGAGGTTGATGAAGCTCCTTGTAAGGTCCAAGAGGATGCTCCAAGCTCCAATATGCTCCTTCTCTTTCTCCAATGGTGGGAATGGGCCAAAGGTGGCTCTCAAGGTGAAAATAGTTCAATGGTGAACTAGGGTTTCGAGAGAGATTTTGGCAGAGTAAGGGTGCTTGTGATTGTGGATATGAAATAAGGGATCTCCATCACCTATTTATAGTTTTTTGGTGGTGGAGTGCTGACCCATGGTTTTGGGAAACACATGGTTTTGGGCAATTGTATAGGGTTTTTTCCTCCTTTTCCTCATTATTTTATATTTTTTCTTCCCTTTTTAGGGGATTTTTGCTATTTTTAGAGGAAAAAGGGGGTTTTTTTAGCCTTTTTGAGGCTATTTTGATGGTTTTGTGGCCTTTTGGAGGCATTTTAGGCCTTTTGGAGGCTTTTTAATGGGATTTTTTTGGGATTTTAAGGGAAATATGGTAGGAAAATGGACAAATGAGCCATATAATGTGGTAGATGAGATAGTGAGCACTTTTTGGGTGTTAACAGTGAGGGCTCCATATTCAATACAGAGCTTGGGAATAAGGTTCATGGAAAGATTGTAAAGAAAGGATGCATAGTGGTTAGAATTGAGAAGGTGTTAAAAAATGATGCTCCTTTACCACATCCAACTGGATTTGAGGAAACACTAGGGGGTGCAATAGAATCTTATGAGATTTGGCCAGAAATAGATTTGAAACCTCATTGTGAAGATCAACCCATAAATATTCCACAAGATAGGGCTTCATTCACATGTACAAGGGTTTCTCTTACACATGGATGCATAGGAACAATTATGTGCATTGCCAAAGGAATGATAGTTAATGTCCATGAGGATGACATGGTTGTGGGTGAAACACTAGGTGAAGATAACTTTGGTGTTTTTGTGGAAGAGATACATGGGTATTGTGAAAGATGCAAGATTGGGGATAAGTCTATACATGGATTGGTTAGATGGCCAATACATAAATTGGTGGACAACATAGGTGAGATGTTAAGGGTCAAGACAAAGTACAAAGAGACACCCATGGAAATGCTGATATGGAATGTTATAGAGGATACAAGTCCTTTATACCAATGGGATGGGGATCTTTATAATAAAAAAGATCAAGATGTCAAAGTTCTTAATGCATCGAGGCCATATAAAAAGATTAAACGAGCTATGACAAGAGAAAAAGTTGCAAAACGTCAAACCAAGATAGATAAAGAGAAAGAAGTCCGACTTTTGGCTACAGATGAATGTTGTAAACAAGATTGTCTTCAACATGTGGATAGGAATGCCATTGCAAATGCTAGAAGGGATATGGAATGCAAAGACAAAAATGGTATCAGGGAATTTGTATTGATTTCACTTGTTTCAAACACTATCATGTCAAAGAGCCATGTGTGAAAATCCTCACAGCAGATCTAAGAGATGATGTATCTCACAAGAGAATAATTATGATTAAGCAAGAAAATAGAAGAAGAGTGATACAAGCAGTATAATGAGCAACAAAATAATATGGTACAGTAGAACTCAGATAGAAGCAATAATACTTCGGTCATACTATGTTATTAATCACAAATGGACATATTAATAATACAATGTGTTAGCTCTCCAAGAAACTACTTAGTGGTTATGGCTAAGTATGCTTGGTAACTTAAGAATTCAATACCCTTTTCAGTAAATGGATCGATGGGATACCACAATAGCTCAATGGAAAAGTTGCTTATCAAATAGTTAAATGAACCAGTGCTCTTAGAAACTATAAATCAGATGATAAAATATAGAGATGAAATGTAGAATATTGCTAAGACAACCAAGTATATTAATCATGCAGGGTTTATGCAACCAAATACATGCATAACATCGGGTCACACACAGCAGTAGGAAGTTCCTCAATTTAAATCATGAGCACAGGCTAAGCTAATTTGAATAGAGTGCAGAATAATGATGGATGAAAATATCTGATAACAACAACAAGAGAAAACTGTGATTTTTTTATTATAATAAGCGACCAAAACATATGGCAAAGTCTCTCCAAGCTCGAACCTCTCCTAATAGTCTTGGTTCTGTGGCTTTATAGCCTTTACTCTGCTAGTTCAGCGAACAAAACTGAGATCTGGGCGAAATTAGAGAAAATTGGCAAAAACAGGCTTTCGGCAGTTAACTCTTCTGCTGATTTCGTGCCTTAGCCGCCGGAAGTCAGACCTTTCGGCAGCTAATGAGCTCTGTGGGGCTCGCCTAAGCTGCCGAAAGCTGTAACCGTTTCAAAAATTTAAACCCAAAACGTTGCTTTCTGCTGATTTCGTGCCTTAGCCGCCGGAAGTCAGACCTTTCAGTAGCTAATGAGCTCTGTGGGGCTCGCCTAAGCTGCCGAAACCTGTAGGATTCCTGAAAAAACTGCCTTTGGAAAAAATCGATTTTCTCAACCGTCCGATGTCCGTTTTGCGCGTTCGAATAGTCGATTTTGATCTACAGATCATAAGCTATCAATTGGTGCTTCCAGATCTGAATTTGGAGTTCGGGAATGCCGTCAAAATCGCCGCGCAAGATCACGCGATTTCAGCAGAAAATTCCTCTTGAGTTATGGTTGACTTGTCTTTATTAATGGTTCAATCTGTGAACGAACATGCAAAACAGAGAATTGACAACTGCTGAGCAAATCATAAACTCGAGACTCATGATAGGATTCATAAGTATGAGTTGCTTTGAGTTGGACTGAGATTCTGGCTGAAATTCAGGAATCGACTTGACATTGAAGATGTGGCACTCGATCCTAGAACTGCTGCCTCAAAAAGATGCTTGAAAGCTGGGAAGACTGACTCTCTTTGCCACCTATAGCACTGCTTATATCAAGGCTGAAAATCTGCCTTTCAATCCTGAGGTTGATTACATACCCTGACATGTGTTTACCCTTTGCAATATGAAAAAACCTGGAGGATAGATCTCGAATTTGCCTTTGAAATCCTGAGTCACACAAATGTTGCCTGCTGTCTTTATCATTTTGGTTATTGCCAAGAAGATGGGTATGCTCTGTCCCAAGAATAGATGATATTACTACAGCTGGCACATAGATCTGTTATGGCATACTTTGGAGCACAATAACCATATGTTCCCATTACTCTCGTAGAGACATGTGTCTTATCTTCAACTGGATCAAGTTGGCGAGAATGGAATTATATAACTTTGGATGAAACCCCTCATCAAACGATATGTTCACAAACTGCTGCTCTTCAATCTCCATTGTATTTACATCTGAAGTTTTATCTCACATTGGCCATTTAATCTATACAAATGTGTAGATCTGCAGAGCTTCCAGATCTTCCTTCATGCACCCCATTAATATCAAAATTTGAAACCCAAGACTCACAGAAGTAAAATTTTTTTACCTATTCTATCACCCAAAAAGACGGTGGTCAATTTGGGAGATAACATCTGGCTCCTACTCGGGGATGGAATCCTCCCAGTGAGGTTCCGAAGAATCCCAGAACCAAGTAGTTCCAGTAGCCTTAGTATTGGGCATGGAGTCATCAAGCCATCAACACTGATCCCTCTGCAACCTGTATCTTCCATGCAGCCTGTTCTGCTTATTCAACAACAACTGAAAATGATCTACATGCTCATAAGAAGAGCTTTATTTTCCTATCTACTCCTACACTAACTAATAGGAGCAGCATGATCAAGTAACACTGGATTTCCAATGCAGCCATGTCAGATACTTTTTTAATGCCATCATGCTAGATCCTGACCAGAAAAACAATGGAAACCATATCATGCAGAAAAGATGTTCAAACAGAGGATAAAGACAATCTCCCTTTAATAAAAATATCCTCAGATTTATGCTGCTCATGAAATCTAAATAGACAGCAATAGGGTCATCAAAATCACGGAGCAATACCTCATTAAACTGCTGATCCAACTGTAAATTAAAAAGATGCTGAAAACTGCCTTTAATAAGCTCATTGTTGAATGCAGGCTGCTCGAGATCGGTTGGAGAAACATACAAAACAGATTGCTGATCTGAACCATTTTGCTGCCCTTCCTGCAACTGTCTGCTGAAATCTGTCTTATTCTGCAAGTCTGGAAGATGTGGGCTGTCCTCAACATATGCTGCTACAACATCAACACATCCGGGATCTTGATTCATGTGCTCTAGCTGAAGATTAGACAGCCCTTGCAAATCTGGACATGGTAGGATGTCCTCCTCCATCTCTGTAGATCTGAAACTGTCACTTGCTGATATAAAAATCTGCTCTTCACTTTTCAAATTTTCAATAGGAACAATCTTATCTTCATGACAACATAAGTTGGGAGATGCATTTGATGCAATAGAAAAAGCATCATTATGGCTATCATGATGTAGATAAACGATCTCTTGATCATGATGAAGAGTATTTTCTACAGCAGCATAATCTTCATGAATGTCTACTTTCGAAAGACTAAACTCATGACAACACTCAAGAAAAAGAAGATCAGCTGAATAAATCTTCTCGTAATATGAATTGAAAGCCACATGGAAATCCTTCAGAGAATGGATACTAACAGCAGGAAGGGATTGACACCATTCACGAGCATTTCCTTCTAAAGAAAATTTGAACAGCTTGATCAAGACATCTTCGTGAACAAAGCCATGTTCAAGCATGCATTGATGAAAATTGAATAAGTGTTCACCGGGATGATCATACTTACTTCCTTTGAATCTGGGAAGATAATCATCCCATTCATTTATAGTTGGCACTGGATGCGGAAAACCAGATATATCTGAAAAATCACAAAAAGCATACCTCTTAGCTAAGATCTTTTCCATTTCATACCAGTGGAATCACCAACAGAATTCTGAACAATGGAGTCGCCACTGAGTTCATCCTTCATGGAGTCGCCAGATAGATGATTATAACCAATAAGTGTCTACCCCTTGTCTATCATCAAAGAGTAGATCTATGTCGTCTCCCAGGAAGATCAGCTTCTCACCTCGCTCCCCGGCAACGGCGCCAATTTGTTAGCTCTTCAAGAAACTACTTAGTGGTTATGGCTAAGTATGCTTGGTAACTTAAGAATTCAATACCCTTTTCAGTAAATGGATCGATGGGATACCACAATAGCTCAATGGAAAAGTTGCTTATCAAATAGTTAAATGAACCAGTGCTCTTAGAAACTGTAAATCAGATGATAAAATATAGAGATGAAATGTAGAATATTGCTAAGACAACCAAGTATATTAATCATGCAGGGTTTATGCAACCAAATACATGCATAACATCGGGTCACACACAGCAGTAGGAAGTTCCTCAATTTAAATCATGAGCACAGGCTAAGCTAATTTGAATAGAGTGCAGAATAATGATGGATGAAAATATCTGATAACAACAACAAGAGAAAACTGTGATTTTTTTATTATAATAAGCGACCAAAACATATGGCAAAGTCTCTCCAAGCTCGAACCTCTCCTAATAGTCTTGGTTCTGTGGCTTTATAGCCTTTACTCTGCTAGTTCAGCGAACAAAACTGAGATCTGGGCGAAATTAGAGAAAATTGGCAAAAACAGGCTTTCGGCAGTTAACTCTTCTGCTGATTTCGTGCCTTAGCCGCCGGAAGTCAGACCTTTCGGCAGCTAATGAGCTCTGTGGGGCTCGCCTAAGCTGCCGAAAGCTGTAACCGTTTCAAAAATTTAAACCCAAAACGTTGCTTTCTGCTGATTTCGTGCCTTAGCCGCCGGAAGTCAGACCTTTCGGTAGCTAATGAGCTCTGTGGGGCTCGCCTAAGCTGCCGAAACCTGTAGGATTCCTGAAAAAACTGCCTTTGGAAAAAATCGATTTTCTCAACCGTCCGATGTCCGTTTTGCGCGTTCGAATAGTCGATTTTGATCTACAGATCATAAGCTATCAATTGGTGCTTCCAGATCTGAATTTGTAGTTCGGGAAGGCCGTCAAAATCGCCGCGCAAGATCACGCGATTTCAGCAGAAAATTCCTCTTGAGTTATGGTTGACTTGTCTTTATTAATGGTTCAATCTGTGAACGAACATGCAAAACAGAGAATTGACAACTGCTGAGCAAATCATAAACTCGAGACTCATGATAGGATTCATAAGTATGAGTTGCTTTGAGTTGGACTGAGATTCTGGCTGAAATTCAGGAATCGACTTGACATTGAAGATGTGGCACTCGATCCTAGAACTGCTGCCTCAAAAAGATGCTTGAAAGCTGGGAAGACTGACTCTCTTTGCCACCTATAGCACTGCTTATATCAAGGCTGAAAATCTGCCTTTCAATCCTGAGGTTGATTACATACCCTGACATGTGTTTACCCTTTGCAATATGAAAAAACCTCGAGGATAGATCTCGAATTTGCCTTTGAAATCCTGAGTCACACAAATGTTGCCTGCTGTCTTTATCATTTTGGTTATTGCCAAGAAGATGGGTATGCTCTGTCCCAAGAATAGATGATATTACTACAGCTGGCACATAGATCTGTTATGGCATACTTTGGAGCACAATAACCATATGTTCCCATTACTCTCGTAGAGACATGTGTCTTATCTTCAACTGGATCAAGTTGGCGAGAATGGAATTATATAACTTTGGATGAAACCCCTCATCAAACGATATGTTCACAAACTGCTGCTCTTCAATCTCCATTGTATTTACATCTGAAGTTTTATCTCACATTGGCCATTTAATCTATACAAATGTGTAGATCTGCAGAGCTTCCAGATCTTCCTTCATGCACCCCATTAATATCAAAATTTGAAACCCAAGACTCACAGAAGTAAAATTTTTTTACCTATTCTATCACCCAAAAAGACGGTGGTCAATTTGGGAGATAACATCTGGCTCCTACTCGGGGATGGAATCCTCCCAGTGAGGTTCCGAAGAATCCCAGAACCAAGTAGTTCCAGTAGCCTTAGTATTGGGCATGGAGTCATCAAGCCATCAACACTGATCCCTCTGCAACCTGTATCTTCCATGCAGCCTGTTCTGCTTATTCAACAACAACTGAAAATGATCTACATGCTCATAAGAAGAGCTTTATTTTCCTATCTACTCCTACACTAACTAATAGGAGCAGCATGATCAAGTAACACTGGATTTCCAATGCAGCCATGTCAGATACTTTTTTAATGCCATCATGCTAGATCCTGACCAGAAAAACAATGGAAACCATATCATGCAGAAAAGATGTTCGAACAGAGGATAAAGACAATCTCCCTTTAATAAAAATATCCTCAGATTTATGCTGCTCATGAAATCTAAATAGACAGCAATAGGGTCATCAAAATCACGGAGCAATACCTCATTAAACTGCTGATCCAACTGTAAATTAAAAAGATGCTAAAAACTGCCTTTAATAAGCTCATTGTTGAATGCAGGCTGCTCGAGATCGGTTGGAGAAACATACAAAACAGATTGCTGATCTGAACCATTTTGCTGCCCTTCCTGCAACTGTCTGCTGAAATCTGTCTTATTCTGCAAGTCTGGAAGATGTGGGCTGTCCTCAACATATGCTGCTACAACATCAACACATCCGGGATCTTGATTCATGTGCTCTAGCTGAAGATTAGACAGCCCTTGCAAATCTGGACATGGTAGGATGTCCTCCTCCATCTCTGTAGATCTGAAACTGTCACTTGCTGATATAAAAATCTGCTCTTCACTTTTCAAATTTTCAATAGGAACAATCTTATCTTCATGACAACATAAGTTGGGAGATGCATTTGATGCAATAGAAAAAGCATCATTATGGCTATCATGATGTAGATAAACGATCTCTTGATCGTGATGAAGAGTATTTTCTACAGCAGCATAATCTTCATGAATGTCTACTTTCGAAAGACTAAACTCATGACAACACTCAAGAAAAAGAAGATCAGCTGAATAAATCTTCTCGTAATATGAATTGAAAGCCACATGGAAATCCTTCAGAGAATGGATACTAACAGCAGGAAGGGATTGACACCATTCACGAGCATTTCCTTCTAAAGAAAATTTGAACAGCTTGATCAAGACATCTTCGTGAACAAAGCCATGTTCAAGCATGCATTGATGAAAATTGAATAAGTGTTCACCGGGATGATCATACTTACTTCCTTTGAATCTGGGAAGATAATCATCCCATTCATTTATAGTTGGCACTGGATGCGGAAAACCAGATATATCTGAAAAATCACAAAAAGCATACCTCTTAGCTAAGATCTTTTCCATTTCATACCAGTGGAATCACCAACAGAATTCTGAACAATGGAGTCGCCACTGAGTTCATCCTTCATGGAGTCGCCAGATAGATGATTATAACCAATAAGTGTCTACCCCTTGTCTATCATCAAAGAGTAGATCTATGTCGTCTCCCAGGAAGATCAGCTTCTCACCTCGCTCCCCGGCAACGGCGCCAATTTGTTATCTCTTCAAGAAACTACTTAGTGGTTATGGCTAAGTATGCTTGGTAACTTAAGAATTCAATACCCTTTTCAGTAAATGGATCGATGGGATACCACAATAGCTCAATGGAAAAGTTGCTTATCAAATAGTTAAATGAACCAGTGCTCTTAGAAACTGTAAATCAGATGATAAAATATAGAGATGAAATGTAGAATATTGCTAAGACAACCAAGTATATTAATCATGCAGGGTTTATGCAACCAAATACATGCATAACATCGGGTCACACACAGCAGTAGGAAGTTCCTCAATTTAAATCATGAGCACAGGCTAAGCTAATTTGAATAGAGTGCAGAATAATGATGGATGAAAATATTTGATAACAACAACAAGAGAAAACTGTGATTTTTTTATTATAATAAGCGACCAAAACATATGGCAAAGTCTCTCCAAGCTCGAACCTCTCCTAATAGTCTTGGTTCTGTGGCTTTATAGCCTTTACTCTGCTAGTTCAGCAAACAAAACTGAGATTTGGGCGAAATTAGAGAAAATTGGCAAAAACAGGCTTTCGGCAGTTAACTCTTCTGCTGATTTCGTGCCTTAGCCGCCGGAAGTCAGACCTTTCGGCAGCTAATGAGCTCTGTGGGGCTCGCCTAAGCTGCCGAAAGCTATAACCGTTTCAAAAATTTAAACCCAAAACGTTGCTTTCTGCTGATTTCGTGCCTTAGCCGCCGGAAGTCAGACCTTTCGGTAGCTAATGAGCTCTGTGGGGCTCGCCTAAGCTGCCGAAACCTGTAGGATTCCTGAAAAAACTGCCTTTGGAAAAAATCGATTTTCTCAACCGTCCAATGTCCATTTTGCGCGTTCGAATAGTTGATTTTGATCTACAGATCATAGTCTATCCATTGGTGCTTCCAGATCTGAATTTGGAGTTCGGGAAGGCCGTAAAAATCGCCCCGCAAGATCACACGATTTCAGCAGAAAATTCCTCTTGAGTTATGGTTGACTTGTCTTTATTAATGGTTCAATCTGTGAACGAACATGCAAAACAGAGAATTGACAACTGCTGAGCAAATCATAAACTCGAGACTCATGATAGGATTCATAAATATGAGTTGCTTTGAGTTGGACTGAGATTCTGGCTGAAATTCAGGAATCGACTTGACATTGAAGATGTGGCACTCGATCCTAGAACTGCTGCCTCAAAAAGATGCTTGAAAGCTGGGAAGACTGACTCTCTTTGCCACCTGTAGCACTGCTTATATCAAGGCTGAAAATCTGCCTTTCAATCCTGAGGTTGATTACATACCCTGACATGTGTTTACCCTTTGCAATATGAAAAAACCTGGAGGATAGATCTCGAATTTGCCTTTGAAATCCTGAGTCACACAAATGTTGCCTGCTGTCTTTATCATTTTGGTTATTGCCAAGAAGATGGGTATGCTCTGTCCCAAGAATAGATGATATTACTACAGCTGGCACATAGATCTGTTATGGCATACTTTGGAGCACAATAACCATATGTTCCCATTACTCTCGTAGAGACATGTGTCTTATCTTCAACTGGATCAAGTTGGCGAGAATGGAATTATATAACTTTGGATGAAACCCCTCATCAAACGATATGTTCACAAACTGCTGCTCTTCAATCTCCATTGTATTTACATCTGAAGTTTTATCTCACATTGGCCATTTAATCTATACAAATGTGTAGATCTGCAGAGCTTCCAGATCTTCCTTCATGCACCCCATTAATATCAAAATTTGAAACCCAAGACTCACAGAAGTAAATTTTTTTTACCTATTCTATCACCCAAAAAGACGGTGGTCAATTTGGGAGATAACACAATGCATGAGGAATTCGAATGCCTAAGGTGGCAATTCGAATTAGCCTTCATGGAGTGATCAAAGGATCACTGGAGTGTCATCGGAGCACAACTAGGTGTCCTCATGATCATCGGAGCGCAACTGGAAGTCTTCATCATCATCAGTGGAGTCATCAATGCTCAAGTAACTGTCAACCATCAGTCAAACTAACTCTGGTAGGTGTAACTGAGTGTAACTCAATGTAACTGAGTGTAACTCAATGTAACTGAGTGTAACTGAGTGTAACTAAGTGTAACTGAGTGTAACTGACTGTAAATGAGTGTAACTGAGTGACAACTGGACTGGTAGGTGAAGAAGGGCGAGTTGCTCCCTAAAATTAAGAAAGAAGGGCACATCAAGCAACTGGAGGGCTAAAACTGAATAGTGAGAAGCTCCTGGGGGCTGGCTAACTGAGGGCTAGGTGTTGGACTGATGACTGGGATGCATGCAAACCCTAGAATGCATGCAAACCCTAAAAGGTGCATGCATGACTGAAAATGTAAATGATCAAAATACTGGTGGGACTAGGATGGAGTATAGGAATATCCTAACACCCCCCCTTAATCCATCCTGGGCCCTGGTAACTAAGACCAAAGGTCACCCAATACAATGAATAATAACAATCAATAAACCAAGGAAGTGGGAAAATTTCATGGGAAACATACCCCCTCCTCAAAAAATAGACTGTAAGGCACACATAAAAAATAAAAGCTCCAAACTCAAGCATGTGTGATGCTTGGTCATATGTCTGGAGGTATCTTCTTCTTGGGAAGAAGTGGATCATGCTCAAAAAGCATGTGCTTGTACATGCTCTTCAGATCGAATGTGATGAGAACAAATCCAACAGTATTAGAATGATCCTTGAACCTGTGATTCAAATCATCTGAGGTAGGATCAAATTTTTGAATGTGCATATAGTCCTTTGTCTTCTCCTTCGAACCACCATGGGTGAGATTATGCCAAAAAGAACTATTACATGTTTGCTTGAAATCAAAATCAGATTTAAGACTTTCAAAACAGTTTCTTGAGATCTCCTTTGAACCAGCAAGGGTGAGATCAAAACTATCATATGCATGAGAAATTATCTCAAGCGGGTGGCAATGGCCATATTCTTCAATAACCTTCTGAAAGCATGTGATAATGATCATATAGTAGTAAATAAGAGATGTTTGTTGAAGAGGAGCGAATGCATTACCTCCAATAGCTGATGTTACCTCCGAAATAATCATGTGATCATGATGCAAACCAACAAGCTCTGGTGCAAGAGAGGATTTAGGACCTTCTGCAATATCTAGAGTGTGAACTGGCACAGAAAGAGAAGAAAGTTTGAGCATGAGTGGAGAATCTGCAAGTTCTTTGTCAACAACTTCAATATGAGATGATACTGGTTCATGATCTGAGAGATCATCAAGGGGAGCGAATGCAACATGATCTGAGAGACCATCAGGAGGAGCGAATGCATCATGATCTGAGAGACCATCAAGTGGAGCGAATGCATCACCTTGCTTGCTTTTGAAGGGATTTGGACCAAATCCATCATTCTTTTTGCCGAATCTTTCATCCATATGAGCCCATAACTCTTTTGGAGTTTCAATATCAAAGATGGTCGGGTACAATATGTAATCAGTCATAGTAAGCTTCATTCTTCCAATGTGCATGTCACCTTTATTCAACCATTTAATCTTCTTTGTAGAGGATTCGAACTCTCTTTCAAAATAGCAATCAAAGAGATCATGGCTCTTCAAATATGCTATCATTCTTGGTTTCCATTCATCATAGTTGAATGGAGAAAGAGGAGTAATTTCTTCTAAATTCATTGAAGTTGTAGAAGACCTGCAAAAACAATATAGAATAACTGCAACTGCTACTGCTGCAAAAATGCAGAAATTGCTGCAACTACTGAACTCGAAATCTTGGTAATAACCTACAAAAAACTCTCAAGAATGGAGATAAACAATACTCTCAACATGCTCTGATACCATGTGAAAATCCTCACAGCAGATCTAAGAGATGATGTATCTCACAAGAGAATAATTATGATTAAGCAAGAAAACAGAAGAAGAGTGATACAAGCAGTATAATGAGCAACAAAATAATATGGTACAGTAGAACTCAGATAGAAGCAATAATACTTCGGTCATACTATGTTATTAATCACAAATGGACATATAAATAATACAATGCATGAGGAATTTGAATGCCTAAGGTGGCAATTCGAATTAGCCTTCATGGAGTGATCAAAGGATCACTGGAGTGTCATCGGAGCACAACTAGGTGTCCTCATGATCATCGGAGTGCAACTGGAAGTCTTCATTATCATCAGTGGAGTCATCAATGCTCAAGTAACTGTCAACCATCAGTCAAACTAACTCCGGTAGGTGTAACTGAGTGTAACTCAATGTAACTGAGTGTAACTCAATGTAACTGAGTGTAACTGAATGTAACTGAATGTAACTGAGTGTAACTGAGTGACAACTGGATTGGTAGGTGAAGGAGGGCGAGTTGCTCCCTAAAATCAAGGAAGAAGGGCGCATCAAGCAACTGGAGGGCTAAAACTGAATAGTGAGAAGCTCCTGGGAGCTGGCTAACTGAGGGCTAGGTGTTGGACTGATGACTGGGATGCATGCAAAATGCATGCAAACCCTAAAAGGTGCATGCATGACTGAAAATGTAAATGATCAAAATACTGGTGGGACTAGGATGGAGTATAGGGATATCCTAACACCATGGCCATGGCCTACCTCCTATTATTAGAAAAGTAAAGGACATGAGATTTGATGGTAATGTTATTTGTAAGAAAGCATGGTACAAGATACATAAGATTCCTCAAACAATCTTCTATAGATACCAACATAATTTTGAACAAGGACATATGGAATTCATTCATGGTAAAACCAATACATGTAAAGCACGTGCACATACTGTGGCGGCCATAGAAATACTGCATAAAATTGTAACGGACAATTCAGATTTTTCGCCAAACCAAACACATCAAGTCGAAGCAGATGGAACTTCTTCTCCTCTAAGATTGTTGCCTTCGACTTACACACAAAGCTCTTTGTTAAAAGAGATCAATGTGGGTTTGGAAAAGCTCAATTGTCCATCAATATCACAACCAACAATGAGCAAGATTTGGAACACTCATTTTTGAGACGTGGCATTCTCAAAGAACACCAACTTCAGTAAATGTGGTGAATGTATTATGTTGAAAGCAAAAATGAAGTCAGTAACTACAAAAGAGTTGGAAGAAACGGCACGCGCTAGATTGAACAAACATAACAAGATCGTTATGTGCGGAAGACATTGCTACTATGCCCACAGAATCATGTCAGAGAGGTTTCCAAAGGAGTATTTGAGTATTATCCATGATAAAATGGATAAAACAAAGACTTCAATTCCAAGGCTACGCGTCAAATCAAAATCTATTGTAGGAATAAACTTGGGTTTGTCATTGACAGGTATGCCAACACATGGGCATAAGACAGGAGGTTTTGGTCATTTCTCCCTACCATTTGTACATATGGGATCACAATTTACCATTACATCACTTGCTAGGTGCTTAAGGGACCTTGAAGACCCACATCTTGATATGTATGGTGATCTTCTTTATGAGAGTGGAAGTTCAAGAAACCCACTTTCAAATGCAATACTTGACACCTCTATTTACTCAAAATGTAGAGTGTACAAGGATGAATTTTTATCTCATGGAAGATTAGAAAATCAAGATATCAATTTTAAACCTCTTCCTCCACATTTATTGTTACAATTGGATAATGCAGCAAGTGATAATAAAAATCGTTATCTTTTCATGTTTCTATCACTTCTCATTGCACTTGGTGTCTTCATCACTATTGAGGTTGGGTTCTTTCTCGTGGGACACACCCATGAAGACATAGATGGGACCTATGGGAGAATGTCTTCCAGCTTGAAAAGTAAAGATATATATTCTCTACCTGAGATGATGGATACATATCGCAAAATTGAAGAAAAAAGAGTGTTTCCACCTAAACTGATTGATAAGGTGTATGACTTCAAAAGCTTCCTTAATGGATACATCAAGGAAGGAAAAAATGCACTAGTTGGACATCTTAATGTTCAGTACTTCCAATTTCTTATACTCAATGATGTTCCGGTATTAAGGTATAAAGAATCCATACGAGATGTTGAGTGGTCAGAACCAGTTGAGTTATGGAATACAGACGATGAAGGTCGATCTAAACTGCCCATAGGGAAGCCATCTTTCTTACATCCCAAAGAGAATGAAATCTATTTAAAAGAACTAAAAGAAGGAATAACATCATACATAAAAATGTGGAAAGACACAATGGGTGGTGAGGATTTGCCAATTGTTACACCAGAATGGAAAAATAAGGTAGAGTATTGGGAAAGAGTTCTTAACACTTTATATGAAGATTACAATGATCATACAATAGTGGATGCAAGTGATTCATCTTTTGAGGATTTCTGGCCCAAGACAAGGCAAACTCCAGATGTTGGTCGTAATGCGCTTCATGCAATCTCAAATATTATGGATGGGGATTTTGATACTATGACATGTGAACCCATGTATGTTGGACCCAAGTGCAATAAGCCAAAGACAACATTCAACCCTATTAATGATGTTGAGAAAGGAAAGATGTTGCTAGTTAGATCAGGAAACGAGGATGAAGGGGAGATGATTTGGATGGCAAAAGCCACCTCAAATATATTTCAAGATGATGAAAGTGATACTCTTCATGTTAAAGTTGATTGGTGGAAGCCCGGTTCAGGGAAATACAATGGAAAAGTATTAGAAGAATATTGGGTACCAAATCCTGATGACATAGAGCTTGGATCTATTCCAATTGATACCATAGTTTGGGCATGGATGGCTAAGAAAGAACATTGCAAGAAGGCCAAGATAAATAAACATGGTGTACAAGTTGTCCTTGACCTACTTGAATGAATAACATGAGATTAGGTGGAGATGATTCATGGATGTAATTTTGTTCTTCGGAGGACCAATTAATACATGAAGAAACATTTTTCAATTTTTCTTGTATATTGAATATTCTCTTCAAATTTATTTGAGGAGTTTTATATTATTTGGTACAAATATGAAAATTTTGTTTAAATTGCAATGTATTCATGTGACGATACTTCATGCAAATTACATGACACCATGAAATATTAAACTTTCAATGATTTGTTTATATTAACATAACTTCTCCCATAAGTTGGATAATCAAGTCCAATAATGCACTTAAAATCAATATCTTCTAGTTTTGGCCTATTAAAACTATATCGGAGTTAATTTGGCATATTAAAACTATATTGGAGTTAATTAGCATTGTTTTCAATGTAATACGTTCAAACACCAAACAATATCTAACATGGAAATTACAAATTCCAATGCTTTGTCTAGATCAACATAACTTCTCACTCCATCAAACTTGGATAATCAAGTTCAATAATACATTTAAAAGCATCATCTTCTAGATACGATCTATTAAAACGATAATGTTGGGCTAGCTAATTCGTATTCTTTTCAATATAATACATTCAAACACTTCATGAATATATATTATAATAAAATAAATTAAACTGTACTACTTTGTTTCTATTCCAATTCATAACAAAATTATTTATTTTGATCATTAAAAACACGCCTAGACTTATAAAATATTATCTTTTGACATTTGTAAAATGTTTCCAATAAAAATTACCAATAAAAGTTCATAATAATTTGATTTTGATTGTTAAATGACACACAAATACTTATAAAATATTTTGATTGTTAAATGCACTACCAATAAAAATTCATAATAATTTGATTTTGATTGTTAAATGACACACACATACTTATAAAAAAATTGATTGTTAAATGCACTTTTAATAAGTTTAGTGGGTTTTCACTTTTGCATTTGTAAGAAACAAAAATGTACTTCAATGTTTCTATTCTAATTCATTGATTTCAAATGTACCACACTTCTTGATCCATCAAACTTGGTTAATGGAGTCCAGTAAAGCACTTACAAGCAACATATTATAGACTGTCTATAAAAACTTTATTATGGGAATAGCTAATTAATGTTTTTTAATGTAATATGTTCAAACATTTCAAAAATAAATACTGGACATACAACATATTATAGACTTTGTTTATAAAAACTTTACTATGGGAGTAGCTAGTTAATGTTTTTTCAATGTAATATGTTCAAACATTTCAAAAATAAATACTAGACACTTGCAATAACTAGAATGGGTTTTCCCTCTTTCTTCATGTATTTGAAAAAAAACCAATTGTAATATAAAATTTATATTCTAATTAATAATTTTTTTTTACCTTAATTGGTATACTTAGACTTTATCCAGTACAATATTTTCTCTTGTTGGCTCTAAAATAGTGCCAACCACATATCATAATATATAGTATTGAATAATGAATATTTCTTTAAATGTTAGATGATTATATTTATATTATAAAAAGGAATCTGGGCTTAACCAATCAACATAATCCAAAGTAATAATTGATCGTTAACAATGTCCAAAACATATAGAAACTTGTGGGCTCATAATAATCCCATAAAATGAAGGGAAAAAGTGAAGTGCCTAAGTACCTATTGTGCTATATACTTGACAAAAATGTCCTAAGGCATACAATAGACAATACATATAAAGGGAAGAAAATAAAATAGAGTATGACCTAATTTTCCATGTTGTTGCTCGTAGATATGTTATTGATTATTTTTCTAGTCAATATTCTAAAGATTATTAGGGGTAGTGTCATCATCCACAAGTACAATATTACAATGACTATAGGAGCTAATACGTCTTCATGGTATTAGAGGTTTCACCTAATTCCTAGACATTTCCAGTTCTCGTTGTCTCTTGAAGTTGAGCAAAACCCCCCATGTTCTAGCCACCCATTATCAAGATTGAGAATTACTAAGTTATTATGCCAATACATAAATTTGTTATAGTAACAAACACATTGACTGTTATGTCATTAAATAGCTTTCTAGGTCACTTTAAAATGGCGACAATCTCTTACTAATATGGTAATTCAACACATGCACAATATATGCTTTATCAAATTATAAATAAAATGGTTAATACTTTCAACATACAAATAATGCCATTAGATAAATTAATAGGTAAGCAATATTAATACAAATTATAATAATAAAATAATGTAAAGAATCTAAGTTTAAGCATAGGAAGATATGCTTCAACTTAATATAAATTTGATTTTATATAGCTTATAATGATAATATTGTAAAAAAAATGGTGAATATATAGATTGAAATGAGTGAATTAAGTAATTTTTAGGTTTTTCATTTTTTGAAAACTCAATCTTGTTGAAGTTCTAAATTCTAGATCCATACTCGACAATACATATAAAGGGAAGAAAATAAAATAGAGTATGACCTAGTTTTCCATGTTGTTGCTTGTGTATATGTTACTAATTGTTTTTCTAGTCAATATTCTAAATATGATTAGGGGTAGTGTCCTCATCCACAGGATCAATATTATAGTGACTATATGAGCTAATAATTTTTCATGGTATTAGAGGTTTCAGCCAATTCCTAGGCATTTCCAGTTCTTGTTGTTTCTTGAAGTTGAGAAAAAATCCCCATGTTCTAGCCACCCATTATCAAGATTGGGAATTAATAAGTTACTATGCCAATACATAAATTTGTTACAGTAACAAACACATTGACTGCTATATCATTAAATAACTTTGTAGGTCACTCTAAAATGGAGACAATCTCTTACTAATATGGTAATTCAACACATGCACAATATATGCTTTATCAAATTATAAATAAAATGGTTAATAATTTCAACATACAAATAATGCCATTAGATAACTTAATAGGTAAGAAATTTCTTGCAACATCTATTGTTCATGAGATGAGGTAAACCTTGATCAACTCAAATATTAATACAAATTAAAAAATTATAATAATAAAATAATGTAAGGAATCTAAGTTTAATATTAGGAAGATATGCTTCAACTTTATATAAATTTGATTTTATATAGCTTATATTGATAATATTATAAAAAAATGGTGAATATAAAGATTGAAATGAGTGAATTAAGTAATTTTTTGGTTTTTCATTTTTTGAAAACTCAATCTTGTTGAAGTTCTAAATTCTAGATCCCTTGTATAATTCCAAATTTAATGAAATATGTGTTAGAAGTGGTTTGTGTGTGTGTGTGTGAGAGAGAGAGAGAGAATGCGAGTTGGGTGAGTTTTTGGGCGTTTGGAGAGAGAGAGAGAGAGGGAGATGGGGGGTCGGTAAGTTGTAGGTGGAGGGGGTTTGGGAGAGAGAGGGGGTTGCGCATGCTTATGGATAGGGAGACTAAGAGGGGGGTTGTTGGGAATGGTGCAAGTTGCAAAAATTTGATGAAGTGAAGTTCAGAAATGCGCAGTTGGAGAATCATTCAAATATGCGTAGTAGGAGAAGCGAAGTCCAAAGAAGTGGCACAGTTTTGTTGATACACAGTTCAGCACATCAGCTGTTTTTGGGAAAAGTATATAAGGAAAGGGAGGTTGAGAACTGACCTATTTTAGGTAAGTGACTCCATGATTCCCGAGAGTGGGGTAAGGATTAGTGTGGAAGAAGATGAAAGTGACCTGTCAACAAGAGTGGCATAAACTATTAAAGGCAAAGCGGTGTGTCGACAACGACAAAAAAGCTAGAGTGGAAGAAAGGGACATGCCATTATGAAGTTAGAGCCGTTCTGTGAGGACTGTGGCTGTCAAGGCTAGGAGTGGCACAAAAAGGTGACTAGAGGCGCATGGAATAGTTATCAACTACGACAGGCCAAGATAGTGGGGTAACCACACCAGTGTTGGTAACTATAAGGTTTTTGGAGCATATTCATTGTAAAGACGTGGCCTACGGGCACGATCTATAAAATGGGGCAATTTTGTAAGGTAAGGGTTGATTTTTGTCGATCTCCCATAGTATTGTTTTGATCTCTGTTAGGCCTTTCTAGAGGATAAGTATTGTAAACAGGCTCTGCAACTGTTTGCATAGAGACCCACTGAAGAGAGAAAGAGGCTCTGCAGCTATGTGCGTAGAGACCTATTGTAGAGAGAAGAGTCTGCAGCTGAGTCAACAGACTGAAACTATTGAACCCTTCCCATTAATATAATCAATAGTTCCCGTGGATGTAGCTCCCATCCGGTGGGTGAACCATGTAAATGCCGTGCTGTGTGATTGAATCTGTGTGTTTGCTTTTGTTTATGGTTAAGTTCAAGCTTATCGTTATATGCGTCTTCGCTTTTATATGTATTTTCCACATGAATGAGTGATGAGAATAATATGTTAAGTGTCGAACATATATGCTTGAATGTTGAATGTGCAAGTAATTCTGAATAAGTTGAATGCATGGGTTATTTGTATAAGCACTAATTCAACGAAGTCTGTGTTAAGTGCGATTCCCTAGAAGCGCAATACTGAAATTATGTTGTTGCGTTGTATTTGACCATATTGTATGAGCTTGTGAAGTGCACAGTCCTGTATGTTTTGTGAAGTGTAGAATTGTGATGTCATATTGTTAAATGGTCGTTTTGATGTCCACAGTCCTAGTGTGCACTATAGTATAAGAGATAGACGCAAAGTAGGTGTAACTTTGTGCATTTTCCGAGTCTGTTAACCGTGCATCACCTGATTATAGAAACTTGCTTCTGCAATCCCCCATAAACTTTTCCTCAAGTGACACCTTAGGATGTTCACAGACTGTTGCCGAAAGGGCCAGTGAAGAAGGGTTTTGTTGGACCACAACTGCGTAGAACCTGGGTCAATATAAGGAAGTTAAAGAACGAGGTTCACAGCTAACAAATGGTTCTGTTGCCGCGATTGAACTGGTGATGTTTTTCAAATATTGGAATACTAAGAGAACATAAATACAAAACTGGGTGGATAATATAGAAAAGGATTTTGCAAGGAAAGAGAACAAACATCCTCATTTCTCTGACGAAGAATGGTTGCAAAGATACCTATATTCTGATGTTTACAAAATTTTCTTTGCATTCTTCAGCAACGATCTATATGAGTGGTTGTCAAGACTGGCAGAGCAAAAAAATTGTTATCAGAGAGGAGAACCTATGACTTGGACTCAAGGACTGGTTTAGAGACTTAAAGTGGTGGATAGCCCAATCTCAAGAGTAGTAGAATTCTAGTTTGATAGCGTACTAGAAGGCTACATTGCAAAATTTGTTATGGACACTCTGAAGTCTTAGAGTGCAGTAGAGATAGATTTCTTCAAAGAATTCAGAGGTAAGTACCTAAACAATCTCAATCTATAAATTAAAATTTTGTTAGCAGAGAAAGGTGTCTTAAGAATGCAATAAAATCCCTAGAAATTTGACTCTGTAATGTTCAGTAATATAGACAGTGACACTGAGGAAAACATTCACACATTACGAAGTGGTAAAATATACAAGTATAGTACTGAGAAGAGGCCTAATGAACACAAACTTTGCATCTCTCTAGAAACTGAGTTACAGGTTGAGACTGATAGTGAAACATAACCTTGAGTAACTACCTATCAAGCCATCACTCTGCAGATCCCTCCAGTCGATGATAGGAATATTGCTAACCCAAAGAACAACACTAGTAGTAACACCACAAGAGAAAGTACCCAGAACATTCTGAGCAGTAGTATACGTAACACATCACATAACACTATGCCTCCTAGAAGAAGAATGACAGACAACATCGAGCTGCCAATATTCAAAGGAATGGGTTTAGAAGACCTTGAGCAACACTGGTTTCTCTGTGAAGTAGTGTGGAATGTTAAGCAAGTTCATGATGATTCTATAAGACAAGCACAGTTAGTTACCACATTCAGGGATAGATCCTTGACATGGTTTATGAAGTATTCTGTTTGACATAATATGACATTAGCAGATATTAGAACTACACTCATCAGAGAGTTTAAAAAACCTAAGTCAGAATCATAGTGTATCATAGAGCTCAAATAAATTAAACAGAAACCAAGTGAGTTAGTGTGGGAACTTGATCAAAAGTTCAAAGCACTGTTAGACCAACTAAGCTTTGATATAACACCACAACAACACCAAGAATGGTTCATAGCTACGTTGTTACCACACATTAGATTACCATTGATGCTACAGAAGGTTATTTCGTAGACAGAGGCCCTAGAAATTGCGATGAAACTAGACACTTCTCTTATGGAGAGACTAGTGCAGGTATGATTGAGATACAGACCCAGCTAGCAAATTTGACATTACAACTGCAAGATATGCAGAAAGGAAAGGAAACTTGAGAAGAGGTTTGGTGTACAAAGTGTAAGGGAGAAGGTCACTCCAAACAACATTGTTTGGTATTTAAATATTACATCAATAATGGAGCTCCAAACCCATTGAATCAGCAACAAGGACCATGGTGTGAGATTTTTCGATGTAGAAGACATCACCTAGAAGATTGTTATTTAATTCAAAAGTATGTGCAAATACCAAAGAACTTATATTGCACATTCTTTAAGTCAGTTGGCCATGATGATTCCAACTGTAGAGAATATGAACTCATGATGGAAAGAAAACATGACGTCTATGAGTAAAAGAAGAAACACCACATAACAATGATAATGCGCAGTATGATCAAGGCACATACAAAGGACGTGGTGGATTCAGAGGCAGAGGAAAAAACACTTGCTAGGGAAGAGGAAGAGGTCAGATAGTATGTTATAACTGTGCTCAACTAGGACATCTATCCAAAGATTGCACGAATGCTTGTACTACCTGCAAATATTGTAAGTCTTTTGATCATGTCATTGAGACATGCCCTGTTTTGCAAAAAAAAATTCAAGGGAGAAGACCCGAAGCACAAAATCAAAATATACAGATGATTGTAGCTAAAAAATGGAATATAGATTGCAACATTGATGCTGTGACGTGAAGTGGAGCTATAGTAGGTGCATATCAAAGAGCAGAAGCTTCGACTTCTGAGAATCACCATGCTAAGAAAAATCCTATTGAAGGTACTTGGATAAGAAAAGCAATTGGAAAAAAACCTTCTTTCGAGATGAACACAGAAAAATAGTTCATTGATGCAAGTGAAACCTTCAAAGAACCAGAACCTGTCACTCCACAAATCAAGTTGTGATGTGAGACTTCTCCTGCACAGGATATGCCATGTTCATATGATCACTCACTTACCATGACATATATGATGAGTCCTGTTGCGGAGCTATTGCAGAGCTGCATCAAGCTGTTAAAACATGAGAATGCCTTAGTAGAGTTATAGAGCCTGCTAAGTAATTACAAGCATCGCAATATAGTAAATGAATCACACAGAGTGGTTCATCATATCAAGATCCATAAAAGAACTGGAAGAGAAATGAGATTGAATGTGTAGATCGGAGAATTTGAAACGGATGAGATTATCCTTGACGTAGGATCAGAAGTAAATGTCTTGACAAAGCAGACATGGGAACAAATGGGGAAGACGAAGTTATCATGGTCACCAATACAATTGATGTTATCCAAACAACAAAAGGTTATACCCTTTGGGAGGCTAGCTAGTGTCCTTGTTGACATTGATCGAGTGCAAAGTAGAGTATACTTCAAAGTGATTGTGATCGTCAATGATAGCCAACCTTATCCTGCACTATTGGGGATAGATTGGGGCATGGATAAACTCACAATTATTAACCTGAAAAATAAGCAGATGATATTTGAAGGAGAATATATCAGGGTCATCGTACCCTTGGATCCGTCACAAGGACCTAGATACACTGAGCCCATAAGGGAAGAACGCAGAGTGCAAGATCTGGATCAAATCTACAAGATGACAACGAATAAAGCAGATTACATCAAACCAACTAAGGATGGAACACTGAGTTGATGATGTGACTAATCTTGCATATCTGTCTCAGATGCAGGACTAGAGAACTGGCAGAGAAGAATGCACGAAGTGTCTGCAAGAAGATGCGCGCAGCTCACGAGATCATAGTGCTGGATTGGAACAGAGGTAATCCCAATCCTTACTTATGATGGCTTAACTAATATTCATACATTTTTTCAAGAATATCTTATATTAGTTTTAGATGAACATAAGATAGCAGCATTGGATACAACACTACGCACTACACCTATTAGATGGTGGGTTGCGCATAAATAGAATTTGACCACATGGGAAGAATGTAAGAACACGATGGAGATCAGATTCCTAGAACAAACTAAGCTTGTACAAATGAAATTTATTGGACAAAATGATCTTAGGGATCACATAGATCATCGCATGAAAGCATGGACACATAGACCGCAAATAGAATGGGTTCATCTGTTTGTACACACATTAGAACAAATCTCAGAGAACTGGTACACAGAAATAGAACTGCGCAGAGGAATGGTAGAATGGTCTGTCATGATTAAGAATTTCCAAGCAATGTTCAGCTTTAAGGATGAATGTCCAAGTATAAATGAGGCATTACAGGTCATCAAAAAGAAGGTATTCAATGACACACTAGAACCTGTGTATCACAAACCAGAGTGGACAAGACAGCTAGAACATGCCCTAGAATGTTATAACTTTGCTTTAGATGAAGACGAAGAGGAAAGCGATGATGACGACCCATGGAATGTTAACATACCTGAGTTAGAAGGAAAGCGTGGAGTTGAAGGACCTCCATTGGAAATTCCGGATCTATGTAATCTTGTAAAAAATCAGAAAGTGAACATTGGAACCATTGAAGAACCAAAGTTCGCTTCTATAGGAGATTATTGGGATAAAGAGACGGTTGTGCAGACAAAATATTTACTTCACGAATATGAAGACTTATTTCCTACGTTTTTTTTAGAAATGAAGGGCATTTTGGGCGACTTAGGGGTCACGAAAATACCTCTCAAGCCAGATGCAGAGCCCATTAAGCAGAGACCCTATAGACTCAATCCAAGATACAAAGAAAGGGTAAAAGAAGAGCTTGATAAGATGCTCGACGTAGGAATCATTGAACCTCTAGAAGAGTAAGAATGGATAAGTCCCATGGTTATCTAGGAAAAGAAAACTAAAGGTGAAATTCAGATTTGTGTAGATCTCAAAATGTTAAACAATGCATGAGTGCATGACCCATTTCCTACTCCATTCACATATGAAGTATTAGACAATGCTGGAGGGAATGATGCATACTCTTTCATTGATGGATTTTATGGATATCATCAGATTAAAATTGATACAGGAGACAGGAACAAGAACACTTTTTCCATAGAATGGGGCTCATTTCAGTACACAGTTATGCCCTTTGGTCTGAAGAACGCACCTGCCATTTTTTCAATAGTAGTTGTTGCTGCATTCAAGGATTTCATCCATAAATTTCTAGAATTATATGTTGATGATTGGACAGTATTTGGGTTACCAAAGAACCATTATGCCAGCTTAAGACTGATGTTAGCGAAGTGTAGACAACATCATATCTCCTTGAACTCGAAGAAGAGCATCTTATGTGTTCCCCATGGAATCCTGCTAAGACACATTGTTTGTCAATGTGATGAACATGCAATAATTAATACACAAGATATCAGAAATAATAGAACTCAGAATCACTTTTATATTGATCACGGGCCACTTCGAGGGGGCAACCTCCTTTGAGCAATCTCAATACAATTAACTTCACGGTGCCTTCAATGACCTCAACACACACTTATATACTAATTCTATGCCAAATAATATGGGTCAAAACCATTGGACATATAATACTATGGGACGACTTACAAAGCATATGCGTCCAATACTATGGGCTAATATAAACTATGGATCAACAAATACTATGGGACGACTTACAAAGCATATGCACCCAACAACAATATACTAACATAGTAAAGAGAAGGGTTGACATGGGTTCCTAACATCCCCTCTCCCTTAGAAAAAGCTTTGTCCTCAAAGCTTTGGTTGGAGAAATTGCTGCAAAATCTGAAGGAGTGGTTCCCTGGTAGCATCCTCGGGTTGCATTTCGAGCCACTAACACGTTTGGAGTGTCAGGGAGGATTGATTGGAAGGCTGTAGACGAAGAAGAACCCTATCAGCTGCATGGAAAATGCGCTCAGAACGGTGCTGATCGGATTGTTGTTTCAGGCGAATTCTGGCCATGTGAAGATTGTCATGCAGAATGAGAAGAATCTGATTGCGGTTGTGAGGAACCGAGTCAATTTCCTGAACTGGGGAGCTGCTAAGGTGTATGGAAGAAGAACTGGTGGTGTCTGTCCATAGACTGCTTCATATGGTGTCCTTTGAGATGTGGTATTGTACCACCAGAGCGCTGCTAGGAAATCCATAGAAATAGTTGGCCAAAGTTGTGTAGGGATGGGCAAGGGTTTGAGCAATCCCGAAAGGAGTGTTGTTTCACCCTTGTTGACCTGGAAAGTATCACAGTCAGCCACCATCTGTTGAATTGTCATTTTCAGTCCCTACCAAAAGAAGTTACATTGTTCCCAGTCATACATTTTGAAGAACTTAGAGTGCCCTACTGATGAAGAAGCATGGAGTTCATAGAAGAGATAGACCTGATGGACATATTGCAACCAATTTGGAATAAGCAGAGAAAGAGCTGTAAGAGAAGCTGGGTCATCAATTGTGCGAGAAGGAGCATTTACCACCATATTGTCCTTACCCTTCTTGTAAGTGATCGCATAGGGATAACCCATGAGTTGGATAACCCATTTCAGGTGTGTTGGGTAGGAGACCCATTGTTCGAGAAAATTTTCTAGACTCTGCAGATCAGTCTTGATGCAGAAATAATTCTCTAATAGGTATGGCTGTCACTTTTGTATTGCATGCAAAATAGCCATCAGTTCCTGCTGAGAGGAAGATGGGACTAAATTCTTACTGGAAAGGTCTCTTGAAGGTGGAAATCTCATTGGTTCAGCAAAGACACCTGCATATCTATCCAAGGAAGTAGTGGAGACCGTTGATGGGTGCATCTGAATGGAATGGAGCTGAGCAATGACACCATGCGAATTCTTCTTAAGGATTTTTTCCAAGTGATGTGAACTGATGATGCGGACAGACCCTGGTTGTAAGCCCATTAATTTGTGTTGTGCCCCATTGACTAAAAACTGCATCCAAAGTTCCACAAAATCCCACAAGATGGGGCCAAGTGTGCGTAACCATTGAACACCCAAAACTACATCACATCTGCCTAAGGACAAGTAAAACATGTCAGAGCGTAGGTTACAATCTTCCATAGAGATACGCACATTGTGGCACTTCCCCTTGCAAGGTAAGGTGCCCCCATTAGCAACCATGACCTCAAAGTTGGACCAAGGATGGACAAAACAATCAGCCTATTTGGAAATCTGAGGGTCAATGAAGTTATGAGTGTTACCAGAATCAATGAGTATGGTAAGAGGGAGCTTCTTGAAGTATCCCCTGACTCGCATTATTTGTGGGGTGGTGACACCGGTTACAGCATGGAGAGAGATCTCGGGTGGGTCATCCTGAGATGGGGTGTCAACAGGCGGGTGTTGAATGTCAACCTGATCATCTACTGTATCTGGAGCTTCTTCATCATGTACTGAGGCAGGCGGAGAATCCACATCCAAGAGATAGAGCTTTTGTTGAACACATCTATGTCCTCGAGTAAATTTCTCATCACAATTATAGCAAAGCCCTTTTTCTCGGCGTGCCTGCATCTCTGTTTCAGACAAATGATTGATAGGAGTTGGTTAAGGAGTAGGCGCGATGGGAGGTCGGTGGGAACCCATATTTTTGAAGGGAACAAAGGTGGGTTTGGAGCGTTGTTGAGCTGCGATCTTGTCCTCTGCCAACTTAGCCAACCCTAGGACTTCTGTCATTGTGTTGGGACAAAAATTTTTGACCTCTGAGCGGATTTCATCCTTGAGACCACTGATAAAACAACTCCTGTAGAATTCATCAGACAATCCTTCTGTGTGATTGGCCAGTTTGTCAAATTCTATCTGATACTCTCTCACTGTGCCAATTTGGTGAAGTTTAGTGAGTGCTCCGGTGAAGTCATCAAAAGCACTAGGACCAAATTGTGGCAAAAGGAGTTGGCAAAAATCTATCCAGTTTGGTTCGGGATGAGCTTTTATGTACCAACGATACCATTGAAGGGCTTCTTGTTCCAAATGAAAGGATTTAAGTGGAACTTTCTGGACATCAAAAGTATTATGCAGACTGAAATATTGTTATGCTCGGTATATCCATCCAGTTGGATCAGTACCATTGAAGTGAGGAAAATCAAGCTTCGACCCACGAAAATTGCTGGAAGAAGAGAACCCGGTGGCTGCAAAAGATTCTGGCTGTCGGTTATTGTTCATGGCTGAATGTTGAAGTTGGAGGCTAAGAAATTTTTCATCCAGATCTTGGAGTTTGGTTTGGATGGTTGCAAGTGCTTCCTCCATGGTGTTTGCTCCTGCACGGGTGACAACAACAACCAAGAGTTTTTTTTTTTTTGGGGGGGGGAAATGGATAGAAAAACACAAACAAAAGCTTATTTAGTAAAGGAAGATTTGGATTTGGGAAAAACTCGGATAGGTAATTGGGGTATGACTAGGTTTTGGACACTTTTTGATGGACAGGGAAGCAAAAAATGGGGTTTCAGAATGGGGGTGAAAGAATGAGAAAATTTGGTAGAGAGGCACAAAGAAGCAGAATTGGGAAAGGAACACGGTGGCAAAATTTGAAGGCGTTTGGGTGAAAATTGAAGGAGTTATGGAAAACCCTAAAAATAGACAAACGTGGGATTTCTGGTCTTGGGAAGTGGAATTTGCGATAGGGTCTTCAGGAATGAAATATGCAAAATGGGATTTGTGACATCTCCATAATTTTAATTACCAAAACATAAGACTTTATGGGATACCCTATTAACATCTTCACTTAACAAAACTCAAGGGATTCAATGTGACATACCAAATCTTTATTGTTAGGATTTAGTAAATTTCAAAAATTACTTTTCACATTCCAACATCTACTATTAAATTTTTCTTATTCCTTCAATGCAGACATTTAACCTGAACAAGATTTGCATACAAGAAAACTTCATGACATTAATCCATGACCATTATAATTCAGCGGATACATCCTGACACACTAAAACACATGCACTAGAAGAAGACATAGAAGTAAATGACATAACATCTCCATTGAACAAAACAATAATACCAAATGAACACACATAAGATCGAGACAATGATATAGGTGGTTCACCCCGACTGGGCTACGTCCACAAAGGCAGGTCATGTTTTCTTTCTATTATTCCAGAGGAGAATTACATCCAACAACACATATGTTGCAATAAATTTCTTTCCAAAAGGCTTGAAGTCTCTCTTATCGAGAGCATCGATGTGATTATCCCTCCCATGCATACTAAACAAAACAAGTCGTATAACGACTTCTCATAAATCATAAAAGTGCAGAATATTCCTATACACATTGTAACTCTATTGTCTAATAATACGATTGCTTCCCCAGCTACCACATATTAATTTAGGACAGTCTTTTACCACAGATTCTTAACATAGCTATTAACTTCAATTACCCAACGATCACTCGTTTAGGAGTATATATCGATATATATTAGACTGAGAATAAACTGACGATACAGTAACTGAAGTCTATCGTTTGGGAATCAATTTTGATGCCTCATTTATATGCTGGAAATGGAATTAAAATCCCAATGTAAGAATCAAACGCATGGTGTTTGTGAAACTCGATTTCTTTTATGATAACACTCTGTCTATGGAGACATGAGGACAAATGCTCTATCTACTGACAGAAAATCAATTTTAATTCTGGAATCGATTTTATAAACACACGAAATGACAGAGTTTCCGATCTGAGAATAACGCATTCACAATTTAAGATCTAGGATTATCATTTAAATTGACAGAGTTTCCGATCTGAGAATAACGCCTTCACAAATTAAGATCTAGGATTATCCTTTAAATTGACAGAGTTTCGATAACGCCTTCACAATTTAAGATCTAGGATTATCCTTTAAATTGACAGAGTTTCCGATCTGAGAATGACGCCTTTAAGATCTGGGATTATCATTTAAATTGACAGAGTTTTGAACTGAGAATAACGCCTTCCCAATTTAAGATCTGAGATTAACATTTAAAATGACAGAGTTTTCGATCTGAGAATAACACCTTTAAGATCTGGGATTAGCACTTAAATTGACAGAGTTTTGAACTGAGAATAACGCCTTCCCAATTTAAGATCTGAGATTAACATTTAAAATGACAGAGTTTTCGATCTGAGATTAACATTTAAAATGACAGAGTTTTCGATTTGAGAATAACGCCTTTAAGATCTGGGATTAGCACTTAAATTGACAGAGTTTTGAACTGAGAATAACGCCTTCCCAATTTAAGATCTGAGATTAACATTTAAATTGACAGAGTTTTCGATCTGAGAATTTTAACACTGAAGTCCATATTAATGCTCGCTGTAAGAAGCAATTCACAAATCCTTTATGAGTTCTGGGATGTTAAAAGTAAGATTAATAACAGAGTTCAAATAAACCAAATTTGGTTGATCTCAGAAGACGAAATCTGGAACTCCGGATTGGATTGCAAAACAACAAATCTTAAATAAAAACAATGATCCCAATCGGCATCTTGGTTCAAATATGGAGACACAGAGGTTTAGATCTACCACCAAATCAAACTTGATTAAATATGAAATCGATCTCAGTTTTAAACACAAGACGCCAAGAATTTCAAGATGGTATCTAACAAAACATCTTCATTAAACTTGGACGAGCGCACAGAGTATCATCTTCAAGGATTTTGTATTCAGATTTGGGATCCTTTAAATGGTAACTACTCGTGATCTTGAATGGGGATGCACAGGGTATCATCTTAATGGATCTTAATGGATCAAGACATTTTGGCTGTTGGAATTGAATCCTCAATTTCCAAATTCAGAGTTTTTAATAATAGAATAAAGATTGAGTAGGGTAATTTAAAGACAGAGTCGACCTCCACACTCAACTTAAAGACGGAAACCGATCTGACTATAACAACTGTGCAATGTATTCAAAATACAAATCGATCTGAGCATCAACATTGAATACTGTAATGAAAATACAGAGTTATTTGTTGAGTTCGCTTACCAGGCACAATGATCACAGTACACCCATTTACGCACAATTGCTTCCAGCCACAATCTCCCATAAAGCTTGAGCACGATCTGTATAATGTGCGATCCAGACTCCACACCTCCTTTCCCATCTAGGTCTGTACAACCCCAGCTTCCCCTTCCACCGAAGTTCTGCCTCCACCTTCTCCTACTCGCCCCCCCCTCGAATGCATGAGATCCTGCGCTTAAATACGATCGCCATCCTATGATCGGCAACCCCACCAACATCCAACTCTCGGTTGTCAGTTAGTTAAGTCTTAATTAAAGGAACAGATGGCAAACATAGGCGTTTGGTGTGCTCCACTAAGGAGACACCCTCATAAACTCCCTCGGCACTTCAACAGGGAATGATCTCCTAAATTCCCCAAGGCAGAGCCTAGATGGATCTTTTTAAATATAGCTGAGTACTATAACTCCAGTCTTAGCATAACGTTTATATATATATATATATATATATATGCTCACTCTTTCCAATGAATTAATTCCCCGTTTATTGTTTATCAATATATATGTATTTAACATATATATAATAAAATACAGATGTAACGCCTGAATAGTCTTAATAATGATCAGATGAAGCTAGCCAATAAGGTATTATCATTTCCTTGGGATTAACCCTAGTTCCTTAGGATGTTTACCTAAAATCTTTTAAGACATTATATAACTCAAAATATCAATGTGTAAGTTAATCCCACTTCCTCTTTTCCTATACACATAGGGGTGTATATGTGTATATATATATTTACGTATTAAATGGCTAATAACCTATAGGCATTTTTCACCTATATACACATACAATGTTTTTACCCTCAAACTATTTAAACCAGTTGTACTAGTTTGTCACAAGTAGTAAGTAGAATTTCGTTCTAGTCGATTGTATTTTAAACACTTAGTTTTTATTTTACCATTCTATTCATAAGTGTTGTAACTTAGAAGGATACCCGTCGTAACTATACATTCTAGCCATTGGGTTCTCCCTTGGTGGATTCGTTTTAGTTGCGCCATCCTCAGTTTACATTATACATTCATAAATCTAATAGGGATACAAGGAGGGATATTACATCCTCCTCCCCTTTAAAATTAACACCGTCCTCGGTGTTCATACTTTTTAGCAGTTCGCTTGTTTCGTCATCTCTATTTTGACCCCTTTTTGGTCTTTCAAAATTTCTCGCAAGTCATTATGGATCCCACCTGAGTTTGCGGCTACAAAACCGGGTTTCAAGGAAATTGAGAAATAAAAATAAAACTTTATCATCAATTTCAAAATCAAACTTAGAACATAAATCATGAGTTCTTTACTGTACATATCACTTGGAATATATGGAATAAATCTAGCATTCCATGATTGTATACCGTTGACTAAATCAACAAACAGCATTTACTTGATCCAGGAAGTTCTTGCCTAACACCTTAGTGCTCATGCAGCAATCCTTTCTCTCATGTCTTGCCTAACACCTTAGTGCTCCCGCAGCAAACATTTTTCTCATGTTTTGCCTAACACCTTAGTGCTCATGCAACAAACATTTCGTTCATGTCTTGCCTAACACCTTAGTGCTCACGCAGCAAACATTTCTTTTATGCATACTAAGCAGTGTCCTGCCTCCCACATATACATTTTCTTATAGCTTGCCTAGGTCTTACAGCCAGCCGATTCTCCGAGAATCCTAGTGGCTGTTCAATCCCTGATTTTAGGGAGTATTTCAAATGCCATTACGACACTCTTTACACAATTCCCCTCAAGCCTTCTCGCTTGAGTCCCGGAATTTATTTCGATAACCAATCATCTATTAATCTTTACAATTTTTGTAAATTACAATATGTCTTGTAATAACGGTAAGTAGTTTCACTTATTTGCTTATCATTCATGATATGTAGCACGCACCCATCCCAAATCAGGTTTTGTGCCATACTGTAATCCATGCTATAATAAAAGGTAATCACTTACTCTTGAGCGATTTTGTTCTACTCAGCTTCACCAATGGACTTATAAGCCACGTTCCTTTTTGTTTATCACATTGGTCGCAATTATGATAACATCCTGAAAATGTTAGTAACTAAACAACATAATCCAATGTTAAACCATGGTTATAAGTGTCTCGAAATATGACCAGTAAATAAGATGCATTAAGGGAATCATCACTTACTCTTGAGTGATTAACTCAGTTTTTTTATCCTCGTGAATACTCACTTCCATTTTGATTTGTTAAATTCATAGCGAAATCCTGCATTGTTAGTTCATAACCACTATACAACATTTATTCATAAGAATTTTAATAGCACTAACACGTCTTTCACTTGTCTATTCCTTATCGACTCCTCCTAAGAATAAAAATAAAATCATTCGAGTTTTACTCGAATGATCATGAGTGATAAGTTAGATATGTATGGACTCAAGTTGTGATTCCTACTTATAGTGTCATCAGTGAAATAATATAATTTAACCACCCAACATTTATAACTCGCGTCGAGGTCTTGTTGACAAGGCGACATATACCTGCATAATATATTACGCTCTTCCACAAGTTCAACCGAGTTCTTGACCATCTGTCATAATAACAAAACCAAATATTGTAAGGAGGTTTTTCTTCTATGTATAAAAATAAGAAAGTCATCCTTCATACTACAATCTCCACATGTGGTTATCTAACATAAACCTTATTTCCATACTAAGCATAACCAACTCAATTAATAGGACTACATTCTTCTTTATTATGAGCATTATGATCACTTCACCTCAATCCTTTTCCTTCACTGTATTAAGTACCCATTTTTCTTGCATATGTCAACATCATGTGAGTAACAATAAATCGTCTACATATATACTTGCATATATTTTTCTAAGGATAATCACATACCTTTATGGGGGAGACTGCATATCGCTTTAGTGTATGGCCCTCATATGCCAAGGTGTACTTTTAACTTGCATTAATACACATTAGTAATCCTTTCCATATCATAAAATTTGTATATCAAAACGAAACAGATTATCAAGGTACCCATGCATATAACATAAAGCTTTGATCACATAAAGGTATAATCCTTCTGTCAACCACTCCCAGTATCCTAACATTTCTAGTAAGGATCCTTGAAAATAGAATATACAAAGATGAAATCATAACATTTCATCATATGCATCCTTTTAACTACTTAGGACACACACATTTATACTTCAATATTCTATACAATCCTATACCGCAAAGAGACAAGGGGATTCTTAACAATTATTCTCTTTTATCCCTTGACATCTTCAGATAAGGTTATAATGACGAAGGATACTTGTTTGTGGAAGTAGAGTTACGTCGAAGGTTATGAAAATCATTCCCAAGGATGGAAATTTCCTAGTCATAGAAAATTTCACACAGTAGAATGTCCATTTAAACCAATGAGGTTAAATCCTATTCTTTCAATCTTTTACCTTGAGGATGACCCTTTGTTAATCATGCATAAAAGTTTTACAACTCTTCTAACCTTCTATGGTTTGGATAGTATATATATATATGTATATATTTTATGTAACATTAACCTTGAAGATCCATTATATATTTATTAGTTCAACTAATCATTCTTCTCTACCATGTCACATGTCCCATATAACAAATAAGTAAGAACACAAAACTAATATTCTATATCGAAACCATCGCATGTAACATTCAATATAATGTACAACATCTTCTACACCTTTCTCAATAACATTTAGCCAATAAGGAAAATTTCAGGAGTTACTCCTTAGTACCATTATGCATTTTTCTAATATAATAAGGATTATCTCAATCCTACAATCTTATGTACATAATTAATACAATCATTTCAGCATAAGTGCGAGAAATCAATAACCAAGTAATTCATGGCAATTTATAGTCTTTCATATAATGACCTAATTGCACCTTACTCATTCCATAATCAACTTTCTAATCCTCGTAATACACAATTAAAGCAATCAAGTACTTATGATGAATGTCTATAACTTGACTCATATAAGTACTAAAACCTTACTCGTGGCATCAATCGACCGGGTAGGAGTATACATCTTTCATAGGGTGAATGATCCTAATTATGCTTATACAGCCCTCATAAACTTATGAACATTCAAGGCTCCTATGTTACTATCGTTATGATCAATATACATGAAAATATTAACAAAATCACTAAGATAAAAATAGGAACATAGTCCAATTAGTATAATCATTTTCAAAAATACTTTCTGGTCATTCAATGGAATTGCATGCGGAGATATTCATCCTCTAGTATTTATCAATACAGGATCGTTTAGATACGAAATTAAACATACAAACTGTTCACTCATCGACAATGCTTTTCCTTTAGAATGCTTCAACAAGTGGAGTATACTTACTTGCGATTTTAAAGACATCTTGTCGATTACCTCCTGCTGATTCTTTAGAACATAATTCCTTTGTTTGCGTCTTCTCGATGGAGTTCCCTTGACCAGCTTATATTATTTCTTTAGCTGGGCCCAACTAAGCCCGAGTGTTTGCAACCTGTGCTTTGGTGGGAGAACTTGAAGTCGAGCTCGGAGATTCATCTTCCCCTCCTCCGATACAATCCATGCATCCAAAATGAAACGAAAACCATTGATTAGTAAACTTAAACCTTCATACTCACTTATCGCATATTGAGCTCATTAGGCCCTAGTGTTGTAACCTAATGCTCTGATACCATATGTGACATCTCCATAATTTTAATTACCAAAACATAAGACTTTATGGGATACCCTATTAACATCTTCACTTAACAAAACTCAAGGGATTCAATGTGACATACCAAATCTTTATTGTTAGGATTTAGTAAATTTCAAAAATTACTTTTCACATTCCAACATCTACTATTAAATTTTTCTTATTCCTTCAATGCAGACATTTAACCTGAACAAGATTTGCATACAAGAAAACTTCATGACATTAATCCATGACCATTATAATTCAGCGGATACATCCTGACACACTAAAACACATGCACTAGAAGAAGACATAGAAGTAAATGACATAACATCTCCATTGAACAAAACAATAATACCAAATGAACACACATAAGATCGAGACAATGATATAGGTGGTTCACCCCGACTGGGCTACGTCCACAAAGGCAGGTCATGTTTTCTTTCTATTATTCCAGAGGAGAATTACATCCAACAACACATATGTTGCAATAAATTTCTTTCCAAAAGGCTTGAAGTCTCTCTTATCGAGAGCATCGATGTGATTATCCCTCCCATGCATACTAAACAAAACAAGTCGTATAACGACTTCTCATAAATCATAAAAGTGCAGAATATTCCTATACACATTGTAACTCTATTGTCTAATAATACGATTGCTTCCCCAGCTACCACATATTAATTTATGACAGTCTTTTACCACAGATTCTTAACATAGCTATTAACTTCAATTACCCAACGATCACTCGTTTAGGAGTATATATCGATATATATTAGACTGAGAATAAACTGACGATACAGTAACTGAAGTCTATCGTTTGGGAATCAATTTTGATGCCTCATTTATATGCTGGAAATGGAATTAAAATCCCAATGTAAGAATCAAACGCATGGTGTTTGTGAAACTCAATTTCTTTTATGATAACACTCTGTCTATGGAGACATGAGGACAAATGCTCTATCTACTGACAGAAAATCAATTTTAATTCTGGAATCGATTTTATAAACACACGAAATGACAGAGTTTCCGATCTGAGAATAACGCATTCACAATTTAAGATCTAGGATTATCATTTAAATTGACAGAGTTTCCGATCTGAGAATAACGCCTTCACAAATTAAGATCTAGGATTATCCTTTAAATTGACAGAGTTTCGATAACGCCTTCACAATTTAAGATCTAGGATTATCCTTTAAATTGACAGAGTTTCCGATCTGAGAATGACGCCTTTAAGATCTGGGATTATCATTTAAATTGACAGAGTTTTGAACTGAGAATAACGCCTTCCCAATTTAAGATTTGAGATTAACATTTAAAATGACAGAGTTTTCGATCTGAGAATAACGCCTTTAAGATCTGGGATTAGCACTTAAATTGACAGAGTTTTGAACTGAGAATAACGCCTTCCCAATTTAAGATCTGAGATTAACATTTAAAATGACAGAGTTTTCGATCTGAGATTAACATTTAAAATGACAGAGTTTTCGATCTGAGAATAACGCCTTTAAGATCTGGGATTAGCACTTAAATTGACAGAGTTTTGAACTGAGAATAACGCCTTCCCAATTTAAGATCTGAGATTAACATTTAAATTGACAGAGTTTTCGATCTGAGAATTTTAGCACTGAAGTCCATATTAATGCTCGCTGTAAGAAGCAATTCACAAATCCTTTATGAGTTCTGGGATGTTAAAAGTAAGATTAATAACAGAGTTCAAATAAGCCAAATTTGGTTGATCTCAGAAGACGAAATCTGGAACTCCAGATTGGATTGCAAAACAACAAATCTTAAATAAAAACAATGATCCCAATCGGCATCTTGGTTCAAATATGGAGATACAGAGGTTTAGATCTACCACCAAATCAAACTTGATTAAATATGAAATCGATCTCAGTTTTAAACACAAGACGCCAAGAATTTCAAGATGGTATCTAACAAAACATCTTCATTAAACTTGGACGAGCGCACAGAGTATCATCTTCAAGGATTTTGTATTCAGATTTGGGATCCTTTAAATGGTAACTACTCGTGATCTTGAATGGGGATGCACAGGGTATCATCTTAATGGATCTTAATGGATCAAGACATTTTGGCTGTTGGAATTGAATCCTCAATTTCCAAATTCAGAGTTTTTAATAATAGAATAAAGATTGAGTAGGGTAATTTAAAGACAGAGTCGACCTCCACACTCAACTTAAAGACGGAAACCGATCTGACTATAACAACTGTGCAATGTATTCAAAATACAAATCGATCTGAGCATCAACATTGAATACTGTAATGAAAATACAGAGTTATTTGTTGAGTTCGCTTACCAGGCACAATGATCACAGTACACCCATTTACGCACAATTGCTTCCAGCCACAATCTCCCATAAAGCTTGAGCACGATCTGTATAATGTGCGATCCAGACTCCACACCTCCTTTCCCATCTAGGTCTGTACAACCCCAGCTTCCCCTTCCACCGAAGTTCTGCCTCCACCTTCTCCTACTCGCCCCCCCCTCGAATGCATGAGATCCTGCGCTTAAATACGATCGCCATCCTATGATCGGCAACCCCACCAACATCCAACTCTCGGTTGTCAGTTAGTTAAGTCTTAATTAAAGGAACAGATGGAAAACGTAGGCGTTTGGTGTGCTCCACTAAGGAGACACCCTCATAAACTCCCTCGGCACTTCAACAGGGAATGATCTCCTAAATTCCCCAAGGCAGAGCCTAGATGGATCTTTTTAAATATAGCTGAGTACTATAACTCCAGTCTTAGCATAACGTTTATATATATATAAATATATATATATATATATATATATATATATGCTCACTCTTTCCAATGAATTAATTCCCCGTTTATTGTTTATCAATATATATGTATTTAACATATATATAATAAAATACAGATGTAACGCCTGAATAGTCTTAATAATGATCAGATGAAGCTAGCCAATAAGGTATTATCATTTCCTTGGGATTAACCCTAGTTCCTTAGGATGTTTACCTAAAATCTTTTAAGACATTATATAACTCAAAATATCAATGTGTAAGTTAATCCCACTTCCTCTTTTCCTATACACATAGGGGTGTATATGTGTATATATATATTTACGTATTAAATGGCTAATAACCTATAGGCATTTTTCACCTATATACACATATAATGTTTTTACCCTCAAACTATTTAAACCAGTTGTACTAGTTTGTCACAAGTAGTAAGTAGAATTTCGTTCTAGTCGATTGTATTTTAAACACTTAGTTTTTATTTTACCATTCTATTCATAAGTGTTGTAACTTAGAAGGATACCCGTCGTAACTATACATTCTAGCCATTGGGTTCTCCCTTGGTGGATTCGTTTTAGTTGCGCCATCCTCAGTTTACATTATACATTCATAAATCTAATAGGGATACAAGGAGGGATATTACAGGATTGCAGGGATGTCAGTGAAGTTTCAGGGAAAACAAAGTTAAAACAGAATTGTTTTTTTTTTTTTTTTCAGAAATGGATCGACAACAACGGTGCAGAAGGGATCTGCAATAGATGGATCTGCAACGATGTAGAAGGGATCGAAAACAACTGGATTTGAAATGGAAACTGGATCTGGAACGAATTTCAGAATAGATCTGAAATGGCTGGATCTGGAGCGGAAGTGATTGGCAATAGTTCAGCTAAAAATAGATATGGACCCCAGGTATGTGCGGATTCCTATTGGTTCAGGGGATTCTCTCGACCACCAATGCTGTCTGATAGCTTGTGTATTGGGGCAGTACCCCTCACTCCACGGCTCAGGTAAAACTGATAACCGCTTTGCCACAAACGAAAGCTCTTGGTTTACCTCACGGGTGAGAACTAGTCAATCAGGTAGGGTTCGTTGCCCTTTTCGCTGGCAGGTCCTCTCAATGGGCCAGCTACTTTGGGGTTCCTGTGGTACTCCTCACAATGAGTTTTAGGGCTTATTCCCAAGTACTTTCCATATTTAAGCGGATAGGGGTTATCCCCAGATCCAAATTTGCAACAGATGTGAAAAAAAATTTGGTAGAAATTCCACCCAATGAGCCCAAGAAAGTGCTCTAATACCAGATGTGATGAACCTGCAATAATTAATACACGAGATATTAGAAATAATAGAACTCAAAATCACTTTTATATTGATCACGGGCCACTTCGAGGGGGAAACCACCTTTGAGCAAGCTCAACACAATTAACTTCACAGTTCCTTCAATGACCTCAACACACACTTATATACTAAGTCTATGCCCAATACTATGGGTCAAAACCATGGGACATATAATACTACGGGACAACTTACAAAGCATATGCGTCCAATACTATGGGCTAATATAAACTATGGATCAACAAATACTACGGGATGACATACAAAGCATATGCATCCAACAACAATATACTAACATAGTAAAGAGAAGGGTTGACACGTGTTCCTAACAGTGAACAGGAGTTGATGGTTGCTCCAGCTAAAATCACAGTTATTGTGAATTTCCCAACACCCAACTCAGTAAAACAACTAAGCACTACATTGGGACACACAGGATACTACAAGAAGTTCATCGAAGTATATGTGCAGATAACTATGCCTATGGAAAAATTGTTGAAGAAAGAAGCAGAGTTCACATGGACTGAAGACTGCGAGAAAGGACTGGACACACTGAAAGAAAGGATGGTAACTGTGCCTATCTTAGTTTTTCCATATTGGAGCAAAAATTTCCATGTACATGTAGATGCTTCATCCATTGCACTTGGCGTTGTGCTAGCGCAACCAGGTGAGGGAGGAATTGACCATCCTATTGCATTCTCAAGCAGGAAGTTGTCCTCAGCAGAAAATAATTATACAACAACAGAGAGAAGGCTTAGCCATGGTGTACGCACTGTAGAAGTTTAGGCATTATCTGCTAGGTGCACACTTTTGCATGTTTACTGACCATTCGAATTTGAAGTACCTGGTCAATAAACCAATGTTAGGGAGAATAATCTATAGATGGTTGTTACTCTTTCAAGAGTATGATTTTTAAATTGGTTTTAAGCCAGGAAGGTTGAACTCAGGACCTAACCATCTTTCTAGAATTGAGTCATGCGAAGAACCTACAAACCTAGAAGACAATCTACCAGATGTGTAGTTGTTTTCTATTCAGATAGCAGAGGACTATTATAAGTATATTATAGAATTCTTGACCATAGGTCTAGCACCGACAGAGTTTACTACGCAGCAGAAGAAACAACTGGTAGTAAAAGTAGCTAACTTCACCATAATTGCATGACAATTATACAAGCTAGGACCAGAAGAATTACTACGCAGATGCGTGCTAGAACATGAGAAACCACTGATATTATATGAAGCACATTCAGGGGTGTCTGGAGGCCACTACGCAGGAAGAGCTACTGCGCATAAAATTTTAAGAGCAGGAATATGGTGGCCTATACTCCATAAGGATTCAAAGGAACATTGTCGCAGTTGCAATGTTTTTGAGAGAATAGGAAAGCCTTCTCACAGAGATGAGATGCCATTGAGGCCACATATGACATTGCAAGGATTTGAAAAATGGGGTATTGATTTTGTGGGACCTATCAACTCACCAGGAAAGTGAACTGGTTCAAGATACATTATTACAGCTATGGAATATCTAACCAGATGGGTAGAGGAAAAACCCATAAAGGACTATAGCACAGTTACTTCCACGCAGTTCAGTTTTTAGAACATCATCACAAGATTTGGATGTCCAATTAACCTAATGAGCGATCAGGGAACACACTTCTTGAATAGAACTATTGAAGCCCTGACTGAAGAATTTCAAATTTACCATTAGAATAGCACACCATATCATCCACAAGCTAATGGCACTATTGAAGATTTCAACAAAGTATTGGAAAATGCGCTGACTAAGGTATGCAAGATAAATAGGGATGATTGGTATCTACGAATACCAACTGTGTTATGGGAATATAGGACAACTTACAAGAAGTTGACAGGTCATACACCTTTCAGGTTAACATATGGACATGAAGCTGTGACACCAATGGAATACATAATACCATGTTTGGGAATTGCAGCATTCATAGGCATGGCAGATGATGAGACAATGGAAGAAATTCTACTACACTTGGTTGGGTTGGAGGAAGATCGCTTCATTGCAGGCTTTCACTAGAAAGTGCAGAAAGACAGATAAAAATCATGGCATGATCGACACATCAAGCACAAATTATTTTATGTAGGAGACCTTGTCCTCCTCTATGATAGTAAATTCATGAAGTTTCCTGGAAAATTTAAAATGCATTGACTAGGGCCATATATTGTTACACATGTTACTAATGGTGGCGTAGTTCAGCTAGCCACATTAGCAGGAGAAAACCTACCAGGTCCTATTAATGGAAGTAGACTAAAATCCTATAGGGATAGTCCTACCTCGCTAGGCCATCAATGATTAGAAGTGAAGAAAATTGTAAGTGTCAAGTGCAGTTGAAACTGGACACTACGAATGACTGAACAAGGAGTCTGCACACAATTTTGGTGAAATATGAAGTTCCATGACATATGAGATCCGAAGTGCATGTTGGAAGCGTAGCTGCGAAGTTAAAAATGATAGAGCATAAATGCGAAGAAGAACCTCACAAATTTTGTCTAAGCTGTCAGCGAAGTTCAGAGGAACTAACCCTTAAAATGTTGGTTGGAAAAGTAGCCGTTATATAGTGTTTTGTCGACTGTCGCTTTTGCATTTAACATGAAATTAGCTGTTTTCGACACATTCCATTAAGGAAAGAACCAAGATCCTCGGCAGATTTGGCCAACGATCGCAACATTTAATGTTTATCTAGCCGTTGGGGGCACGCTTTAAGGATAGTTATGCCTATAAATAGTGCTAAGAACATAATCACAGACTTTACCATGATATTTCAATTTTACCACAAGAAAAGTCTAATTTGTTACTAGTGAGTGTATGAATTATCTCTTCAAAGCACCAGAGCAATTCTTTAGTGAATGTCCGAGCAGTCAATAGTTGAATAGGTGGTGAGGACCTTTAGACGACATATGATTGTAGGGGTAATGAGAATGGCCAACAAAAGATCTATTCCAGAAAGAGGTTCTGGGTCAAGAAGCTCGCCGCACAATAAAGCAAATATGCAACGAAAGGATAAGCAACCCATTAAGGAGTCTGAGAAGCCAAAGGTATGAGGAATATCGAAGCCTGGACCGCCACTACCACCAAGGGAAAAACCCATCTACCTCATACCCGAGTACATTCCACCAAGAAGACTTGATGCACTAGCAGTTACCCTGTTAAAGAATGCACAATACGAAATTCCATTGCTATCGATTTCCAACGATGTCCAGATCCATGGAAACTTACTCGGCAAGATCGCGGGATGCAAATTTTTGGATCATGATATTTTAGACAAGAAGGACCCTAGAGAGCCAAAATATCCTCAGTTCCAACCCAACAAATACATTTGTCGGAGGAACTATGAGAAAATAGGGCTCCCTATCCTCATTGCACGGGACTAGCTGAAGGGATTGGTGCCATCCGGCTTGTTAAACCTCCCATGAATCCCTCATTTTTAAAGAACTGTTGAGTGCACTGTGGTGGTGTGCATCTTGCTATCGTGCACACACTAGGGATATCTATGGCTCAATCGCTGAATTGATCTCAATATATATCTCATCCACTGGATAACCCATCTCAGCAAGCGAGGTGAGGATCCCGCACAAGAGTTTGTGGGAAATACAAAGGATAAATAAATTACCAAGTGAGTGAAGGAAGAATACAAGCTAGAAAAGGGAAAGTGGGGTTTCGTTACAGATGCCATTGAAGACCCAGCTACACGGTTCACCATTCAGCTTCTAGCATGCAAAGTCTTGAGGAAATGTAGACTGGTGGAGGTGTCAGCCGCAACGGTTATCCTTTCCACGAAGGCCAAGTATGGAACACAATACAACTAGGAAATTTACTTACTGAATTATTTCTTAGAGGATGTCCGAGAAGCTCAAGAGACTTGTAGCGCATTTCACTATACTTGGCTTCTTATATTAATTGCTTTTATCAGTTGGAAGGAGCCTTCATTCTAGAACAACCTACCAGTGATACTAGGAGATTGCCGAGCAGAAAAATATGCTAACATGTGCGAAAATGCATAGAATGATAGGAAACGCGTAAATAATGAGCAGATGTATAGTTACTTCAACCAGTTGTGTGATGCAATAAAACCCACTTCGCGCATTACAAAGGGACTGACATCATAGTATCTCCAAAAAGCAAAATTTATAACTGACTTACACTTCATTTATTTTCATCCAAGGGCTGAAAAGAAAACTCCATAGTGATTCCCAGGGAACTACAAGATGGATGCATAGAAGATTGACTTGATAATCAAAGATTGGCCAACGGAGTGGAAGGTCGACTCCCTGGTGTCAATCCAGTCAACCTATGAGGAGAACGAGCCTCAAAATCCAGTAGAGGAAGGGGCAGAAAAAGACACCGCACAGACTACAATAGGGGAAAAGAGAAAGGAGTCTGAAGGCACATCAGTGGAAAAAGGTCCCCGAAAGAAACATAAGGCAACAAAGACTCTGTTGGAGGCAATGTTACATGACGATGACTATGATTGAATTGCACTACGTGTCACCAAACACTATGAAGAGGTGTTCGCGTAGAAAGATACCAAAAATGAAGAAACCAAGGCACAGTTAAATGAGAACATTGCAGAGCTAAAGAGCATGGTTGCACGGATAGAGAAAATCTAGAAGCACTTGGCTTGAAAATCTGACTTTGAAGGAAATTTGGGTGAATCCAGTGAAAGAAATAGAAGACCACCTGCCTTGACAACCAAACCGCGCTTGGTAAGAATGGAACTGTTGAGTATCATCTTTCCAAATGATGAGCTCACCGAAGGTGCAAAGAGGATGGAGCACCTAGACATCAACGTCGGTATGCTACCCATTGAGGGGCTGCACAATATGCACTTGTAGGTTGTAGAGGATATTAAAGATAGAGACATAGTCTCTTATAACCAACACTTGCATTTGTAGAAAAACTACAACAATCTACAAGAATAATGCACGTAGAAGACAAGAGCGCTTGAAAAGGCGCACAAGAAGTGAAGAAGACTGGAAGAAACTATATCTTTGGTGTGTGCACAGATTCCAGAATGTGATGAGCAGCCATAAATTGAACATACAATCATTAGTATTGGTACTGTGGTGGGTGATCTCAAAGAAGAAATGGCAGAGATGAAGATCTCCCACAAGGAAAAGATTGTGAGATTAGAAACTCAAAAACCACCTAGTACTCTTCCGAACATGGTAGAAGCAAGAGCTGCCACACTAAAGGATTCCATGGAGAGTATCTCAAGTGAAATAGAAAGATGCCGAGACTTACTGGAAGAAGCCACCAAGGTATGGGATACGCTACAGGCACTAGTACAAAATGAGAGATAAGTGACCAAAAAAATGACCAAAATCCACATATAAATCACCACTTTTGAGTTGGTGACCACTGGTAGAAAATTAGCGGTCATATATCACGTGACCAAAAATGTGGCCATATTTAGCTTGGTCATTTATAGCTTATCTTGTGGTCATATATTTGGTCATATCTTTCGTCATTAATTTGGTAATATATTTGGTCATTAATTGTCACAATTAATGATCACATTTTTTGTCATGTGATAAATGACTGCTAATTTGCTACTAGCGATCACCAACTCAAAAGCGGTAATTTATATGCATATTTTGGTCATTTTTTTTGTCACTTATCTCTCATGTGGTAATGGTGGCTATTTATATGCAAATTGTGGTCATTTGTTTAGTCATTTATCTCTTTTTAGTGGTTTTAGAATATAAATAGGGCATGGCGGAATCAAACCACCAACCTCTTTCCTATAAGGAAGGTGATCTACCACTGAGCTAGAACCCTTAAATAGATTTCCTTATGGATTGATATGAGAATAAAATTTCCAACTATTAACACCATCTTGCCAAAGGTCAGAATACTATAAACAAAAATTGATGAAGGGGATGGCATGACATTAAGAACAAATTCTCCTTGAAAATAGATTTTTCTAAGTTCTACAGGCACCTGAACAACAACAAGTTATTTTTTTGCCTTGAATTGTGATGTGTATATCCATGTACTCTTATAATAACTATATGCTTTAGTTTCAATTCACAAAAATACCATCTAAAATATAAGAAAATAACAGAAGATGAAAGCTTCTAGTTAAAATGGCCCTAACTTGATATGGTCACCTATTTTTACCGGTTTCTAATATCATAAATAGGTGGGACACAATACCTACTGGCTACTACTCCAAAACCTAAGTACCTAAAGGGTTCTCCTTTTTGCAATGTAAGTTATCTCCATATGTTGATACAAAAGTCATTGTTAACATTGGTTGTTGTATCATTATCTATTGTATCATTGCCAATGTGAGCTAAACTAGTTAGAAAGAGTCAAAGAAAGGGAAGATAGACTCCCAATGTAAGAATGTCATTATAGAATCAAACCCTTCAAAAAAAGTAGAAACTCAATCTGCAGCATAAGAAATTGGTCAATGGGTCTTGAAGCAGGATACTCCTATTTTCTTTTTTGATGGTGCAACAAAAGGAAGCCCACTGTATATCCAACGAATATATCATTATCCAACAATTTTATCCAACGGATAGATATTAACGGGTTATTTAAAAAATTACACTCCTTTTAAAATATTTACATCTACTCTTCATTTCTTAGTTGGCAAGGTAAAATTAAGATTTGAAATGTTTTTGAAGGGCAATTTTTACTAAGCATTTTTGGGACGGGTCAAGACCATTTGGAAGGACTAGACTAGTTCAAATTCACTACTGAAACCCAAGTCCATCAGGAGGTAGAGGAATTCTATTTACTTTGTGAGAATTCAATTCCTCCATTTAACATGAAAGATGGAGACAACAACCAATAATGTAACTGAGTTGTTGGTAGTCTACCAAAAGACAAAAGACAAAACATCAAAAACACTGATCCAACTACGTTTAAAGCTCTAGATTTTTCTAGCTGAGATTGCTAAACATGAAAAGACTTACACAAATATAAATCCCAAACCAAAAAGATCAAATATAAAAAATCCCGAAATTCAGAAAGGAATCAAGAAAATTGAAAAACCCATTATTAAACTCCATGGCATAATAATGTGACAGTGGCTTTAAGAGCGAGATATTACTAATGAGGTGGCTTGACTCCGTGAACAACAAGCATTACAAGATAATTGCTCAATTTTTAAATGGCTAAGCTTGCATTCTTCCAAAATCATTCTTTCTTTCTCATCTAGTTCTCAAAGCCACTGAGATATTGACAAAGAGTAGCGATTCAATCGACCCTATCTAGTTGTTGAATGAACACTCTACTTGTGTATGGTAGAACTATGTATGGATTCTACCTTTTGTTACACTTACAGATCATATACAGAACACTAATTAGACAGCCAATCAATCAACCCATTGGAAGTTTGGCCCCTATCAACCCATTGGCCCATAGGCGTTCCATCTACTGTAACAGTTATTGTGTCTAATAGAGACTACTACTGCTGATGAGTGTAGTGATTCCATTGCTAGTATAGTTGAGTTGTTGTTGTTTATATTGCTATTTTTGATGGTCCATCCTCCTGTACTCTAAATTTACCTGTGGAATATTGTTAAAATGTAGGACATGATCAGACAATGTTGAACCAGGAAACACATCCCCACCAATTGCAATACCTACAAGAGTGTAAGGTTTCCAAGGTGTGTGAATTATATGGGATGCTAGTAGATACTAGAATCTACACAAAAGTTTTTTTTTCCAGATAATTAGCTAACGACAACAATAATAAATATCAGTTACCTTGATATATTCCATCAGTTACACGTGCAATAGTATTGTAGAGTTCATTTGACATTCCCCCCTGCAGGAAACTAATATCAGCAATGCCTAAACAAAAAACAACTCAAAACTATGAAATAAAGGTAAGCTATTTAAAGTCAACAAAATAATTCTACAAGGAACAAATCACTTAGATGAATGCTTGTAGATGACCAAAAGCAATCAATGCAATTGAAAAGTATGCCATGTCAAATGTAGCAAAGTACTGCTCAAGGCAACTCCAACCTAAGAGAGAGCTTAGGATGATTACAAATTTAGAAACAAAGCCAATAGATCCTAGCCACTACAACTTGCAAGTAATAATGTTTTTGATCGTGCTACCTGTATCACCAATTTTGAATTCTCCTGCCTGATTACCACCTACAGTAGCAAGCCAATTATAACTTGCAGTACATTTTTGAAGAATTCAACATTAACTGAGAAAAGGGTAAATCTACCTCTGTTCTTTAGAAACTTTCAAGTCCATAACACAGAAAGAGAAGATTTCAAAAAAAAAAACTATAAGTGGCAATTGTCCCTTATTTTCCCTTGTCCCATCTTACACAGGCAATTTCTGAGAGGTACTTAGCGAGTTAGCACACAGGATAATGAAAAACCATCAGGAAGAAAATGCAAACGAAAATTGTTTTTACCTTATTATTAGCTCAAGCATAAGCAATCGACTGTTTAGTATCTCCTTCCAGGAGACCTTATGCTATTATAGCTACTACATTGATTTTTGGTTGCTTGAGAGCAATCATGGAGGAATCAAATGCACTGCACGGACAACATGAATTCTCTTTACATATTAGCAAGCAACAAATATGGAAGAGGATTCAAATTAAGAGTGTTGAGAATATAATTAGCATAAACTAAAATATTAGAGTCTAGACGAACAAGAGATAGGTACTGGAAGGGTGATATTCCTTTCTCATATCTACCATATCTTAAGACCGAGATGTTGTAAGAATAAAATCAATCCCATAGTGGAATTTCTTAAAGGTACCTTCTAAACAATGCAAAATTGATGAAGACATCAGTTGTTGGATACTGATGTCTATCTACTGTGATTCTTGATAACTATGAATTTTTTCTGAACGTTTTCCAAATGGTGGATACTCTCACATTTAGAAGGTTTAAGACATTCCCATCCTATTTTACTTTTTTTACCTTACCATAGCTAAAATCGAATTACTGTTTGCAAAAAATGTTTAGACAAGGTTGAGACATACATGCTAAGAGTTGAGTCCATCCCTGTACCCATCTTGTTAGAACCCAGAGTTGACATCGAAATAATGTTTCGACAACGATGGTTTATACATACATACTGAAGGAACGTTTAGGGAGGGCATCCATACCCGTATCCTAATAGGAGCACCAGGTTTAATCTAGATAGAACCTTCCACATTTTTGGATTGATGGATCAGCCTCACCCCATGCCTCTTTATGGCTGGCTATTGTTTATATCCATTGTAGTTTTCTGAACGTGGTCAAAATGGTTGAGACATACAAAAAATAAAATCAAATAGCACTCACAAATTTTCCTGTGGAACACTCGATATATGTAAACCCATAAAAGCCATGAAGCTCAAAACAAAAACATAAAAAAATGGAAGTAAAGCTGCAACTCACCTCCCCTTAACTTGTTTCATGCTTCTTCTCATGCATTCTATGCTGCACTCCTTGAAGGAATTTTCAAGCCCAATTGATTGAAAATTAAACAATGGTTGGCAGTATACAAGCTAAAGCAATCGATATTTTTTCCTTTTGTTATACAGAAAATATTTGCAACCACCTGTGTAGTAGAATGAGGTGAATGAATGATGTGGTCTAAAGCTGCCAAACTCTCCAGAACCTATAGAAAGTTTAAATGAATCCCAATAAACAATTATCAAATTATAAATGTCCACAAGTTAGTAAACCAGTATCTTAAGAATAAATATTCTATTTAAATGCAGTGGTATTATAATTTATACCAACACCCGTGAAGAGCTGAAAACATTATCCAACCGATGTACCATGTTAAAAAGAGTCTTGAGTACCTATAATTTAAAGGAAAAAATAAATAAGCACATAACCTCGTAGATCTCTGTATCCGATGTCACTCACTAACAATGGTAATCCTAAAAGTTTAGCATACAAATTGACAATTCAACTATTACAGAATGTTACTTCAGATAGATTGCCATCTTAGTGCTTCAAAGTACCAATGCAAGACATAGAACATCACAAACACAAAGATAAACTTTTTCATTCTTCATCCATTACATATATAGAATTGAGATGAAAGAAAGGAACTCTTCATTCTATGTATTTTATTTCGACATTTCAAGCCACCTGGTTTGCGCTCATCATCAGGAGCAAAGTGATATTACCTGCACATTGTTTGGTGTAAGAACAACAAAGTCTTTTTTATCAGCAACATGTTCAGTATGCTTTGATCCAGGAGATGGTAGGCACCAGCAGTTCTTTTATTATCAACATGAATCATTTGTAATATTAGAACCTAAACTATTGCAAAGCATTCCAAGGTACAAGTTGAAGCTATGAATTTCAAGTAAGCTTTTCTGAATAAAAAGTTAGCAAGTGGAGCAATCAATTATCCAAACCTCCAAAAATATATGATCAGTATTTACCTCCTCCTATCTGAATCAGTTTGAGTACATAATGTGAACTTGCAAAGATTCTAGAAATGCATTCAAAGGTTGCACTGCCTGAAGAAATCTCCAATCCTGCACAAGTAACTGGAAGCTTCAACATTTTATATACACCTCAACATCATCAACTAACACATTTGCATTCTAGAATTTCATTCTACTTGAGGTTTGCAAACAGATATCAAAGAGCACAAGTATTTGAAAACCTGTATGAATGCTTGGTAACCTTTCAATATTTCCAATACAATAGCCTCACCTTGTGACCTAAAGAAGATAAAATATTCCAAACATAATTCATCATTAATCAAGAGTAACTCACAGTGACATAATCAGCTTGGAAAAGACTGTTCCAATCATGACATGCTAATATCTAGACATACCTCGATAAGATCAATGACAGAGCTTCTAGAATAGTTCTCCACACTAAATTGACCATAGCAATGCAAAGAGACACAAGGTCTCCTCCAAATCTAGCTGATGACATATTATTCTCACATCTAGGAGAGTCTAACTACAACAATCAATAATTTCCAAATAGTTAAAGGATGGGGAAAATCTTAGACTTAAGTTCAACTTCTACATCTAAATAGCAAAGAAGAGAGACACCCCGCATTGAAATTCTATTTCCCACCTCACCATGTTCCACAGCTTCATCTGTCAATGTAGCTACACTAAAAACAACTCCTAGTAATCCTTCAACTACTAATGTGATTGCATGAGCATCACTTGCAACCACTACGGCTGCATTGGTTGCATCATTATCCATGATCGACTCAACACCTATAATGGAAATGACTTTCACACAATAAGATTTGAGAAGACACAATAACCCATGACAACTTGTTAGAAATTATGTACTACACAACATGGTCAGTTATCCCAAAAACTGAAGATGCATTTTTGACCCAACAAGGAATATTCAGGTAATATTTTTGACAAAGGCTACATTAAATAACCACAATTGTAACAATTATATCTCTTTAGTGATTCAATTGTACGGTAGCAGAAAATTATGAATAATATATGGTAGTTCTCAAGATCTAACTCCATAGTAGGGGAAGGTTTTAGCGTGAAGGGTTGTTACAAGGAGGGCTAGTAAAAATGATGAACTGAAGATCTGGCATTGGTATGGAGCTAAATTGCACTGAAACGGATACATGAATGGAGAGGGAAACAGATACAACAAATTTTCAAAAACATCGGACAAAAGCTACATTAGATAACCACAATAGTAATAATTATATCTATTTAGTGATTCAGTTGTATGGTAGCAGAAAATTATGAATAATATACGGCAATTCTCAATATCTAACTCCATAGTAGGGGAAGGTTTTAACATGAAGGGTTGTTACAAGGAGGGCCAATAAAACTGATGAACTGAAGATATAACATTGGTATGAAGCTAAATTTCACTGAAATGGATACAGGAATGGAGAGGGAAATGTTATACATGATACGACAGGGAAACAGTAGTACATATATACACAAAGAGCCCCTAAAATATGACCTAACTTTGCTTATTGCCTATTTTCCCTCACTCAGAGCTTCTTCCTTCCTCCTTCCCTATCCTACCAGTTTTAAGAGATGGCCTTCATATCCCTCCTTTCTCTCCTCACCCGATGTGGTTGAGTAATAAATAACCTTTTTTCGAGCAAGAGCTTCGCTCCTGACCCTCTACAGGCAAGCAATAAATTTTCTTCCTTTCAGTGCCGAGAGAATGACTAGTCTTCCTTTCCTGGGGATATACTTACATTTACTTGTATATAATATCTAGTTGGTTGGGAAGGAAACAAAATCGTATTTCCATCCTTCCTGCACCCACCTAGCTTACGCACATATGCCTCCAAAGAGAAGCACTGAGCAAGTATATGAAAATCATCTTTTATTTATGGAAATTGGAGAAGCCAAATGTTATCTAAGAATAATTGGGCAAATAAGAATGGCTAAATTACAACTCACACAAGCTAGTTGTATTGGAAAACGCCAACACCAACCAACATTAACTTAATCAAATTCTCCATCAACTCTTTCAAACTCAAATTTAATTCAATAAAAAACTAAAACACATAGGATATTTAACATACAACTAAATATGTAGTTTTTTTTTTTTATCTAACTATAGTTGAAAAACTAATTGTGTGGCATATATAGTTCTGATACCATGTATAAATCCACAGTGGAATTTCTTAAAGGTACCTTCTAAACGATGAAAAATTGATGAAGACATCAGCTGTTGGATGAGCTTTGCATGCAACGTCAATACTTTAAAATATATGCACAAAAGTGTTATAAAAAAAATTCAATATTTTAAGTTCAAATAATTTGAAACAAATTTCCCATAGAATACTTGCTGAAGAAAAAGAGAAGAGAACTCATGCTGAATAAACTGGTATGGAAATTTCTTCCTACCCAAAAAATAGTTTTTCAAATCATTCGGAACTAGGATTGATGATTCCAGCAACAAATGGTATCTCTCTACCTGAAATGTAAACAAAACTGACCTCAACTATCCTCCACCATACTGGAACTAAATTAAGATGAGATATGTCCATCCTATTGCTATTTTTGATGGTCCATCCTCCTTATCCTTTGTTTCTCTAAATCCTCTCAATTAAGCTTCATATGAATCCTCAGAGTTTTTTAGGGTGGTTTTTGTCCTGGTTACAGTTCTTTTCTGTAGAGTGCACCATGGGTATCTGATATTCTCCATGGTGATGCTTATTGCTCACATATATATTCCAATTAGGTCCTGATATATATTTGTGGAATTATATCTGATACTAAAAGCATCTACTTGTTGTTGCTGACGTGATCTATTACTATGCTCTGTATATGAATATTATAGATTACTCTTACTAATAACTATAAGAAGCCTCTGTTGCTACTAGTTTTTGTGTTTATGTATCAATATATATCTTATTCTGCTCATGTTGTATATTTTTTCTTAAGTGGATGAGGTTGTTGTGATACTATTTCCTTCGAAAAAAAAAGTTTGATGGGCCCCCACACAACTAAACAGAAAGAAAAGGTAAAACAACAAGAAAAATATTTTTAGAACACAAACAGATTCTAATTCTTTTTCATTACATTAACTTTCTTGGCCTCTTATTGTTATAAAAACACCTATAAGCCTCCTTTTAACTTTGTGCCTATTTTGGTTGCATGCATGCTAGCCCGCTTGCCCACCCACCCACATGCATGCTATCTCCTCTTTTCTGAAGGTTTAAAAGTGGTGTTCCCAAGACTAAATATTTCCTCTTTGAGCTGGTTTAGTTCAAGACACTTCATTTCCATCCATAAATCAGCCAAAATGTATTCAATACTGCCTCCCAAAGGAAAATCAAACTTGAAAGGAATTCTCCAAAAATTCATTTCACTTCATACGTACTTGTCTTTTGTCTCATAAATTTGCCCACAGATTACAACTCCCTAAAGGAAACTGAATTACCAAGATGTAAAGATGGCCTAATATGGAGGACATAATACTTTGGTCAAAGTTTCAAACTGTCAACAATGAAGAGAAACAGTAAAATGAGTTTTAAAGGTTTGATCAGAGTACAGTGAGTTTAGGAAGATTTTATTTTAAAATAGGAAAAGAGACCATATACACAAATTTGTTATGATTTGACCCAAGCCTGTAGCCAATTTATGTCTAAAGGTTTCTACGGGTGCTAAAAATTCAACAACTTTACATCTTAGGTCATCAAAATTCACTTTTTGGCAATGATTTGCATTACATATTTCCCACAAATAAAAACAATCTAATACATACATGTACAGTCAAAAGTGCTAAAAGAAAAGCTGACCCATGTGAAAGAATCACTTGTCATGTAAGTAAAGTCACCTTTTCAATTGTGAGAACATTTAGTAGATTACAAGGGTGAAAACATTAAATTAAAAGTAAGCAATAGATGGGCATAATCAAATTTCTAACATCAGTCAATGGGGTTGTGGTTCATAGGTGAGAAAGTGGAATGTCAGGCCACCCAACAGGGTTCAATTCCCTGGAGAGACTAATAAGCAATTCGAGGAAAGTGCAAGTCCTGGGAGAATTCACATTGTCACTGCAGCTTGGCCCAACAGAAGTTCTTATGATCATGAATTCACCCCTCGAGGGCCATTTCCCAAATGAAAGTGAGCTGCTTATAGTGCTCAACCTCTTCAGGTCAACTGCACTACCTTTGGGCTAATTGTAGCTCTCATAAATTTAAAAGATGCAATTTCAAAGAAAAGAATTCTAACAGCAATTATGATATTAACACGTTATTTCTAACATTTCCAAAGAAAACAATTTCAACCAACTATTGTTCCAGATAGAAACTCACATACAGTATCAACAAAGGAATGATGCAATCCAACTGTAGCTACTAGAAGGCTTCCCTGCAAAAGACTTTAGCGAGTGTATACACTTATGGGATGATAACAAAATCCCAAAGAAAATCAACAACAAATACATATCGACCCATACCTCAAAATGTAGAAAATGTGACCACATTATAGAAACTTCAATACTTTATGCAAATGCATAGTGCTATATTAGACTTTCATAGAAACACCTCTACCAAGCTTGCAAGTTTCAAATAGCTTTATTTATATAAAAACTAAACTATATATAGGACATGAGAAACTGAACAACCAATAAGTAGAATATAATCGGGAAAAATGATTAGCAAGAAAAATAAGAAAAAAATAGAAATATATTTCAACTATACAAAAAATAAAGATCCAACAAGTGGGTATGGTCTAGGAATTAAGAGTAACCAAGGATCAAGAGGTTGAAGCTCTGAGAAAAATGAGATGTTAATGTTTATCTTTATGATGCCCTTTGAGACCTAACTTGGTTTTGGGTGGATTGTCGGATCTATGTGTGAAGAAGATTTTGTTATTATACATCAAGTGTTTTTGCATGATCAAGAAAGCATCACATTTTAATGAGTTGTGGCATTAACAGTGGCTATTCTTACAGTTTGAAGGAGCCTTCCATGCTGTAGATGTTAAATCAAAAGTCTTGTTGTCCCTAATATTAATGGATATTGCTATGAGCTAATTAAATCCAAGGGCAGCAATGCAAACAAATCTCTTAATGCTTAGCAACAATCAGGCTGCCATGATGTTGTTGATGACTATGGTGGTGGTTATTTTTGTTGAGTAAAGAACAGACCCCCAAAATAGAAACAAAAGATCAGTTTGATGCTGGTTATCCTTGAGGCAATTGGGTTATGACTGTACAACTAAGGACATTGGATGCCAATGGATTTGAGTCAGAATGGCTGCATGATAGTGGTTATAAGCTAATCGAGCTCTGGTTGTGGTGATGAGCATATGGAAGCCATGGTTATGGATTTTCATGGGAGTGGTTGTTTGATCAATATATGATGATCTCTGCTTATTTGATGAATATTTCACAAAGGCTTGTTGGAGGAGTCATATGATTTACATTCATTAAAGGTAGAATAAAAGCATCTCTATAGCTCTCTTGTTTGGGATCAAAATGTTGAAGATCATGAAATTGTTTCTATCCCAGAGAAGTGTATTGGTGAAGGTCCATTTTCGAATAAAATGGGCAGTGTCATGAAAATTCCTGTGGAAGATGCTGAGAGCGTCAACGAATCTGGTATTCTTTCTACTTATCAGAAAGAAAACATATTAGAAGTTCCAGCAAAGGATTGTGAATGAAACAATGGGCTTGATTTAAACATCTCTAGTTCTACTAATTGTTTGGATGTAAGGTTACAAACTTCATTTGCAAGGATGGATAATTCTATGGACACCTTGATAAGAACAACCGTTCCAATGTTGTTTTCCATGGACAACTACACTAGTGTGGAATCTTTAGATTGTAAGGTTAGATGTGATAAATGTGTTGCTTCTTATGTTAATTGTGCAGGTGAAATATCTAAAATGCCTTCTCATGAAAATGATGCAGTTGAAACCTCTTCTCTGAAAGGTCAAAAAAGAAAAGAGAAGGATAAGTTTCCTAATGGTTGGACATCAGAGACAAAATAAAATAACACATTTCTATGTACAATAAATAACTCTCCATTGCAAGCAAATCCTATCTTAGCTTCAGAAAAGGCCAATATTCAACTTGTTGCAGAGTCAAATCGTGAATCAAAAGAATTAAATGACGCATCTATAATCAACTGTTTATCATCAAGTATGGGCGTTGCTAAGGATGATATTCTTTTCCAGGGTCACTTCGAAACTAGTGGATTGAAGCCTGAGAAAATGGAGATGATGCTAAGAAACATCTTAGGAAAGCCTGGAATTCTCCAGGGAGATTCAGAAGGGTGAATAAAAGTATTTGATGAGCATAAAACAACAGTTAATGGTAAAAAGTTACTTGCTTTTTCACACTGTATAAAAGATACCACTAAAGACTCTGAGTTAACAGAGAATCTCTCAGTTGATTCAAAGGTGGTAGAGTGTGACACAACTGCAAAATCTGGGGAGAAAACCCCTTCTTGTGTCTTGATGAATGTCGATGGAGTGCAGAATGTTGAAAGTCAGGCGGAAATATGCGTTTCTGGATTCTCAGAGCTTCTAGTTGTGATTCAGGAAATTGAAGCTAAAAACAAATCATATTTTGATGATCAGATCAATACCTTTGCAGTAATAAATCCAATAAAATATGGGAATGGCACCTGTGAGATGACTAAAAGGATTTCAAATGATTCAATTACAATGAATTGTTATCCTTCAAAAGATATCGCAGAGAATAATATCTCTACTCCCGCATTGCTGAAGACTCATTATCTAGATTAGAACACACACTAGTAGAAAAAAGAAGATATTGCAACAACAGTCAAGCATAAGAAGCTAGGTCGGCACCTGCCTTGTCAGCAATAATCATAACAGCCAAGAAAAGCATCCAAAAATCGAGAGGGAAAATTAATAAATAATTATATTATTATTATACAAGGCCTAGGTGGCCTGGAAAAGTTATGCCACTCCAAGAAACTGACCAACCAGACATTGAACTGCTTTGTAACTACACATCAGGGTCAAAGTAGCAGGATGCACTATGAACGAGGTAAAGAGTGCACCATAAGTGTTCTTCATTAGTAAACAAACACCGCATTTGTTTCGTGGTGGAGTTTTTATACACATGAGGGTTTTCAGATTTCTGCACAGAAATCCCAGGTATACTGTCGATACATTGCAATTATGTGCTTGTTTCCATTTTATGTACATGCAGGAAACCCGTGAGAGCAAGTTTTCTTGCAATTGTTCACTGACATTCATAGCCCATAAGCTGTTTTCGGGTTTATTTCTTGTGACATCATTTTCTGTTTTATTTTCTTATATGTTTATGTTCCTTTAGCTTTAACAACATCTAGGCACCTAATAGTTTCTAGTTGTACCTCCATTCCGCCTGCGAGGATGGATCACTGGAAAAGTTTCATGAATATAAAACTTTGCAGCTCTGCAAAACATCTTTTCAACACCAATCTTCTATGCAAAAATACACATATAAACAGAAAGTAAAAGCACTCTTAGTCAACAAACTCAACACCCATGTAAATAAGGCTCTCCTTCTCTTGATGCATGCAAAGGTCAAAGTTTTAAACTAATATGGTTTTATAGTTCAAAAGCAACTGATAGATGTGGCCCCAAAGCTAACTTGAGTCCTGAAAAATGTTTGTATGTCGCTTTCATAATTAACCTAGTTTCTAGTACCACTAGGGCAGTAAAAGCAGGGTACTAGCAGCTAGTGTTCATCCTCATAACTGCATTAGAGCCAGTGCTCCTAAGTGTACGGTCTACCCTATCTTTAGGGGACCAAGAGGCGAACTAATGGGATTCCCCACTCTTTTGAGTAGCATTGTTGGTATTTTGGGGGAGGGTAATTTGGAGATGACATCGGGTTAATGGGACTGCTATAAGAAAACTTGTAAGTGGTTAGACCCCCGTGATGTGAACCTCTCTGGCCAAGCCATAGGGACAACGTATACGTCTACTAGACATATAGGTATATTTGAGCCCTGAGATTTTTCCTCACAAAATAAAAAACCTCTATGAGTACCTAATAAGTGCAAAGCATCCATTTGTACATAAATCTCACCCAATGAAAAAAAACGTAACACAATATATTGCAATCCATGATCTCTTAACAAGTGAAACCCTTGCACGTATTGAATCCCATAACAAACAAAATATGACATAGGTCTCAAATGCCGGTAGACCATTTTATGATCTAATGAACCAAAAGCTTGGCAGGAAAAATAAACAAGCAAAAAAATGCATACTATTGTGTTAAACTACAAACCCATACAGCCTTTCAATTTAATCAAGCACATCAATTGAACATTTTATCGACCCTAAAACAAAGTGATTGACATGAAATTTAACAAAAAAATACAAATACTTGCTATTATCCATACCAGTAATTTTCTCTGCGGGAATTCTTCATCCTCGTCGCATCCATCAACAACAACAGATTCAGAGCAAAGGAAAGACAACAAAAACAAACAAATTGTCGAAGTAGAAAACCCTAGAATTAGGGCTTACCCAAGGTTTTATCATGGGAAGATGCTAAGGATTTGCTCTTGATTTGCAAAAGACCATGGCTGAGATCAATAACTTAGCGGATAGTTTTAATGGGTACTCGTTCGATATATGGTTTCCGTTCTAGCACTCCATATCCTGCTGTGCTGACAATGAAATAACTTACAACGCCAAACAATAAGGATGGTTATGAATAGTGATAGGAGAACACTATTTGGATGTGACACATAATTATCAAGTCTCAACTCGATTGGATGATTGGTAAAGTGGGTGTGATATTTGTTTTATTAAATCTTAATTTTAGTGGGTTGGGGTTTTTTTTTTCCCAGAACTAGAAAAACATCATCTTTACACATGGGAGCTAGAGTTGAGTAGATGGATTTGGGTGATTGGTAAATTAGGTGTAGTATTACTTTTAAAAATAAATTTGGGAAATTTCTTTGTTTATATATAAAAGATTTTTAGTTTGTAAATGCTATTATAAGTTTAATTCTTTGGTTTGTAAAGATTATTATAATTTTGATTTACTCTTGAATATTAAGTTACAGGTTTTCTTTCTTTTGAAAAAGATAAGTATTTAATTCTATTTCTTCATTTTTTTTAAATTTGTTAATTAATCCCCGGATGCAGGTAACCATGTGTATGGAACTTCGTATGTAAGAGAATGCGTGGAGACATGTATTGAAAAATAATCCAAGTTGTAAGAAGGGGGTATCCGAATCCATCTGCAGTGTTAAAATTTAGTAAATTGTACAAATTCATTATAAAAATTATAATTTTCCACTGTTGGAATGACACAACTAATAATGACGACATAAATGACCAATTGTTATGTGATCATTTTTAGTGTAGTTCTTATCTCATGACCAAATTAGTCATTTATCTTGGTCATTTTTAGTTTAGTTCTTATCCCGTGATCCAATTGGTCATTTTTAGTCAGTTCACTTAAAATTTATCAATTTTGGTCATTTATCCCTTGAAAAAGTTGTGGTGACCAAATTTTTTGGTCGCCTGGTCACTTATCTCTCATTTTGTACTAGTGAGGCGGATCCAACCCTACAACAAATTTAGGACGACCTATAGCAAAGGAAGACAAAGCTGGACTCTGTGAATGCGGCTATGAAAACCTTGATGCCTAGAGAGAAGATCCAGAAGTTCAGAGAAGTCAAAGACTTGAAGCGAGAACTACAAATTCTAAGGGAGAAGGAGGCTGATACTGCAGCAAGGTTACAACCAATGCAGGAAGAGGCACTCACCCTCACTGGAGAAATTGAAGAAAAATTATAGGAACTCTACACCACGGGGAAGATAGTAAAGGAGTATGCTGAAGAAGACATATCCGAGGAGATGGTGGAAACTATTAAGGACTTCGAGCAAAAAACAAAAGAAGTAATTGTGAAGCTTAGTGCAACTCTTCGGGACTTTGCTTGAAAATTGAGCCCTCCAGAGGACGCGAACCTAGAGTCAAGTGGATCAGAGATGATCCACGAGTAAGTGTTAGGGGCTTGTTGGGCATGGCCCAAGTTCGCACAATTTTGATGAAGGGAAGTTCGGAAATGTGTAGTTGGAGAAGCGTTCAGATATGCGTAGTAGGAGAAGCGAAGTCCAAAGAAGTGGCACAATTTTGTTGATCCGCAGTTCTAGCACAACAACTATTTTTGGGAAAAGTATACAAGTAAAGGGAGGTCGAGCAGCGACCTATTTTGGGTAAGTGACTCAATGATTCCCGAGTGTGGGGTAAGTAGTAGCGTGGAAGCAGATGAAAGTGAAATGTCAACTAGAGTGGCAGAAACCTTTAGAGGCAAAGACATGGGTCGACAGTGACAGAAAAGATAGAGTGGCGGAAAGGGACACACCACTATGCAGTTAGAGCTATTCTGTGAGGACTACGGATGTCAGAAGGGTGTCAGATCTAGGAGTGGCACAGAAAGTCGTCTAGAGGCACGTGGAACAGATGTCGACTACGATAGGATGGGTTAGTAGGGTAACCGCACCAGTTTTGGTAACTATACTGTTTTTGGCCCATATTCATTATAAAGACGTGGCCTACGGGCATGATCTATAAAAGGGGGAAATTTTGTAAGGGAAGGGTTTATTTTTGTCAATCTCTCATAGTATTGTTTTTATCTCTGTTAGTTCTTTGGAGAGACTAAGTATTGTAAAGAGGCTCTACAGTTGTGTGCGCAGAGACCCACTGAAGAGAGAAAGAGGCTCTGCAGCTATGTGCATCGAGACCTATTGTAGAGAGAAGAGTCTGTAGCTGAGTGCACAGACTGAAACTGTTGAACCATTCCCATTAATATAATCAACAGCTCTTGTGGATGTAGCTCCCATCTAAGGGGTTAACCACATAGATACCATGCCATGTGATTGAATTAGTGTGTTTTCTTCTGTCTATGGTTAAGTTCATGCTTATAGTTATATGCATCTTCACTTTTATAATATTTTTTTCCACATGAATGAGTGATGAGAATAATATGTTAAGTGTCAAACATATATGCTTGAATGTTGAATGTGGAAGTAATTCTGAATAAGTTGAATGCATGTGTTATTTGGGTAAACACTAAGTCAACGGAGTCTATGTTAAGTGCGATTCCCTAGAAGCACAATACTAAAATTGCATCGTTGCATTGTATTTCACCATATTGTATGATCTTGCGAAGTGCACAGTCCTGTATGTTTTGCGAAGTGTAGAATTGCGCTGTCATGTTATTAAATGGCTGATTTGAAGTGCGTAGTACCAGTGTGCGCTATAGTATAAGAGATAGATATGAAGTAGGTGTAACTTCGTGTAGTTCCCTAGTTTGTTAATGGCTCATCACCTGATTACAGAAACCTACTTCTGTAATCCCCCATAAACTTTGCCTCAGGGGAGACCTCAGTCTGTTCTCAGAATATTGCTGAAAGGGTCGATGAAGAAGGGTTTTGTTGGACCACAACTGCTCAGAAACTGGGTCAATATAATAAGGCTAAAGAACGAGGTTCATAGCCAATAGGGGTTAGGGAGAAAGATTGTAGGTTATTTATAGTGAGAGTTAGAGAGAGAGGGTGGGTTGATGAGTTGGGGTAAAGAGAGAGATTATGGGGTTAGGTTTATGTGGAAGAATATGGGAGAGGTACAACAAGAAAGGGCATTAGTAAGGTTTACGGGGTAGAGGTGTTTGACGAACAATATACCAAGAGTGGACTCAAGTCCTGATCTCCCTAACTTAATGTAAGTCTAGAACAAATAGGGACATAATAGAAATAACTTTCCTAGATCTAATTAGAGATCAAGGGACTAGATGCTTTACCTTTCAGATCATTGATCCTTTCTCCTTGAATGCTACTCCAAACATGATGGTCTTCAGATCTCAGATACAAAACCTGTCAAGACATATAAGATAACACAAGTAGTAAAATGCATCTACCCAATAATAGATCTAAGTAAGCAGTTAAGCAGGAAAACTACACAAAATATCATCAATGTAAGGAGATTTGGTGGAAAGCATTTATATTACTGTATAAAAAGGAAATACATAGAAGGAAGTGATTACAACCAATGACTTAATGTAGCAATCTTTCTCCAATCAAGCCAATGCCAAAGCCTCCCAAGGAAGTATGAGTCTCCCAATAGATGAGTAAGGATCTCTCCTAAGCTAATTTCACCAACATGTACATACTATAGACTTCCTCCCTTTGGTATGGGAATGAGATTCACTTATATAGGACTAGGATGATAGGATAGGTTGAGATATGATAGGAGAGAGATAGGGGATCTCACCTAAAGGATAGGGAACCGAGAATGGGCTCGAAGATGCTCTTTTATCCAACTAACTGACATCGTTGCAGGCTGCATTAGGAAAACCTGGGACATCGCATGTTGCACAAGGGTGAACTGCGATGAACTCCAAAAATGGGTCAGTTAAGCCCTCCAATCATGGGAAACTTCAGGGATGTTTACACTGAGCCTTATGGTAGTAAGACTTAGGTGTAAGAGAATGGCTCCCAAAGCATGAAGCTATTGAAACTTGACAGGTGAAATTCTTTTACAGAAGGAATGGCAATGGACTTACGGGATGAAGGATGCCACTGTAGTTCAACTAGCTCTAAGTACACAGTCTCATATGACTCACAACATGGCTGCCAACTAATAGAATGCAGATCCATGGTAGTAATGACTGTCTGAACACAATCATAGATACTAGACACAAGTGTAGATCCGTGATGAGATGATAACACAGCCAGGACCAATACAAAAGTGGATCCGTGTAACATGACTCAAAAAAATCTCCATCACAACCTGGGTAAAACATGACTCCCCAGGGTCTTCAAGCCGAACCCGCAATGATACGAATCTATTAATGTGATTACAAATGTCTTGACATCGAACATGGTAGAAACCACTTGATTACTGGTCATTGACGTATACCGTTAACAAGCGCAAGGGAAATCACCATTGATGTCAATGATCCCCAAGGTATCACGGTACATACCATTGAGTGTGAATTAATGAGTTGAAGTCGAACGCTCAATGAGATATTTCAATCAAGAGTCAATGATGTAAACTCATGTTGAAAGTGAGGTAACCTGCAATTGATGCATGTTGGCCCAAGGTAATCTATTGGTTTCTAGATTTAATCCTCGGATGATGTGCTGAAGTTGACAAGGATGAATCCGTCAAAGGAGGGCCATGATGAACCCCCCATCATCGACACGAAACTTGATAACATATTTTTGGAGTAGATCAGATGGTACAGTAACATACAAGACTGACTCAGAGTAGATCGACATGGTGGAAGGTGTGACTACAGATAATGAGTGGTGAAAGTATTCTTGAACATGGGCATGGCATGACTTGGCAGTATTGACATGACGAGTGCGACACCAACTCCTATTGCAACTGATGATGGAATTATTCTTTGGATGACCCAAAGGAGAAACAAGACTCAAAAAGTGGGAAAACCTCGAGAGAAAACGGATGATCCAAGTGCTATATGCAAATGTAAATGAGTGCCATGTTCAAGAATGACTAGGCACTGCCACAGGTAAATGTGTAATACAAAAGCTTTCCTTTTTCCCCATCATGACTGATGAGTGCCTCATGTGTTCTATATGAGCTTGACGAGGGTAGCCAGATGCTCAATATAGCCCATCTCATAGATGATTCCAATTCCAAATTTTTTCTGAACCTGGGAGATGAGGGGTTCGTCCCATAGTGAGCCCTTCAATGTTAAATTTTAACGAGTCCATAGAAGGGAAACTCGGTCGTCATTTCATGTTTAGAGAGTCTGAAAAGAAATAAAGAAGACTCCAATGGTCCTTTTTCATAAAGTTAGCCTCTTCGCCCAAAAAAGGGTAAAACAACGCGAGAGAGGACTCTTCCAGTCATGATCAGCTGGAGTATTCCTTTTTCGTAAGTAGTGTCCCATGGTCCGAAAAAGGGGTAAACTATCACTAGGAAGACGACCATTCGAATACTTTAACAAGCATGAATGTGACAAGTTCGCTTAGCGATCTTTTCCTATTTTAGGAGTCTGAAAAGAGATTAAAGAGGACTCCATGAACAACACTGTCATGGTTGATAACCGAGTACGACAAAGGAAAAAGTAAACTCAGCACAGTTCATTTTCCGTAAATAGTCTAGTGAGGCCGGATAAAGTGATAAACCTATACTCGTTAGACACAGCTTTTTTACTCAAATTTTTAATGAGCACAATAATGGTATCAAAAGCACTCGGAATATTTTTCATATGTGAATAAGAGCATGAAAAAGTAAAAACTAAGCTCAAACCACTTTTCATGTTCTAACTAGAGCATGAGAAAAGTGAAAAGTAAGCTCAAATACCATCTTACTATTTTTAACAAGCTCGAAGATGGGTTGGAAGAATGCTCATGATGTCTGCTTCATTTTTTAACGAGCATGTAACAGAAAATGAACTATGCTTGGGATTATTTTCATGGTTTAGCGAGCTCAAAACCCAAAAGAAAGTATGCTCGAAAATATTCCCATTAGGTTGGTACATGCCCCCCAGCATGATTGCTAGAAGTAAGTGACTTATCTTCAACATGATACAGAGAGGCGCTAGAGTTGACTTTGGACTCTTTCCCAAGAAGGTATACATAGGTTGGTACATGCCCCCCAAGCTTCATTTCTTTCTCCTAAGGCATAGGTGGATTAAAAGAAGGTTTAGGTACTAAGTCTATGAGAAGACTCGATTCAAAGGGAAAGGATTTGTTTCATTTTTTAATGAACTTGACAAAGGAAAAGAACCATGCTCGTGGGAACCTATTTCATTTTTTAACGAGCTTGAGACAGGGATAGAACCATGCTCGCGGGGTACTATTTCATTTTTTAACGAGCTTAAAATAGAAAGAAATCGGGCTCAAATCTAAAGGCACTTATCCAACATGATGTCCAGAGGATGGAGATATGCCCCTCATGCTTAAGGGGAAGAAACCACTAATACATGTGGAACGTTCAGGGAATTTTGTTGACTGGAATTCATGCGATGATTGGGTGTCACGAAGGAAGCCTAATCAATTATCACAATCCTTCCATCATAGGGAAAATACATCACTCGAAAGAGTGTGGACACTATGGCTTTCATAGCATAGACATAATCCCATCCAAGGAGCAGATTGAAATCTAAAGGACCTTGGACAACCATGACATCAACAGAAATAGTTTTACCTCCCAAGGTGATAGGTAACTGTAGAAGAATCCCTAAAGGTCCAGTAAGCCTTCTATTGAAAGCCAAAATCTAGTCGATAACTGACACTAGCTGAGGAGACCCTATAGCTTGCGAAGCAGTCAAGGACAAAATACTAACAAAAGCCCCCTCGTCAACTATAGACGGAAAGATTTCCTTATCGGCAACACCTACAAATATCTAGAAAGGAACATCTGAGGGGAGACGAGACTCTGCTAGACTATTCCAATCAAATGAAATAACCTCAGTACTTGTAGGAGGCCCTGTGGACGAGACTTCTCCTTTCCTAGATCTGTTTGAACCGAACATAAAGATATAAGCGGTTTCTAATTCACTTTCAGTTGGAAAAGAAGGATATGATGAAGATTTTGTGATGGTGACTGATTCAATCCAGGCATTTTCCAATGAAAGAGTTAGGTGGACCGAGGATAAAACTAGGTCTACCACTTGTGTTTCACTCTTCAAAGGGAGAGTGGGATCAACCGAGGGTGATGCTCGATTAATCGTCTGCATTTCACTCTTCAAAGGGGGAGTGGGGTGAACCGAGAATGAGACTTGATTAACTGCTTGGGTATCATCCCTCAAGGGAGGAATGGGGTCGATCAAGGATACTATTGAATCGACCGCTTCGTTTTCACTCTCTGATGAAAGAGTGGGGTCAACCGAAGATGAGGTTGGATTGATCATCCTATCAACCAATGTAGGATCAAGGGACAACCTACAAGATTTATTTCGAAGGTGCTTATGGGATATGTCCATGTCTTCCAACAATTGGGAAGCTTCATCCATACGAGGACAAAGGTAAGTATGCTTCATGCCCTGACATAACTAGTAAGGGTTTGCAGCTCTACCCTTCTGACCTTTAATTACACTGTCACTAGTTGATGGGGTATCATCAGTATGATGTCCATAGAATGATGACATGGGATGTTCAGAACGTGACCATATTTCAGAGGCCTTGGAGATACTAGGGAATCTCTTAAGAAAATGGGACCCTTTACAAAGTTTACAAGGGAATTTTGGTTTACGCGAACTCGAAACAGGTGTATCAATGCCCCCAACACGATGATCAATGGCTGGTGAGTTCCTAGAGTGATGATTAGTGGCTAGGTTTGTGAGCTTTTGTTTAGTGTTCTTCTTCTTAGTCTTCCCTTTCTTCTTCCTCTCACCTGCCTTCTTACCAACATCAGATTTTTCAGTAGGAGAAGGAGGAAAAGATGGAAGTCGATTCAACTTTCAATGAAGAAGGAGAAGGGTCACCATGAGATTGATGCTCATGTAGTGAAGGACCTAGGTTTGACACGATTGGTGCACTTGGTGTAACTGGATTGGAGAATAACCATACTGGTAATCCTATCGTCAATCTAGGAAGACTCAACGTAGCCATAAAGGGAGGACCAATAGTTCCACAAGGGGGAATAGCAAATGGCATACCCTGGAAAGGGGTTTTTTGGTTCGTAGTACTAGAATAATCTTCCATATATAAGAAAGATCCTAAGAGTCTCTGAAGTACCACACAAATCAAACACTACTCAAGTCTAAAAGCAACAAGCAAACTGTGTGAATAGGAGTGGATAAGCAGTTGGGATCCTGAAAGGATTTTCAAGGTGCCACAACTCGCTATTTATCGCAGGGTCCAATAGTAAAATGCAACAAGGAGGATTGGGATCGTACCCTTTCTTGAATACCCGAATACCTAGATGACACATGCGTAGTAATCTCCCTGAGTGTTTTTCTCGATGTATCGCGATTCCAAGACGGCCAAATGGTTAACTTAGTTGTTCTTAGGAAACCTAATGGTGTCTCCCGATATACACAAGGTATGTGGGAGCTCAAATCCATAGTGGTGTTGTCTAATACACAACCGTACGACACGAGAGCTTACTATATACTATCGAGTACATGAAACACCTTTCTATATATGTCAAGTACGTGAAACACCTTTTGATATATTCCAAGTACGCGAAGTACTTGGTGGGTACATGAAAGAGCTTCGACATACCTGGTTGGTACATGAAAGAGATTCAATATACTGATAAGTACGTGGAAGACTACAATAACCCCATAATACAGTGTTGGAAAATAACGACAGCTGCCATGTTTTACGACACTGGAACATGTCTCTAACTTAGCACATAGTTACTAAATGATTTTAACCTAAGCTAGCGTTAATTTTATCTTGTGCAGTTAGGTGGATGCATGAGGTGTAGATAGGAAATGTAAAAATAATGCAAATCCTAACTACATGACAATGCACATTTTCCTTTGTCTTTCAATGAAACCTACTTAAGGTAAGGAGATATGTTTTTTTTTTATAATCAAAATGACCTTAAGCAGTAATGAAATTAAGAATTCCTATCTAGAATGCAAACACTCTAGCTTTCCGCTATAATGGGCTAAAAAGGAAAGGAAATCAAAGATGCAACAAAACCTTTATATGCAACAAAATATTGTCCTTGAAAACAAATTAATGAAGCACTTTGATTTACATATGCATGTATCAAGATGAAATTTGATAACTAAGTACTTTTCAGATCAACAAGCAGAAAATGAGAGAATGTCTAATAGCATTCTAATCACCCAGAAATTCCCAAAGAAAAAATGAGAGCACCCACAAACTTTATGACACTCAAAGGTCATTCAAAGCAAGACAAATGCAATAATTCTAATCCATTTCCTATCTTTTTACACTTGAAAAAGACACATCTAATCCATGGAATGAAAAACTCCACAAACGTTTCCAACCAAATGCAAGACAAAGAAAAGCACTTAATAGTCTTATCTAACTCAAACGCACACAAATCTGAAACAAGCCTTTCTTCTTCTTATGAATGTGAGACCAAGAATTTCAAATCATCAAATTAAATCCAGAAGAATACTTATGTTTTCCAATTTCATGAATATAGAAAAAGAGTGACAAAATCAAGCTTATCTTTGGACTAAAGTGGAGACAAGGAATCAATCTTTTCAAACAATCATTAGATAGGATGTAAAGGAAATAAGATGCACAACCCAAGAAAGAGAGGCTCAAAAAGACATGGATATCCCACACTTTTCAAGTCTTTGAAACAATACAAACACACCGAACCAAAAATGATCTCAAAACCTCAATATGGGTCAAAACGACTATAGGATACATGATTCTTGGCCCCTCCATTTCAAACCCATTGCGCTTAAAAATGCAAGCAAAACACTAGTTTTTCCTCAAGGGTCCAAACATGGATCCAAATCTAAAAAAAACAAAAAGTCAACACAAGCAATCCAAATGGAAGAAATGTTGAATAAAAAAGGGTCTCTACCTGGATCTTGCAATACAGAGGGGTCTGCACACCAAATAAAAACTCAAATAAAAAATGGAGAGGGGATTCCCTTATATCATTTTTAACAGATCGACGTAGTCTATGTTAAGACACAGAGCAACCATCGCAGGTCACCAGTGTGAGGTTTTCTACGATGTTGCAGGACACTAGTGGGGGAACTGTGACGACAGCTCAGAAGCCAGATTGGAAAAGTGCAAAAAATGACAGATTGTCGCTCTAGTTCTACTGCCTAGGTGCAATGGGAGAGATCCAAACTCAAGGATCAGCAAATCTCCAAGAAATGAGCAATGAAAGGGTTTAGAAATTGTAAGTACAGACTCATAGGAAGACAACAAACTCTTAAAAGTGAAGATCTGATGGTGAAAAAAGGATTAGGAGGCAAATAAGATGGGTTTCAAAACAAAACAAATGAAAATGACATTCAAATTGAAAACTACAAACAATGTACTCCCCAGTATGGTCGCCAAATTTGTTTGACGGACAATCTACCAAGAGCAGACTCGAGGCATGTTCTCCCTAGCTTAACGTAAGTCTAGAACAAATAGGGACAAAATAGAAATAACTTTCCTAGATATAATTAGAGATCAAGAGACTAGATGCTTTACCTTTCATATCGCTGATCCTTTCTCCTTGAATGCTGCTCCAAACTTGATGGTCTTCAGATCTCAGCTACAAAACCTGTCAAGACATACAAGACAACCCAAGTAGTAAAATGCATCTACACAATAATAGATCTAAGTAAGTAGTTAAGCAGGAAAACTACACAAAATATCATCAATGTAAGGAGATTTGGTGGAAAGCATTTATATTACTGTATAAAAAGGAAATACATAGAAGGAAGTGATTACAACCAATGACTTAGCATAGCAATCCTTCTCCAATCAAGCTAATGCCAAAGCCTCCCAAGGAAGTATGAGTCTCCCAATAGGTGAGTAGGGATCTATCCTAAGCTAATTTCACCAACATGTACATACTATAGACTTCCTCCCTTTGGTATGGGAATGTGATTCACTTATATAGGACTAGAAGGATAGGATAGGTTGAGATATTATAGGAGAGAGATAGGGGGTCCCACCCAAAGGCTAGTGAACCAAATGCCATCTCACCTATAGGCTAGGGATAGGGCTCCACATCACTCATATTCGAGAATGGGCTCGAATATTCTCTTTTATCCAACTAACTGACATCCTCACAGGATGCATTAGGACAACTTTCGATGACCTCCAAAAATGGGTCAGTTAAGCCCTCCATTCATGGGAAACTTTAGGGATGTTTACAGTGATTCTCATGGTAGTAAGATTTAGGTGTAACAAGAGGTGAGAGAGATAGATAGAGAGAGATAGAGAGAGATGGGTGGATAGTAAGTGGTAGGAAGTGGGGAATTCAGGGGGATAGAGAGAGAGGATGGGTTAAGGGTTGGGGTAGTATAAGAGAGAGAGAGAGGTGAGGTTATAGGGTTATTATGGGCAGGGAGAGTAGGAGGGTGGTTAAGGATAGAGAGTTGGGGGTTCATGGTAGAGAGAGAAAGAGAGGGCTATCAGGGCCTTGGAGGAAAGAGATGGGGTGGGGTTTGGGTGTAGGTGGAGGAGTAGGGGAGAGAGAGTAAGAGAGAGGAGGAATATATGAGAGAGAGATAGAGGTAAAGAGGGTGTTAGAGGTAGTGGCAGAGGGAGGGTAGTGATAGATTTTTATAGGGGGTCGGGAAGTGTTAGTTAGAGGAGAGAGAGAGAGAGAGAGAGAGAGGTAGTTGGGAGGGAGAGAGATGGGGGGTTGGGTCTAGGTGTAAGTGGAGAAGGAGAATGGTGTGTGTGTGTGTGAGGGAGAGAGAGAGATGGGTGGTGGCACGTTGTATGGGGAGGCTGTTTAGGAGGGGGAGATTTAGAGATAGATGTTTTAATGGTAGGGGGAGTAGGGGAGAGAGAGGGGGGTTGAAGGGGTGGTTATTGGTAGGAATATTAGGAGGGGTGTTAGGGAGAGATATTGTGGGATTTATGAATAGTGAAAGTGAGGGACAGAGAAGGAGTAGTGTTAGGGAATTTGAGAAGAGAGAGGGATGTGGGTTTTAGGTATATGTAGAGGAGTTGGGGACAGAGAGAGAGAGAGAGAGAGAGATAACTGGGGGTTAATTGTCTGAGAGGACAAGGGTGGTGAAAGAGATAGATAGGAGTGGAAAGAGAGAGAGATGAGTTTAATAAAGGTAAGGGAGATGAGGTTGGTAACTTTTAGAGTGGGAGAAGTAGTTAGTAATGGTTAAGAAGAGGTGGGGAGAGACAGACAGGAGCGAAATTAATGGTAAAGTGAGGAGAAGGTGTGAGAGAGAGACAAAGACCATGGTGGTGGGTGGTGTTGGGGTTTTGGGGTATTAGGAGAGAGAGAGAGAGAGAGTTTCAGATAGAGAAAGATGGGGGGTTTTAAGTGGTAGGGAAAGAATGTTTAGGAGAGATAGAAATCTACAAAGAGGTTTAGGGGTAGGGGAGTAGGAGAGAGAGGGGGGGAGGAGGGAATGTTTATGGGTAGGGAGAGGAAGAGTGGGGTTAGGAAGAGAGACTAAGGTTTAGTTGTAAAGAGAGTTAGAGAGGGGGGGTGATTTTAGGGGTTGTGGGAGAGATAGTGGTGTGGGGGTTAGGTTGATGTTGAGGAATAAGGAAGAGGGACAGTGAGAGAGGGGTTTTGTAAGGGTTAGGTGGTAGAGGTGTTTGAGAGAGAGTGAGAGAGTCGAGGGTTAAAGGTAGGCAGAGGGTGTGGGTGATCAGGGGTAGGATGAAGGAGGATGTTTGGGGGAAATAGAAAAGTAGGGGTATAGGGTGGGGGTAGAGAGGCATATCATGGGAATAAGTGTTAGGAGGAAGGGAATTACAGGAGAGGGAGAGAGAGAGGGAGAGGGAGAGGGAAAGGGGGGATGGAGGTGTTGGTTATTTGTAGGGAGAGTATGACGGGTATTAGGAAGAGTGAGTGGTCTTTAGGGCTAGTGAGACTGAGATAGAGGAGGGGTCTTAGCAGGTTGGGAGAGGGAGATAGGGGTGGCGATTGGCTATAGGTGGATAAGTAGGTTAGATAAAGAGTTATTGAGGTGGTTAGTAAGGCTTAGGGTGAATATGGGGAAGATAGAGAAAGAGGAGGAAGGGATATTGGAGGAGTAGGGGAGTGAAAGAGTGAGAGAGGGGGTTAGTAAGGATTAAGGAGAGGAAGGGAGAGAGATAGGAGGAGGAGGAGGGGGTTTGTGGTAGGGGGAGGAGTAAGGGTGAGAGAGAGAAAATTTGGGGTGATTTGGTTGCTAGGGGGTTGGAGCATAGAGAGGACAATGGAGGATAGGAGGAGGTACAAGAATAGGTAAGAGAGTGATAGACAGAGAGAGGGAGGGAGGGAGGCTTAGGGAAAAATATGAGTGGGTTTAGGGAGACAGAGGAGGGTATAGAGGTATTAATAGTGTGTGAGAGAGAGAATGTGGTGTTATGGGGTTACATAAGAGAGAAAGGGTGGGGGTTAGGTGTAAGTAGAGGATTTGCATAGAAGAGAGTGAGAGAGGGGGTTTGTAAGGGTTAGGGGGGATAGGGAGCATAGAGAGAGAGAGAGGAAGGGGGAGGAGTAAGGAGGTGAGAGAGTAAGAGAGGGGTTTAGTAAGGGTTAGCGATAGTATAGGAGGTAGAGAGATTAGTGAGGTTAGTTATAGTAGGTGGATTAGGAGGGTGTATGTTAGAGAGAGATAGAGAATGTGCTATTGTAGGGGGTGTGATGTTGTCGAGATAGAGGTAGATGGAGGAGCAAAGGAATATAAGGGTTTGTGTGTGTGTGTAAGAGAGAGAGAGAGACAGGGATAGAGAGTCAAGGGGAGAGGGGGATTAGGTGGTTTGATGGAGAGAAAGAGATAAATATTGTAGTGGAGGAAGGGGAGTAGGGGCTTAGGGAATATTAGGGATGTCAAAGAATTAGCGATTATAGGTTCAAGGTAGAGAGAGAGTGAGAGAGATGGGGGAAGGTAATTTGTAATGGGAGGGATATTAGGAGAAAGATATAAAGAGATAATTTTAGTTGTAGGGGGAGCATGAGAGAGAGAGAGAGAGGGGTATTTATGTGTAGGGAGAGTAGGAGATGGGTTAGGGAGAGAGAGAGTGGGCGGTTAAGGGTTATGAGATTATGAGATGGAGAAGGGGGGTATTATGGGATTGATGGAGAGAGTGAATGGTGGGGGTTAGCTGTATGCAGATGAATAGTTGATGGGCAGAGTAAGAGAGGAGGTTATTAAGGGTTAGGGGGCATTGGAGAGAGAGAGAGAGAGAGAAATGAGTGTAAATGGTAGGGTGATGAATATTTTGGTGAGAGATTGAGAGAGAGTGTTATTAACAAAGAGAGAGATGAGCGTGTGTGTGGGTGAGAGAGTGAGGGTGGTTAGGGGGCTTGGGAAGAGAGTTGCATGGTTGTTAAGTGGTAGGGTAAGGGGGATTAGGAAAGACAAAGAGAGAGGGGGTTAGTGGAAGTGGGAGAGAGAGAGGCATTGGTTTAAGGTATAGTGAAGAGTATAGTGGTGAGATAATGAGAGAGTTAGTTAGTAGAGAGAAAGAGAGAGAGAGAATAGGGGTGTGTGTGTGTGTGTGTGTGAGAGAGAGAGAGAGAGAGAGAGAATGAGGGATGTGAGGGGGTTGAGGGTTGAGGGAGAGAAAGAGAGGTGGGTGATAAGTGGCATGGGGAGAGGGATTACTAGATACATAAAAAGTGGGGTTCAACCAGATGGGGCATATGTGAGAGAGTGGGGAGATCTTAGGGAGTGTATGAGTGGGTTTAGGGACAGAGATGGGGGGTTAGGTACAATGAAAGCATGTGAGAGAGAGTGAGGGTGTTTGGGTTTCTTAGGAGAGAAAGGATTGGGGGTTAGGTGTAGATAGAGGAGTACAGTAGAGAGATAGTGAGACAGGGGGTTATTAAGGTTTAGCAAGAAGAGATAAAGAGAGAGAGGAGGGCATGCTAAAGGTAGGAGGAGTAGGGGGGTCAGAGACTTAGATAGGGGGTTAGTAAGGGTTAGTGAGAGAAGGTTGGAGAGAGTGATGGAGAGGGGAGGGGGGTTAGTGGTAGGGGGAATGTTAGAGAGAGAGAGAGAGAGAGAGAGAGAGAATGGCAGTGGAAGGGGTGTTTTTGTGTGTTGGGAGAGAGAGAGGGGGGGCTAGGGATAATTGGTAGGTTGAGGAGTAGAGAGGTATCTTTGTGAGTGAGTGACTAAGTGAGTAAGAGAAAGAGAGAGTAATTGAGTGATTGGGGTATGGTGTGGGAGATTAGTTTTAAGGGTAGGAGTGGGGTTTGTGGAGAGAAAGAGATAAAATCAAGATGAGACGATGGGGGGAGGAATTTATGGAAGATTATGAAAGTTAGAGAGAAGGAGGGATATAGGGTGGGGGAAAAGGAGGGTGAGAGAGAGAGGGAGAGGGATTGGGGAGTAAGTCATAGGGGTGGGAGATAAGGGGAGAGGGAGAGAGAGAGAGTATGGGTTTTTAATTGTAGGTGTAGTAGGAGGGCGAAGAATGATAGGTGCATACGGGGTGGTTATTAGTAGGCAGAGTATGTGGAGGGATAGATTTTGTGAGGGTTTGTGAGAGGGATAGCGATGTGGATTAGGTGTAGGTGGAGGAGTAGGGGAGAGAGCGAGTGAGAGAGGATAATATTAAGGTTCAGGGGGGAGAGTTGAGAGATTGAGAGAGTAGGAGGAGGAGGGTTAAAGGTAGGGGGAGGAGTAGGGTGTCGAAAGAGTGAGAGAGAGTTTAAAGGGTATAGATAGAGAGAGGGAGAGAGAAGGGGGATTAGTGGTAAGGAGAGGAGTAGGAGCATCTAAGAGAGGGAGAGAGGGAGAGGGAGAGGGAGAGATATAATCAAGGGTGTTAGAGGGTTTATTGTAAGTTGTAATTGGAGGGGAATTAGGAGAGACAAAGAGAGAGAGAGAGGCAGTTACAGGGAGGGGAAGTGGAAGAGAGGGGGCATCTTAGGGAGAGTATGCATGGGGTTAGAGAGAGAAAAGGAATTTTAGGGGTAGTGGGAGTGAGATACAGAGGGGAGTATTAGTAGGTTTGATTAGGGGGAGAGGGATGGGGGTTAGGTGTAGTTGGAGGAGTAGGCTAGAGAGTGTGAGAGAGGGGATTAGTAAGGGTTAGGGGGAGGGGAGAGAGAGAGAGAGAGAGGGGGGGGTAGCGAGAGGAGTAGGGGAGTGTGAGAGAGAGAGTGGTGTTACAGGTAGGGGGAGGAGTAGTGGGTGAGAAAGAGAGAGAGAGAGGGAGAGACAGAGATGCTTAGGAAAAATATGAGTTGGGTTTTGGAGTGAGAGGAGGAGTTAGGGTTTTTGAGAGTATGCTAAAGAGAGGGGATTTTTATGGGGTTATATAAGAGAGAGAGGTGTGGGGGTTAGGTGTAGTTGGATTTCACTAGAGAGAGAGTGAGAGAGAGAGTTATTAAGGCTTGAGAGGAATAAGGGGGATAATTAGAAAGAGGAAGAGGAGGGGGGGAAGTAGGGGGTGAGAGAGGGAGAGGGCAGATTTGTAAGGGTTAGGTATAGTAAAGGAGAGAGATACAGATGGGAGGTGCATTGATGGTAGGGGAGGAGTAGGGGATTTATACATGAGAGAAGGAGATAGAGAATCATGGGTGTTAGCAGGTTAGGAGAGAGGTACAGGGGTCGGGTTTAGGGGTAGGTGGAGGAGTAGGTGGGTGATAGAGAGAGAGAGAGAGAGAGGGCAAAGGGGTCATGGATACCTCGGTGTGGGTTACTATGTGTAGGGTGGAGGAGGGAGCTTGGGGAAGAGAGAGAAAAGGGGGGATGTAGGGTGGGGTAGAGAGAGAGAGAGGATTATGGATAGGGGTTGTAGAAGAGTGACACAGAGGGGGTTGAGTGGGTGGTTATGGGTAGGAAGAGTAGGACGAGGGTTAAGGAGAGAGAATGGGGGATTAGGGGTAGTGAGAATGAGAGAGGGGGGGTTGGGGGAGAGAGATAGTGGTGTGAGTTAGGTCTCATTGAAGGAATATGGGCGAGAGAGAGAGAGTCAGGGTGAGGGTTAATAAGGGTTATGGGGGAAAGGTGAGAGAGAGAGTAATGGGGTGGAGGTTAGTGATAGGATGTAGAGGAGAGGGGTATGTGTGTGTGTGATAGAGAGAGAATGCGAGAGGGAGGGAAAGAGGGAGAGAGTGAGAGAGGGAATTAGTAATGGTTAGGGAGAGGAGTGGAGAGTGATAGAGGAGAACGGAGGTTGGTGGTAGGGGATGAGTAGGTGTGTTTGTGAGAGAATGAGGGAGAGAGAGACAATGCGGGCAGTGGGTTATGAATGGGTTGGGAGGGAGAGAGGGTTGGGGATTAATGGTAGGTCGAGGATCATAAGTGTCTATGTGTGTGTGTGTGTGTGTGTGTGTGTGTGTGTGAGAGAGAGAGAGAGAGAGAGAGAGAGAGAGAGAGAGAGAGAGTCAGGGTTGAGGAGCGGAGGGTTATTTATAGTGTGAGTATAGGAGGGAGAGAGACAGGGAGTGAAGGGGGTGGTTATGTGGAGGGACAGTGAGAGGGTGGTTAAGGAGATAGAATTGGGGGGTATGGGTAGTGATAATTAGAGAGGGCAGTTTTATGGGGTTAGGGGAGAGAGAGTGATGTGCATTAGGTCTTATTGGAAAAATATGGGAGAGAGAGAGTGAGGGTGTGGGTTAATAATGGTTAGGGAAAATATGTGAGAGAGAGATGGAGAGAGTTGCAATTAGGGGAAGGTTGAGGAGTAGAGGTATGCATGTGTTGTGTGTGAGAGAGAGAGAGAAAGAGCGAGAGAGAGATTCTTAAGGAAATATGAGTTGGGTTAGGGAGTGAGAGGAGGAGTTATGGGCATTGAGAGTATATTAGAGAGAGGGGGTTTTAGGGCTTTATAGAAGAGAGAGAGGTGTGGGGGATAGGTCTAGTTGGATTTAAGTAAAGGGAAAGTGAGAAAGGGGGTTATTAAGGTTTAATAGGAATAGGGGGATAGAGAGAAAGAGGAAGAGGATGGTGAGGAGTATGGGATGAGAGAGGGGGGGGTTAGTAATTGTTAGGTATAATAAATAAGAGAGAGAGAGAGGAGGGGAATTAGTGGTAGGGGAGGAGTAAGGGGTTTCTGTGTGAGAGAAAGAGATAGAGAATGGGGGGTGTTAGCAGGTCAGGAGAGAGGTACCAGGGTGGGGTTTAGGGGTAGGTTGAGGAGTAGGAGGTGAGATAGAGAGAGAGGGAGAGGCGGTCAAGTATAGGAGCGTGTGGGTTACTAGGTGTAGGGTGGAGGATGGGACTTGGGGAAGAGAGAGAGATAATATTGGTTATAGGGTGTGGGTAGAGAAAGAGAGAGAAGGTTATGGATAGGTGGTGAAGAAGAGCGAGATAGAGGCATGGTGGAGTGAGTTTTGATTAGTATGGAGAGTAGGATGGTGGTTAAGGAAAGAGAATGGGGGTTAGTGGTAATTATAATGAGAGAGTTGGGTTTTTAGGGGGTTGAGGGAGAGATAGAGTGGTGTGCGTTAGGTCTCATTCGAGGAATATGGGAAAGAGAGAGTGAGGGTGGGGATTAATATAGGTTAGAGGAAAGGTGAGAGAGAGAGCAGGGTGGTGTGGGTTACTTGTAGGAGGAGGAGTAGAGGGGGGGTTGTTTGTGTGAGAGAGAGAGTCTATAATCAATTGGTGAGAGAGTGAGAGAGGGAATTAGTAAGGGTTAGGGAGAGGAGTGGAGAGTGATAGAGGAGGCGGGAGGTTAGTGGTAAGGGGATGATTGAGGTGTGTGTATGCAAGAGAGATGAAGAGAGAGACAATGGGGCCAGTGGGTTATTAGGGGTTGGGAGGGAGAGAGGATTAGAGATTAATGGCAGGTGGGTGTGTGTGTGTGTGTGTGTGTGTGTGTGTTTGTGTATGTGTGTGTTAGAGAGAGGGAGTCAAGGTTGAGGAGGAGAGGGTTATTTATTGTGTTAGTAGAAGAGGGAGAGAGAGGGGGGGCGTAGTGGGTGTTTATGGGTAGGGAGAGTAGGAGTTGGGTTAAGGAGATAATTGGGGGATAGGGGTAGTTGGAATGAGAGAGGAGGTGTTTTAGGGGGTCATGGGAGAGGGAGTGGTGTACACTAGGTATCGTTGGAGGAACAGGGGAGAGAGAGAGTTAGGTTGGGGGTTAATAATAATTAAGGACAATATGTAAGAGAGATAGAGTGGTATTTAGGGGCAGATGGAGGAGTAAATAGGTGTATGTGTTATTATATATATAGAGAGAGAGAGTTGGGGATCGAAGGGTGAGAAAGTGGGAGAGGAAATTAGTAAGGGTTAGGTAGAGGATTGGAGAGTTGTAGAGAAAGAGGGAGGTTAGTGTTAGGGGGAGGAGTATGTGGGTGGGTGTGTGCATGAGAGCAGAAGATAGAGAGTATGGGCAGCAGGGTGTTAAGGGGTTGGGAGGGAAAGAGGGTTGGGGGTTAGGGGTAGGTGGAGGAGCATAGGCTGTGTGTGTGGGGGCGGGGTTAGTGGGTTATATATATCTATATATATATATAGAGAGAGAGAGAGAGAAATAGTTGGGGTCAGGGAGGGTGTGGGTTATTATGTGTAGGGTGGAGGAGGTGGTTTGGCGAAGAGAAAAAGATATATATCGGGGTAGGTTTGTAGTGATTAGTCATTTAGGGAAGATTAGGGAAGTTAAGAGAATAGGGGTTGAGGTGCATGTGCAAATAGAGAGAGAAATAGGGGGTAGTAAGTTGTAGTCGGGGGGTTTAAAAGAGAGAGAGAGAGTGTGAGAGAAAGTTTTATGGGTAGAGGGAGTAGGAGAGTGAGAGATGGTGGAGAGGGTGGTTATGGTTAGGGAGAGTAGGATGGGTATGAAGGTCATAGAGTAGGGGTTTATGGATTGTGAGAGTTTTTGTGAGGGAGAGGGGGGATGTTAGGGGGTTTGGGGAGAGAGAGAGAGAGGTATGTGTTAGGTGTAGGTAGAGTAAAGAAGAGAGACAATGAGGGAGAAATAGGGGGGGTTAATGGTATTGGAGGACATGGGGTTTCAGATAAAGAGATAGAGAGAGAAAGGAGTGGAGGGAGAGAGAGACTAGTGGAGGGAGGGAGAGAGGAGTATAGAGAAAGAGGAGGTTGTTATCAATTAGGGATATGAGGTTGTTAGGGATTAAAGTGATATGGAGGTTGGAAAGTGTTAGGGAGAGGAGGGGAGATAAAGAGAGAAGAGTGTAGTTAATTGTAAATCTAGGAGAAGTTGTGTGCTTGTGTGTGATAGAGAGAGATAATGGGGGTGGGCAAGTGTTTGGGGGTTGGGAGAGAGGGAGATGGATGTGGACATAGAGAGAGAGAGAGAGAGAGAGAGAGAGATGGGGGGTTTGTAAGTGCTAGGTGGAGGTGGTGTATGAGAGAGAGATAATGGGAGAGAGATATTTAGGTGTAGATAGAGTAGGAGAGAGAGAGGGGGGGAGGGCATGTTTATTGGTAGGGAGAGAAATTGGGGGTTTGTTGTAGTGAGGTTTAGAGAGAAAGGGCAGGTTTAGGAGATGGGGAAGAGAGAGAGATGTGGGGTTTAAGTGTATGTGGAGGAATATGGGAGAGGGACAATGACCAAGGGGGTTACTAAGGGTTATGGGGTAGAGATGAGAGAAAGAGAGAGGGATGGGGGGATGGTAAGTGGTAGGAGGTGGAGAATTTAAGCGGGGAGAGAGAGAGAGGAAGAGAGAGAGGGGGTTAGGAGCTGGGATAGTACAAGAGAGAAAGAGGGGGGGTTTAGGAGGTGATTATGGGTAAGGAGAGTAGGAGGGGGGTTAGGGATAAAGAGTTGGTGGTTAGGGGTAGTTAGAGTGAGAGAGAGGGGGGGTGTTAGGGGGTTGTAGGAGAGAGACATGGGTGGGATCTAGGTGTAGGTGGAGGAGTAGGGGGGAGAGAGAAAGAGAGAAAGTAATAGAGAGGAGGAAAATATGAGAGAGGGAGAGAGATATAGGTGGAGGGGATGTTAGAATTAGGGGGAAAGGGATGGTGGTAAGAGAGTTAGATAGGGGGTTAGGAAGTCTTAGGGAGAGTAGGGGAGATAGAGAGTGAGAGGAAGGTAGAAAGGAGAGAGAGAGAGATGTGTTGGTTTTAGGGGCAAGTTGAGGAGAATAGGGATGAGACATAGAGAGAGATGGGGGGTAGTAAGTTGTAGGTGGTGAGGTTCAGGATAGATAGAGTGAGAGAGAGTGGTTTGCAGGTAGGGCGAGTAGCAAAGAGAGAAGGGGGTTGTGATGGGTAGGGAGAATAGGAGGGGTGTTAGGGAGAGAGATTGTTTGTGTTATGTATAGTGAGGGGGAGGGGGAGAGAGGCATAATGTTAGGGATTTGGGGGAGACAAAGAGGTGTGGGTGTTAGGTGTAGGTAGATTACTAGGGGGGAGAGAGAGTTAGAGAGAGATGAAAGGGTGGTTATTTTTATGGGAGGACAAGCTGGCTATGTGAAAGAGAGAAAGGAGTGGAGAGAGAGGGAGAGAAGGATGGTAAGCATTAGAGTGGGAGAAGTAATTGGTAATGGTTAGGGAGTGGTGGGGGGAGAGAGAGAGGAGAGGAGTTGAAAGGTAAGATAGCAGGAGAGGGGGGTGTAAAGGTAGGGGGAGGGTGTGGGTGATTAGTGGTGGGATGGAGGACTGGGGTTGGGGGAAAGAGAGAAGTGGGGTTATAGCGAGGGGGGTAGAGAGAAAGAGGGTGGGGGTAAGTGGTAGGAGGAAGAAGGGAATTAGGGGATAAAGAGAGAGAGAGCGAAAGGGAGAGCGAAAGGGGTAGCAGTAGTAGCAGAGAGAGAGGGAGATGGGGGATGGAGGTGGTGGTTATTTATAGAAGGACTATGAGGAATATTAAGAAGAGAGAGTCGCTATTATGGGTAGTGATACTTAGAGAGAGGGGGGTGTTAGGGGGTTGGGGGAGAGAGAGAATCATTTGGGTTAAGTGTAGGTGGAACAATAAGTTAGAGACAAATTTATAGAGGGGGTTAGCAAGGGTTAGTAGGAAGAGCAGAGAGATAGAGAGAGGAGGAGGGAGTGTTGAAGGTAGGTGGATATATAGGGGGCGAGAGAGTGAGAGAGGGGGTTAGTAAGGATTAGGGAGAGGAGGGGAGAGAGGAGGATGAGAAGGACAAGTGGGTTAGTGGTAGGGGGAGGAGTAGGGGTGAGTGTGTGAGAGGGATAGTGAGAAAATGAGTGGAGGATAGGATTAGGTAGAGGAGTAGGAGAGAGAGACAGAGATAGGTAAAGAGAGATAGAGTGTCTGAGGGAGAATATGAGTGGGGTTAGGGAGAGGGAGGAGGGGTTCAAGGTTCTAAGAGTGTGTGTGTGAGAGAGGCATGTGTTAAGGTGTCATGAAAGAGAGAAAGGGGTGGGGTTTAGGTGGAGGTGTAGGATTTGCATAGAGAGTGAGTGAGAGAGGGGATTAGTAAGGGTTAGGGGGAATAAGGGGGATAGAGAGAAAGAGGATGGGGGAGGAGTAGGTAGTGAGAGAGAAAGAGAGAGGGTTTGTTAGGGTTAGGGAGAGTAGAGGAGGGAGACATGGAGAGAGAGAAATATAAAGGAAGGAGGTTAGTAGTAGGGGATGGAGTAGGGGTGTGTGAGAGAGATTGGTAGAGAATGGTGTTTTGCAGGGGGTGTTATGTGGCTACGAGAGAGGTAGATGGAGGAGTATAGGAGTAGAGGGGTGTTTGTGTGTGTTTTTTTTTTGTGTGTGTGTGTGTGAGAGAGAGAGAGAAAGAGAGAGAGAATGATAAAGAGATAGAGTGAGAGAGAAAAGGAGAGAGATTCAGGGAGGGAGGGTGGGAGGGTGTGGGTGACTAGGTGTAGGGGGAGAGAAAAATATAGAGATTTTAATGGTGAAAGGGAGCTATGGGCTTAGGGAATACTAAGTATGTTGTAGAGAATGGTGTGTATAGGGTGAGGGAAGAGAGAGAGAGAGAGAGAGAGAGAGAGAGAAAGAGAGATGGGGAGTGATAAGCTATAGTGGGAGGGGGATTGGGAGAAAGAGAGAGGGTTAGTGGCAGGGGGAGTAGGAGACAAAGATAGAGAGAGAGAGAGAGAGGTAGAGTGGTAGTTATGGATAAGAGAGTAGAAGATGGGCTACAGAGAGAGAGAGTGGATAGGGGTAATGAGAGTGTGAGATAAAGAGAGGGGGTGTTAGCAGGTTGATGGAGAGAGTGAATGGTGGGGGTGAGATCTATGTAGAGGAATAGGTGATTGCGAGAGTGAGAAAGAAAGTTAGTAAGGGTTAGGGGGAATGGGGGACAAAGAGGGGGGGTTAATGGTAGGGTGATGATTATGGTGGTGAGAGAGTGAGAGAGGGTGTTAGTAAACTAGACAGAGAGAGAAGAGTGTGTGTGTGTGTGTGTCTATGAGAAAGAGAGAGGGGGGGTTAGGGGGATAGGTGAGACATAGGGGTGGGTGTTAAGAGATAGGGAAAGGGGGATTAGGAAATACAAAGAATGAGGGGGTTAGGGGAAGTGTGAGAGAGAGTGATAGAGGGGGTTTTAAAGTTATTGTGAGGAGTATAGTGGTGAAAGAGTGAGAGAGATTGTTAGTAAAGGATAAAGAGAGAGGGTGAGAAGAGGAGTGTGTGTGTGTCTGAGAGAAAGAGAGAGAGAATGGGGTTGTTAGGGGGTTGGGGGAGAGAAACAGTAGTGGGTGATAAGTGTTATGGGATGAGGGATTACCAAAGAAATAAAGAGTGGGGTTCAACCAGAGGGGGGTTTGGTGAGAGAGAGGGGGGATCTTAAGGATATTATGAGTGGGATTAGGTACAATGAAAGCATGTGAGAGAGGGAGAGGGAATTGGGGTGTTGGTGGAGAAAAATTAGTGTGGGTTAGGTGTAGATTGATTAGTAGGGTAGAGAGAGTGTGATAGAGGGAGTTAGTAAGGGTTAAGGATAATAGGTGTGGGGGGGTAGGGAGAGAGTGAGTGAGAGAGAGAGAGAGAGAGAGAGGAATGGTGTTACAGGTAGGGGGAGGAGTATGGGGTTTTGAATGTTAGATAGGGGGTTTAGTAATATTTAGCAAGAGAAGGGGGGAGAAAGTGATGGAGAGAGGAGATAGGTTATTGGTAGGGGTAGGAGTAGGTGGGAATGTGAGAAAGAGAGATAGTGAATGAGGGTGGGAGGGATGTTTTAGTTGGTTAGCAGAGAGAGATGGGGATGGGGGTAATGCGTAGGTGGAGGAGTAGAGGGGTATCTATGTGTGTGTGTATGTGTGTGTGTGAGTGAGAGAGAAAGAGAGTCAGTGGGTGACTGGGGGAAGGTGTGGTCAATTAGGGGTAGAGAGAGGAGGGGGGTTGGTGGTGAGAAAGAGATAGAGATCAAGATGGGGGGATGGGGGGATGGGGAAGGGGTGTATGGAATATTATAGAATTTAGTGAGAAGGGGGGTATAGGTGTGGGGGAATAGAGTGTGAGAGAGATAGAGTGAAATTGGGGAGTAAGTGATAGGGGTGGGAAATTACGGGAGAGAGAGAGAGAGAGAGAGAGTCAGTGGGCGACTGGGGGAACGTGTGAGTGATTAGGGGTAAAGAGAGGAGGGGAGTTTGTGGAGAGAAAGAGATACAGATCAATGTGGGGGTATGGAGGAAGGGATGTATGGAATATTAGGGAATTTAGTGAGAAGGGGGGTATAGGGTGTGGTGGAAGAGAGTGTGAGAGAGATAGAGAGAAATTGGGGAGTAAGTGATAGGGGTGGGAAATTAGGAGATAGAGAGAGAGAGAGAGAGAAAGAGAAAGAGAGAGAGAGAGTAGGGGGTTTTAGGGTTAGGGGTTAGGAAAGATAAAGAGGGATAGGGGAAGATGTGGTGGTTATTAGTAGGGAGAGTAGGAAGGAGGTTAGGGAGAGAGAGATATGGGTTATATTTTGTGAGGTTGAGAGTGGGAGTAGTGGGGATTAGGCATAGATGGAGTAGGGGGGAGAGAGAGAGAGAGAGAGTAGAGGATAATAAGGGTTATGGTGAAGAGGTGGTAGAGAGAGGGAGAGTGAGAGGGGGGGAGAGGAGGAGGCTTAAAGATAGGGGGCAAAGTAGCATGGTGTTAGAGTGAGAGTTGGTATAGGGGTTATAGATAGAGAGAGGGAGGGAGAGGTCAGGCTATTTGTAAGGGGAGGACTAGGGGAAGTGAGTGAGAGATAGAAAATGAAGGGTGCTATGAAGTTGGTCAAGAGAAGGAAGGGTTAGTTCTAAGTGGTAATGTGAAAGTGACTAGGAGGGACATACATAGAGAAGGAAAGAGAGATGTTATGGGGAGGGGGGATTGAAAGAGATGGGGGAGGGGGGATTAGGGAGAGCATGAGTGGGGTTAGGGAGAGAGAGGGAAATTTAGAGGTAGAGGGAGTGAGAGAAAGAGGGGTCTATTAGAGGGATATATTAGGGAGAGAGGGTTGGAATTTAGTAAGAGTTAGGCAGAAGAGGGGAGAGAGAGAGGGCGGTGTTATAGGTAGGGGGAGCAGTAAGGGTAAAAGAGTGCGAGAGAGTCTTACAGAGAATATGAATTGGGTTAGGGAGAGAGAGTAGGGGTTAGGATTATTAAGACTGTGTGAGAGAAAGGGTGGTTTTAAGGGTTAGAGAAGAGAGAGAGAGGTGTGGGGGTTAGTCGTAGTTGATTGAGTTGGTTAAATATAGTGAGAGAGGGGGTTGGTAAGGATTAGGAGGAATAGGGGGGATATAGAGAAAGAGTAGGAGGGGGGAGGAATAGGGGGTGTGTGTGAGAGAGCGAGTTGAGGTTAGTAAATGTTAGGGAGGGTAAAGGAGAGAGAGAGGTAGGAGTAGGGAATGCATGAGAGAGAGAGAAAGATAGATCATGAAGGGTGTGGGGAGAGAGGTATATGTGTTGGTGTTAGAGATTGTTAGAGGAGTAAACTGGTGTGTGTGTTTGTGTGTGTAAGAGAGAGAGAGAGTTGGGGAGCAATGCGAGGAGGAGTGATGTTGTGGGAGCGAAAGATATGGAGATTGCAGTGTGGGGAGGGGCTTAGGGGATTAGGGAATATGATGTATGTTAGAGAGAATTGGGGTATAGGGTGGCGGAAGAGAGAGAGACAGAGAGAGAGAGAGCGAGAGAGAGATGGGGGTTGTAATTTATAGGGCTATGGTGATTAGGGAAGAACAAAAGGTGGGTTAGAGGTAGTGGGAGTAGCGAAGAGAGACGAAGAGAGAGAGGCAGACGGGGTTAGGAAGAGAGAGTGTCAGGTTAGGGGTAGTGAGAGTGTGTGAGCAAGAGTGGGGGTGTTACAAGGTTGGTTGAGAGAGTGATGATTGGGGGTTAGGTGTATGTGGAGGAATATCTAATAGAGAAAGTTATAGAGGCAATTAGTATGTGTAAGGGGGAACATGAGAGAGAGAGAGAGGAAGCAATGTGAGAGAGGAAATTAGTAAGGGTGAGGGGAATAAGAGAGAGAGAGAGAGAGAAACGAAAATAGGCTAGAGTTAGGGTGGTGAGTACAATGGTGAAAGAGTAAGATAGGGGGTAAGGGATAGAGAGAGAGAGAGAAGAGGAGTGTGTTTGTGTGTGTGTGTGTGTGAGTGAGAGAAAAAGAGAGAGAGGGGGTGGAAATAAAGTTGTAAGGTAAGGGGGATTTGGAGAGATAGAGAGAGAGGGGCTAGTAAGGGTTAGGGAGAGGATTTTAGAGAGAGAGGAGGAAGGAGGGAGGTTATTTGTAGGGGAGGAGTAGGCTGGGTTGTGCAAGATAGATAGAGAGAGAAAGAGAGAGAGAGAATGGGGGGCAACAAAGTGTTAAGGGGTTGGGAGATAGAGATACGAGTGGGGTTTAGGGGTAGGTGGATGATTATAGTAGTGAGATAGAGAGAGAGAGTCAGGTTGATGAAGTGGAGGGTGTGGGTGATTTTGCGTAGGATGGAGGAGGGGTGATGGGGGAGAAAGAGAAGAGTGGGTATAGCGAGACAAAGAGAGAGTGAAAGGAGAAAGAGAGATATAGAGAGATATGGGGGGTATTAAGTTGTACGAGATGCAGAGTTAGGTGAGAGAGAGAGTGGGGGATATAGGGTTAGCGTTATGGGGAGTATTAGAGGGAGAGAGAGGTGGTAGAGTGTGTGCTTATGAGTAGGGAGAGTAGGATTAGGTTTAAGGAGAGAGAGTGGTGGGTTAGGGGTTGTGAGAATGACATAAGCAGTGTTAGGGGGTTGAGGGATACAGAGAGGGCTGTGGATTAGTTTTAGGTGGAGGCATGGGCCAGAGAGAGCGTGAGAGTGGGGGTTTATAATGGTTAGGGGGAAGAGGTGAGAGAGAGAGAGGGTGGGTAAGTGGAGTAGTAGAGTGGTGTGTGTGCGTGTGTTTGTGTTTGTGTGTGTGTGTCTAAGAGAGAGAGAGAGAGAGAGAGAGAGTTGGGGATCAAGGAGGGAAGGGTGTGGTTGGTTAGGGATAGCAAGAGGATGGGGGTTATGGGAGAGAAAGAGATATAGATCCTTGTGGGGGGACATGATTAGGGGTTTATGGAATATTGGAGAGTTTAAATAAAATGGAGTTTATAGATTGGGTGTAGAGAAAGAGAGATGGGGGGTGGTAAGTGGTAGGGGAGGGGGATTAAGAGAGAGACAGAGGGGGCGTTAGTTTTAAGGGAAGTAGGAGTGAGAAATAGAGGGAGGAAGAGGGGTTTTCTGGCTAGGTACAGTAGGTGGAAGGTTGGGGAGAGAGTGGGGAGGGTTAGGGATATTGATAATGAGAGAGAGAGGGGGGTAGTGTTAGGGTGTTCGTGGAGAGAGTGAGGGATGGGGATTAGGCATATGTGGAGGAATAAGTGACATAGAAGGTGAAAGAGGTGGTTAGTTATGGTTTTCTATAATCAGGAAGAGAGAGAGCGAGAGAAGTCAAAGGTATTATGAGGTGTACATTAGTGAGAGAGTGAGAAAGGGGGTTAGTGAGGGATAGAGAGAGAGAAACAAGAGGAGTGTTTTTTGGGAAGGAAGAAGAGAGAGAGAGAGAGAGAGGTTGGGGGGGTTTCGTTCTTTGGAGAGAGAGAGAGAGGGAGACAGAGAATGGGGGACGGTAAGTTGTAGGGGAGGGTGTTTAGGAGAGAGAGAGACATAGACAAAGAGGTTTAAGGGTAGAGAGAGTAGGAGAGAGAGAGAGAGGGGGGGATGTTTTGTTTATAGTTAGGTGAGTAAAAGCGACATTAGGAAGATAGAATGAGGTTTATCTATTGAGAGATTTAGAGAGAGGGGGGATTTTAGGTGTTGGGGAAGAGAAAGTGGTGTGTGGCATAGGTGTATGTTGAGGGATAAGGGAGAGGTACAATGAGCGAGGGGGTTAGTAAGGGTTAGCTGGTTAGGGGTAGGGAGAGTGTGTGAGCGAGAGGGGGGGACTAGGGACTTGATTGAGTGATTGTTGGGGGTTAGGTGTATGTAGAGGAATATGTAATAGAGAAAGTTAGAGAGGCAATTAGTATGTCTAAGGTGGAACATGAGAGAGAGAGAGAGAGATGAAGGAATGTGAGAGAGGAAATTAGTAAGAGTAAGGGGAATAAGAGAGAGAGAGAGAGAGATATGAAGATAGGGTAAAATTAGGGTGGTGAGTACAATGGTGAAAGAGTGAGATAGGGGGTAGGTAGGGGATAGAGAGAGAGAGACGAGAGGAGTGTATTTGTGTGTGTTTTAGAGAAAGAGAGAGGGGGGGGGGGGTTGATTAGGGGTTGGGGGAGAGAGAGAGAGAGGGGTGGGCGTTGAGTTGTAAGGTAAGGGTGATTAGGATAGATAGAGAGAGAGGGGTTAGTAATGGTTAGGGAAAGGATTTTAGAGAGAGAGGAGGGAGGAGGGAGGTTATTTGTAGTGGAAGAGTAGGTTGGTGTGTGCAAGAGAGAGAGATAGAGAGAATGGGGGAAACTGAGTGTTAAGGGGTTGGGAGAGAGATAGGGGGTGGGGGTCAGGGGTAGGTGGTGGAGTATAGTGGTGAGAGAGAGAGAGAGAGAGAGTCGGGGTCATGGAGGGGAGGGTGTAGGTGATTAGGCATAGGGTGGAGGAGGGGGGATGGGGGAGAAAGAGAAGAGTGTGTATAGGGTGGGGGGTAGAGAGAGATATAGAGAGAGAGAGAGAGATTGAAAGCATAAAGAGAAAGATATAGAGAGTTATGGGGGGTATCAATTTGTACGAGATGCATAGTAAGGTGGGAGAGAGAGGGAGATATAAGGGTAGGGGTAGTGGGAGTATTAGAGGGAGAAAGAGGTTGTGGAGAGTATTCTTTTGGGTAGGGAGAGTAGGAAGATGTTTAAGGAGAGGGAGTGGTGGGTTAGGGGTATTGAGAATGACATGGGCAGTGTTATGGGGTCGGGGGATAAGGAGAGGGGTGTGGATTAGCTTTAGGTGGAGGTGTAGGAGAGAGAGAGAGAGTGAGAGTGGGTGTTTATAAGGGTTAGGGGGAAGAGGTGTGAGAAAGAGAGGGTGGGGTTTAGGGGTAGGTGGAGGAGTAGAGTGGTGTGTGTTTTTGTGTGTGTGTGTGTGAGAGAGAGAGAGAGAGAGAGTAGGGGGTTTTAGGGGTAGAGGTTAGGAGAGATAAAGAGGGAGAGGGGAAGAGGGGGTGGTTATTAGTATCGAGAGTAGGAAGGAGTTTAGGGAGAGAGAGCGATGGGTTAGATTAGGTTAGGGTGGTAGAGGGATTGCTGGGGATTAGGTGTAGGCAGAGTAGGGGAGAGAGAGAGGAGAGAGAGACGTCATGGGGATGGGGGAGTGGAAGAGATGAGGGAGGGGTCTTAGGGAGAGTATGAGTGGTGCTAGGGAGAGAGAGAGAAATTTAGGGGTTGTGGGAGTGAGAGAAAGAGCTGGGTATTAGAGGGATAGATTAGGGAGAGAGGGTTGGAAGTTAGGTGTAGCTGGAGGATTAAGGTAGATAAAGAGCAACAAAGGGAGTTAGTAAGGGTTAGGCAGAAGAGAAGAGAGATAGAGTGTGGGGTGTTAGAGGTAGGGGGAGGAGTAGGGGGGTGAGAGAGTGAGAGAGAGGCTTATGGAGAATATGGATTGGGTTAGGGGGAGAGAGGAGGGGTTTGGATTATTGAGACTGTGTGAGATAGGGGGGTTTACAGGTTAAAGAAGAGAGAGAGAGAGGTGTTGGGGTTAGGCTCATTTGAAGGACAAAGTGAGAGATAGGGTTTGTAAGGGTTAGGATGAATAGGGGGATATAGAGAAAGAGTGAGAGGAGGGGGGGAATAGGGGGGTGAGAGAGAGAGAGAGGTCAGGTTAGTAAGTGTTAGGGAGAGTAAAGGAGAGAGAGAGGTAGGAGTAGGGGATGAGTGAGAGAGAGAGAAAGATAGATCATGGGGGGTGTGAGGGTGTTAGGTGGTGGGGAGAGGGGTATATGTGTGGGGGTTAGGGATAGTTAGAGGATTAAAGTGGTGTGTGTGTTTGTGTGTGTAAGAGAGAGAGATTGAGAGAGAGAGAGAGTCAGGGAGCAATGCGAAGAGGAGTGATGTTGTGGGAGAAAAACAAATGGAGATTGTAGTGTGGGGAGGGGGTTAGGGGCTTAAGGAATATTATGTATGTTAGAGAGAAGTGGGGCATAAGGTGGTGACACAATGAGAGAGAGAGAGAGAGAGAGATGGGGTATTAATTTATAGGGGCATAGTGATTAGGGAAGAATGGAAAGTGGGTTAGGGGTAGTGGGAGTAGGGGAGAAAGACAGAGAGAGAGGCGAAGGGGGTTATGAATAGAGAGTGTTAGGTTAGGGGTAGTTAGAGTGTGTGAGCCATAGGGGGGGTGTTAGGAACTTGGTTGAGAGAGTGCTTTTTGGGGGTTAGGTGTATGTGGAGGAATATGTAAGAGATATAGTTAGAGAGGCAATTAGTATGTGTAAGGGGGAACATGAGAGAGAGAGAGAGAGAGATGAAGGAATGTGAGAGAGGAAATTAGTAAGGGTAAGGGGAATAAGAGAGAGAGAGAGATGAAGATAGGCTAAAGTTAGGGTCGTGAGTACAATGCTGAAAGAGTGAGATAGGGTGTAACTAAGGGATAGAGAGAGAGAGATGAGAGGAGTGTATTTGTGTGTGTGTGTGTGTGTGAGTCAGAGAAAGAGAGAGAGGGGGGGTTTATTAGGGGTTAGGGGATAGAGAAAGAGAGAGGGGTGGGTGTTAAGTTCTAAGGTAAGGGGGATCAAGATAGATAGAGAGAGAGGGGTTAGTAAGGGTTAGGGAGAGGATTTTAGAGAGAGAGTGTAACATCCCCAAAAAAATTTAGATGTTATTTCGAGAAAAGAAAGTACTTGCTCCTTTAATCGATAACCAAACTTCACGCATTAATAAAACAAAATATCTCCAATATTTTGTACTTCGTATTTATATTCAAAAAAATTACTCCATTATGCACAATCATTACTATCATCACTTCCTTACTTACCTTGCTACTTAACCGACATCTTTAGCCAACACCTGTCAGTTAGCCCCAATGAAAAATAAACAATACTTCTAATTTACTTTCATACATAGTGAATTTTCTTCAAGTAACCCTTGTCGGCATGAGTCGAAACATATCTGTATTAATTCATATTTTGAATAACACCACATTTACATTGAACAACAACATAAAAATCATTCCCCATTTTAAACTAAGGAATAAAGGAAAAAACTATATATATAAGAGTAAACTTAAATAAGCATTAATTCGATCAATACCATCCCTAGTACCACATGAATAACATAGAATATCTTTAACAATAAACATTTGACAATACAAGCATCTTCATAAGCAACACAAGTCATTAACATAACACACATGACGAGACTGTATGTAGGTGGTTCACCCAACTCCACGGGCTACGTCCACAAAAGTGATATTTCTATTCATCGATCCAAGAGGACTTCCGCAAGCCAGCGGTTACAATACTTGTATTTCTACTTTCTCGAACCTCTCTTATAAAGAGAGCAATATCAACACTTAAAGGTCTATCACTGTAGAGACATCTATTAAGTTAATCATAAAAGGAAGTTCCTTGAGAGATCCTGCCACAACTTGGTGTTACTCTCATTTTACAAGGATCAAAATCCAATCCAAATAACTACAGAGTTTAATTAAGAGAATTACAAGGATAAAAAATCCAATCCAAACAAATACAGAGTTTAAGTAAGAGAAATAGGCATCTTTAAATTCAGAACAATATCTTAAAATACCTACATAGTTAAGATATTTAGACACCAAATCTCATTTAAACAGCAGTCCTAAAACTATACCAAGTATGTTAATTGATAAACCAAGCCCAAACATGACCCACGAATCCATAAGCCTTGCTCTACATTCCAAAAACTTAGCCAAAGTAAAAATCCCGATTCCTTTATACAGTTTCCAAGAAAACAACGATCTAAATTTCGTTCATTTAACCAATACGATTTCATTTTGGGCAAAATAGGGTTCCCTTAATGGGGCATTCCAAGAAACTTAGCCAAAATAAAAATCCCGATTCCTTTATACAGTTTCCAAGAAAACAACGACCTAAATTTCGTTCATTTAACCAGTACGATTTCATTTTGGGCAAAATAGGGTTCCTACATCACACAGATCAACGCTATCATTATCCATCGAAGCTTAATCGATAGAGGTCTGTGATTTCAAATAACAACTATATATGATTTCACCTCAGCATAACCTCAGCATACCATTGACCTATTTTCATCCAAGAAAAATAAGCAGAGAAATCATGCGACCATCAACGGAAGAAGGGTTGACACCCTGGAGACTTACGCAGTCACACACCAGATGCGAACTCGCAGAGGGAAGAATAGGAAGAGAGGGTAAAGAAATTTACTACTAAACCCTTTTACGAGACTCTAGCAATAGATATACAAGGGGTTATGCGAAGGATCGTCATTGATCCCTTCAATGCAGACTGTAACGATTCAGCAAGCAAGAGATCAGTCTATCTTTAAGCAAACGCAAACCAGTCTGTGGAGAGCGAAAGACTTGTCTCATGGAGATGGCGATCTCGGCTAGGCGAAGTACAAACAGATCAAAATAACAAAAATAGTCAAAATGTTTACAGTGATCTCATAAGTGTGCAACGACTGTAAGTCTAAAGGTATTAACTTCGTTTTAAAACAAACATTGACCAATTAAAAGTTAGAAGGTCAGCAGTTTTGAAGGCGTTGAAAGCGATACTCGGATCGCAATGATATAGGTACCTCTGCAATCCAATCAAATACCTTGTAAACATAATTCAAGCATAACCTACTGGGATCGGGCTTCCTAGAAGCCATCCCTTCTCAATTACTACACATAACAATCATAAACTTGAGGGACAGCCACATCGAGAAGGAAAACCGTTTCCATAACTGAGCCTTGATCGATTCCTGTAATATGATATTTTACCATGATCGATTCCTCAAATACGGGGGAATCAACAATGAAGCTTAGGGTTCTAGACCGCAGAGATTTATATCCAAGTAAGAGATCTAGTCAAAGAACAGAGATAATTAAAAACAAACCCCGATGCTGAATTCGACCTACCAATATTTTTATAGCTGGATTTCTTACGATTTCATAATAATAAGCTATGAAATGTAGAGTAGGATAAATACACCCCATCAGAATTACCTCTGTAGCTCGGATCCATCTCATGAGTAGTTTGCCCATCGTCATACTCCCGGTTCATTTCAAAAGTCCTGTCCTAAAAGGCAGAGATCCCCTCTTCTTCCCCGACACAGCATTCTACTCTTGCCAATAAGTGGCGATCTACCTTGGGAGCTCCGTCCGGTGTAGAAGAGGTACCATTGACAAGTGGAGGGCGGTCCATCTCAAGTGCGATCTTCCCCAACTTTCCCCGTCGTGGCGATGTTTTCCATTCAAGAACTTAGCAAAGAATGAATCACGATTTCGCAATAACAATCCAGATCTGAGATAGGGATCAACCCCGACGCAGAGATCTCCTCAAGAAACTATCGACCAAGCTCTCCAAATCTCCCTTCTGAGATCGAACCTCCACCGAATCGATGGAAGCATTCCCATACCAACGTGGATCGCATTCTTCTTCTCGCTTCCATTGTCCTCACCAGAAATTAGGTTGGCAGCTATGGTAACCTTCCCAGCATTCTCCCTCCATTTCCCCCGTATCCAATCCCCCCCCCCTCTTTTTATTTTTTATTATGCAGGTTAACGAACAGTTGGAAACACCTACTCAGCACTCTTTTCAAAGGACAAGTGGTAGCTTGACTTCTAGCGTGGCGCTCTTCTAGTAGACCAACTACTAGTGACCTTCAATTAGCAAACACCTTTCTTCTACAATAGTGCACTTAGTATAACTATTAACTAAGTGTTTATCGCTTTCTCTTGAAAGGAAAATTAGAAGTAGTAGGCATAGTTTTGGGGGTAGATAATACTTAGGTTAACCTTTATGCACTAGAAACTCTTCCAACAAAAACTGTATGGATTAATTAACCTATGATCATCATATATTCGTGCCTTCCTCTCAAAGCATATATATATTTATCTATGATTCCAAAAATAGAGGATACTAGTGTATCTTTATAAGACTATTTATAAGCTATGATATTTGGTTACTATATATATATATATTCGCTCTTCCTTCAATGAATATCTACGGAGTAATTATCCCTTCCTTTAAAGTTGAAGGACCCTTTTGCTTCTCGTAAGTCACTCGTTTCCTTGCCAAGGATAGAAGGATATATATATATTAGCCTATATACCTATATTTAGGGAAGAATATCTTCATACAAAAAGTTAAGGCTTCTCATTTATTAAGATAGTTGAGATGAGATAGTACTTCCTTTGTCGATCCTTTTGGATGGACCCTAACAGTTGTCTCCATACTTAAGGGTAAGTACCACATTTTAATAGGAGATCATGGCGAGGGACAACCGTCCTCAACCAATGATGGTATTACTTATTAATTTCAAGGTCCAAACTTAATCCTTCCCCCTTTCACTTATATAAAGATATATTGAAGGTAGGATTAAGTGTATATCATCATACCCACATATATATATGTGTCTCTATACGTTAATATTTCAATGTATGAAGACTCATAAAGATACCCTATGAAGTAATCTACTCTTAGGTTATTTTCAGTACATAGGAGGTCTTGGTACCCTTCTAGAGTTAACCTCCAAAATTCTAAGTGACCTTTAACAAACCTCCATGTTTGTTTCTAGTGTTCATGGCATCAGGAGGACATCAGTCGTCCACTCATGGTTCTGTAATCCTCTTTAGTCTCCTAGGTTTGTCATTTAGAATTTAGGAATTAGTTGTATAACTTACAAGGCTTACTAGTGGGGCCTTGGCCCTGAGCTCTTCACCAGAAAACCAGTACAATACACTTTTATATTTATGAAATATTAGGGTATGAAAGGAGGATATTACAGAGAGGAGGTAGGAGGGAGGTTATTTGTAGGGGAGGAGTATGTTGGTGTGTGTAAGAGAGAGAGACACAGAGAGAATGGGGGGAAACTGAATTTTAATGGGTTGGGAGAGAGAGAGAGGGGTGGTGGTTAGGGGTAGGTGCTGGAGTATAGTGGTGAGAGAGAGAGAGAGAGAGATTAGGGGTCATGGAGGGGAGGGTGTAGGTGATTAGGCATAGGGTGGAGGAGGGGGGATGGGGGAGAAAGAGAAGAGTGGGTATAGGGTGGGGTAGAGAGAGAGAGAGAGAGAGAGAGAGAGAGTTATGGGAGGTATCAATTTGTACGAGATGCATAGTTAGGTTGGAGAGAGAGGGAGATATAGGGGTAGGGGTAGTGGGAGTATTAGAGGGAGAGAGAGGTGTTGGAGAGTGTTCTTTTGGGTAGGGAGAGTAGGAGGAGGTTTAAGGAGAGAGAGTGGTGGGTTAGGGGTAGTGAGAATGACATAGCGGTTTTAAGGGGTTGGGGGATAAAGAGAGGGGTGTGGATTAGCTTTAGGTGGAGGTGTAGGGGAGAGAGAGAGTGAGATTGGGGATTTATAAGGGTTAGGAGGGAGAGGTGAGAGAGAGAGAGGGTGGGATTTAGGGGTAGGTGGAGGAGTAGAGTGGTGTGTGTGTGTGTGTGTGTTTTCTTTTTTGTGTGTGTGAGAGAGAGAGAGAGAGAGAGTTGGGGATCAAGGGGAGAAGGATGTGGGTGATTAGGGATAGAAGGAGGATGGGGTCTCTTGGAGAGAAAGAGATATAGATCATCATGGGGGGACAAGAGTAGGGTCTTAGGGAATATTGGGGAATTTAAATAAAATGAAGGCTATAGATTGGGTGTAGAGAGAGAGATAGATGGGGGGTGGTAAGTGGTAGGGGAGGGGGATTACAAGAGAGAGAGGGGGCATTAGTTGTAAGCAGAGTAGGAGAGAGCAAGAGAGAGAGAGACAAAGAGGGATTTTATGGCTAGGGAGAGTAGGTGGCATGTTATGGAGATAGATTGGGGGGTTAGGGATAGTGTGAATGTGAGAGAGAGAGAGTGGGGCCGTGATCGGGTGTTTGTGGAGAGAGTCAGGGGTGGGGGTTAGGCATATGTGGAGGAATAAGTGAGATAAAATGTGAAAGGGGTGGTTAGTTAGGGTTTTCTAGAATAAGCAAGAGAGAGGGGGGGATTTAAAGGTATAATGAGGTGTGCATTGGTGAGAGAGAGAGACAGATAGATCATGGGGGGTGTGAGGGTGTTAGGTGGTGGGGAGAGAGGTATATATGTGGGGGTTAGGGATAGTTAGAGGAGTAAAGTGGTGTGTGTGTTTGTGTGTGTAAGAGAGAGAGATTGAGAGGGATAGAGAGAGTTCGAGGGGAATGCAAAGAGGATTGATGCTGTGGGAGAGAAAGAGATGGAGATTGTGTTGTGGGGAGGGGGTTAGGGGCTTAGGGAATATTATGTATGTTAGAGAGAAGTGGTGCATAAGGTGGTGACAAAATAAGAGAGAGAGAGAGAGAGAGAGAGAGAGAGAGAGAGAGATGGGGGTATTAATTTATAGGGGTATGGTGATTAGAGACAAATGGAAAGTGGGTTAGGGGTAGTGGGAGTATGGGAGAAAGAAAGAGAGAGAGAGAGGCGGAGGGGGTTATGAATAAAGAGTGTTGGGTTAGGGGTAGTGAGAGTATGTGAGTGAGTGGGGGGGTGTTAGGGTGTTGGTTGAGAGAGTGATGGTTGGGGGTTAGGTGTATGTGGAGGAATATGTAATAGAGAAAGTTAGAGAGGTAATTAGTATGTGGAAGGGGGAACATGAGAGAGAGAGAGAGGAAGCAATGTGAGAGAGAAAATTAGTAAGCGTAAGGGGAATAAGAGAGAGAGAGAGACGGAGATAGACTAAAGTTAGCGTTGTGAGTACAATGGTGAAAGAGAGAAATAGGCGGTAAGTAAGAGATAGAGAGAGAGAGAGAAAGAGAGAGAGAGAGAGAGAGAGAGAGAGAGAGAGAAGAGCAGTATGTTTGTGTGTGTGTGTGTGTGAGTGAGAGAAAGAGAGAGAGAGAGAGGGGGTTGATTAGGGGTTGGGGGAGAGAGAGAGGGGGGTGGGTATTAAGTTGTAAGGTAAGGGGCATTTGGAGAGATACAGAGAGAGGGGTTAGTAAGGGTTAGGGAGACAATTTTAGAGAGAGAGGAGGGAGGAGGGAGGTTATTTGTAGGGTAGGAGATGGTTGGGTTGTCCAAAAGAGAGAGAGAGAGAGAGAGAGAGAGAGAGAATGGGGGGAAACTGAGTGTTAAGGTGTTGGGAGAGAGAGATAGGGTTGGGGGTTAGGGGTAAGTGGTGCAGTATAGTGGTGAGAGAGAGAGACAGTCGGGGTCATGGAGGGGAGGGTGTGGGTGATTAGGAATAGGGTGGAGGAGGTGGGATGGGGGAGAAAGAGAAGAATGGGTATAGGGTCGGCGTAAAGAGAGGGATAGAGAGAGAGAGAGTGAAAGGAGAAAGAGAGAGATATAAAGAGTTACAGGGGGTATTAATTTGTACAAGATGCAGAGTTAGGTGGGAGAGAGAGAGGGAGATATAGGGTTAGGGGTAGGGGGAGTATTAGAGGGAGAGAGAGGTAGTGGTGAGTGTGATTTTGGGTAGGGAGAGTAGGAGGAGGTTTAAGGAGAGAGAGTGGTGGGTTAGGGGTAGTGAGAATGACATAGATGGGGTTAGGGGGTTCGAGGATAAGGATAGGGGTGTGGATTAGCTTTAGGTGGAGGTGTAGGGGAGAGAGGGAGTGAGAGTGGGGGTTTATAAGGGTTAGGGGGAAGAGTTGAGAGAGAGATAGGAAGGTGGTTAGGGGTAGGTGGAGGAGTATAGTGGTGTGTGTGTGTGTGTGAGAGAGAGAAAGAGAGAGAGACAGAGAGTTAGAGAGAGAGTTGGGGATCAAGGGGGGAAGGGTGTGGGTGATTAGGGATAGCAAGAGGATGGGGGTTCCGGGAGAGAAAGAGATATAGATCGTCATGGGGGGACAAGAGTAGGGGCTTAGGGAATATTGGAGAAGTTAAATATAATGGAGGTTATAGATTGGGTGTAGAGAGAGAGAGAGATCGCGGGTCGCAAGTTGTAGGGGAGGGGAATTAGGAGAGAGAGGGGGGGGAATTTGATGTAAGTGGAGTAGGAGAGAGAAAGAGAGAAAGAGAGAGAGGAAGAGGGATTTTATGGATAGGGAGAGTAGGTGGCATGTTAGGGAGAGAGAGTGGGGGGTTAGGGATAGTTAGAATGTGTGTGAGAGAGAGGGGCAATGATAGGGTGTTTATGGAGAGAGTGAGTGATGGGGGTTAGGAATATGTGGAGGAATAAGTAACACAAAAAGTGGAAGAGGTGGTTAGTTAGGGTTTTCTAGAATAATCAAGAGAGAGGGGAGGGAGTTAAAGGTATAATGAGGTGTGCATTGGTGAGAGAGTGAGAGCAGGGGTTTGTAAGGGATATAGAGAGTGAAACAAGAGGAGTGTTTTTTGGGAGGGAAGGAGAGAGAGAGAGAGATGGGGGAGGAAGTGATACCAGAGTGATATTAGGAGAGGGGGGGTGGGTTTTTTTTTGTGTATGGGGAGTAGGAAAGAGAAAGGGAGATGTGAGGAGGTAGTGGTTATGTGTAGGTAGAGTAGGAGGGGCATTAGGGGGAGAGATAAAAGGGTTGACTATTGTGAGAGTGTGAGAGGGAGAGGGGTTGTGTAGGTGGGTTTATGGAAAGAAAGAGGGGGTTGGGGTTATGTGTAGGTGAAGGAGTAGGAGAGAGATAGAGTGAGAGAGGGGAGTAGTAAGGGTTAGGGTGAAGAGGTGTGTGAGAGAGAGAGGGAGGGAGAGAGAGAATGCAAGAGAGATAGAGGAAGGCGTTAAAGGTAGTGTCAGAAGAAGGGTGATGAGAGGGTGAGGGAGATGGTTACCGGTAGAGAGAGAAATAGAGAGAGAGAGACATTAGGGGTTTCAGTGGTAAAGGGAGGAGTAGGGATGTTTATCTATTTGTTTCAGAGTGAGATAACTGGACATGTTAGAGTGTTATGGGGGAGGTAAAGGGTTTGGTTGTAAGTGGTAATGGTAAGGGTATTAGGAGAGATAGAGAGAGAGGTGGTTAGGGGAGTATGATTAGGAGAGAGAGAGAGGAGGATTAGGGAGAGTACAAATGTGGTTAGACAAAGAGAGATGATAGGGATTTCCGGTGTGTCGAGGATTAGGTGTGTGTGTGAGAGAGAGAGAGAGAGAGAGAACAGGGGGTTTTTGGAGGCTGGAAAAGAGGGAGAGGAGTGGGGCTCATTCTAAGTGGAGTAGAGAGAGAGAGAGAGAGCAGGGGGTGCGATAGGGGGATGGTGTGGTTGATTAGTGGTATGGTGGGTAAGGGATTAAGGAGAGAGAGAGAGAGAGAGAGAGAGAGAGAGAGAGATGGGGGGTTGTAAATGATAGGGGGAGTGGGAATATGAGAGAAAGAGGTAGAGGGGTCACAGTTTTGGGGTAATTTGAGCAAGAGATAGAGAGAGGGTCGAAGGGCATGTTTATGGTAGGTAAATTAATATGGGGGTTGGAGAGAGATAACGGGAGTTTGTTTTAGTTATATTTAGAAAGCTAGAGGGGGTGTTATGGGTTGGGGCAGAGAGAGATATGTGGGGGTTAGGTTTACTTGGAGGAATAAGGGAGAGGGAGTGTAAGAGAGGGGGTTAGTAAGGGTTAGGAGAGAGAGAGAGAGAGACTGAGTGAGAGAGAGAGAGAGAGAGAGAGAAGGGGGTTAGTGTTAAGGGGATAAAAGAGGTTAGGGGATGGGGAGTTGGATAGAGGGAGAGAGGGAGTCTTAAGGAAAGCATGAGTGGGCTAAGGAAGTAGATAGGGTGGGTTAGGGGTAGTAAGTGTGTGAGAGAGAGGGTTTGGGATTTAGTGTAGGTTGAGAAGGGTTAAGAGAGAGTTGGAGAGGGGGTAGGTTGTAGGGGTTTGGGGTAGAGAGAGAGGGTTTGGGATTTAGTGTAGGTTGAGAAGGGTAGAGAGAGAGTTGGAGAAGGGGTTAGAAAGGGTTAGGGGAATGAGGGGAGAGAGAGAGAGAGAGAGAGAGAAGAGGATGAGGTGATAGAGGTAGGGGAAGAGTAGGGAGTGAGATAGTGAGAGGGAATTATGAAGGATTAGGGAGGGGAGTGGAAAGAGATAGAGGAGGATGGATGTTATTGTTAGGTGGAAGAGTAGGTGGGTGTGTGTGTGTGTGAGAGAGAGAGAGTGATAGATACTGAATGGTGAAAAATCGGGTGTTGAGGGGTTCAAAGGGAGAGAGGGTTGGGGTTAGGGGTAGGTGAAAGAGCATAGGTATGTGTGTATGTGTGTTAGAGAGAGAGAAACAAGGTTATTTGTAAGGGGATAAAGGGGGTTAGGGGGTGGAGAGTAGTAGAGAGAGAGAGGGTGGATTATAAAAATTATGAGTCAGGTAAGTGAGAGAGAGAGAGAGGGAGGGTTAGGGGTAGTGAGAATGTGAGAGAGGGGGGGTGTTAGGAGGTTGGGGTAGAGAGAGAGGGTTCAAGGTATTGTGTAGCTGGAGGATTAGGGTATAGAGATAGACAGATAGTGGGTTAGCATTGGTTATATATATATAGAGAGAGAGAGAGAGAGAGAGAAAGACAGAGAGAGAGAGAGAGAAAGACAGAGAGAGAGAGAGAGAGAGAGAGAGAGAGAGAGAGAGAGAGAGAGAGAGAGAGAGAGACTTGATCAAGGAAGGGTTGGAGTGGTTATTAAGGGTAGGTTACAGGAGGTAGGTTAGGGAAGAGAAAGAGATCATGGTTGGGGGATGGTGGGTATGCATTTAGGAAATTTTAGGAAAGTTAGAGAGAAGTGTTGGTATACGTGGGGGTGTAGAGAGAGAGAGAGATATGAGGGGCTAGTAAGTACTAGGAGGTGTGGAATTAGGGCTAGTGGTAGGGTCAGTAGAAGAGAGAGAGGGGGGTTTGGAGGGTGTTATTATGTGTGGTGAGAGTAAGAGGGGGCTTAGGGAGAGAGAGTGGGGTGTTAGCATTAGTGAGAGTGAGACAGAGGGGGGGATGCTAGGGGGTTGGAGGAGAGAGAGAGGGACGTGGTTAGGTGAATGTGGAGGACTAGGGGAGAGAATGAATAAGAGGAGGGGTAAATAATGGTTAGGGGGACGAGGAGAGAGAGAGAGAGAGAGAGAGGTGGAGTGGTTTTTAGATGTAGATGAGAGGTAGTTGGTGAGAGAGTGAGATACGGGGTTAGGAAGTATTAGAGAGAGAGGGGTGGGGGTTAGGGGTAAGTGGATGGTAAGAGGGGCGTGTACTACAGAGATATAAAGAGAGAGAGGGGGGGATATGGGGGTGGTTGTAAATTGTATGGGATTTAGGAGAGAGAGAATGAGAGAGATAAAGAGTTTTAGGGGTAAGGGGAGTAAGAGAGAGAGATGGGGGTGGAAAGAGTGGTTATCGATAGGGAGAGTAAGAGAGGGCTTAGTGAGAGAGAGGGGGGATTTAGGGATAATGATAGTTTGTGAGAGAGAGAGGTGTTGTTAAGGGGTTAGGGGAGAGAGAGGGGGGAGGGTGTTAGGTGGAGGTGGAGGAGTAGGGGAGAGAGAGAATGAGAGAGATATGAGCAAGGTTAATGATATTGAAGGACAAAGGGTGAGACATAGATAGATAGAGAGAGAGAGGAGGTTGTAACAATTAGGGTTAGAGAGAGAGGGGAGTTGGTAAGGGTTTTGGACAAGAGGGGAGAGAGATAAAGAGATCAAAGGAGTTAATGGTAAAGTGAGGAGAAGAGTTGTGTGTGAGAGAGAGAGGGAGTGGGTGGTGGTGTGGTGTTTGGGGGTTGGGGGGAGAGAGAGAGAGAGAGCCAGGTGGTGGTAAGTGGTAGGTGGAGTGGGTTCAAGAGAGAGGGGTTTATCCATAGAGAGAGAGATATGAGGAGGAGGACGAGTAGGGCATGTTTATGGACAGGAAGAGTAAGAGTGGGGTTAGGGAGAGAGAGTGAGAGTTAAGTTGTAGTGATAGTTAGAGAGAGAGGGGGGTTTTAGGATTTGAGGAGGAGAGAGAGAAATGGGGGGGTTAAATGCATGTCAAGTAATATGGGAGACATATATTTATAAATGAGGTTTGTAAGGGTTATGGGATAGAGGTGTGTTTTTGTGTGTGTATGTGTGTGTGTGTGTTTGAGAGAGAGAGAGAGATGGGGGGATTGTAATTTGTAGGAGGTGGGGAATTAGGGGGGTAGATAGATAGATAGATAGATAGAGAGGGGGGATGTGTTAGGGTAGTGGAAGAGAGAGAGAGGGTTGGTTTGGAGGGTGTGATTATGGGTAGGGAGAGTAGGACAAGGGTTAAGGAGAGAGAGTTGTGGGTTACGAGTAGTGAGAGTGAGAAATATGGGGTTTTAGGGGGTTGGAGGAGAGAGATGGGGGTCGGTTTTTAGGTGTAGGTGTAGGAGTAAGGGGGAGGAGAGAGAGAGAGAGAGAGAGAGAGGGAGAGTGAGATAGGGTAAATAAGGGTTAGTGGGAAGAGGTGAGAGAAAGAAAGAGGGGGGGAGGGAGGTGGACGGGGTGGTAGAGGTAGGCGATGTGAGAGTTAGATATGCGATTAGGAAGTGTTAGGGATAATATGGGAGAGAGGGGTCAAGTTTAAAGGTAATTGGAGGAGTAGAGAGAGAGAGAGAGAGAGAGAGAGAGAGAGAGAGAGAGAGAGAGATATGGGGTGTCGTAAGTTGTAGGACAATGGGGTCTAGGATAAAGAGAGTGAGATATATATTTAGGGTTAGGGGGAGTAGGATAGAGAGAGGGGGGGTGGAGGGGTTTGTTTGGGGTAGTGATAGTAGGACGAGGGTAAGGGCGAGAGATTATGGGGTTTACAGATAGTGAGAGTGTGGGAGATAGAGAGGGATAGGGTTAGGGGATTGGGGGAGAGAGAGGGGTGGGTGTTAGGTGTAGGTAGAGAGAGAGAGAGAGAGGAGGGGGGTTAATTGTATGGGAGGAAAAAATGGGTGTGTACATTTGTGTGTTTGTGTCTGTGTTTGAGAGAGAGAGAGAGAGAGAGAGAGGGAGAGAGAGAGAGAGAGAGGTTTGTAACAATTAGGGATATAAGGTTGGTAATGGATAATGTGATAAAAGGGGTTTGTAAGGTTTAGGGAGAGGAGGGGAGAGAGAGAGAGAGGATGGGATTTAATGGAAAAGCGAGGAGAAGGGTTGAGAGAGAGAGAGAGATGTGGGGTGGTAAGTGTGGTAGGGGGATGATATAGAGGCTAAGGTAGCTATGGTTTAGAGGAGTTAGTTCTGATAGGGGTTAAAGTAGATAAGCGGTATAAACTATATGTGTTATAATAAGGTATAGTGTATATTATAATTACTAAGGAAAGAGATCCTAACTCCTAGGTTGCATGGATAGAGTGTCAACAAAGGGGGGTCCCTCGTTAGAGCACTTCAAAAAACTTGTGTATACATGGTTGACCACCCAACTTGGGGCGTACTGGGAGGGCTTCTTAGGGAGTCACCTCCCTCCACCTATTACTAGCGCAACGGTGTCCGAGTTCCCAGCTACAACAAAAGGCACATGTGTCAACATACCGAGTTAGGAAATTGTTTCCAGGCAATTTCCCAAAATGGTCCTTTGAAAACACTCTACACATGACTTTAAAAGAAACCATATGGTCAACACACTAATGCAAATGATAGAAGAAAAATATAGGATTTAATATCCATAAAAAATATTTTCTCCAATCTTATTCTAATTTAAATATTCTAATTAAACTTTTATATATAAATAAATATATCATTAACTATTAAAAAACATTAAATTTTGGTTTAACATCATTAAAGTAAACAAGAGAAGAATTATAATTTAAGAATACTAAGTATAATTACATTAGTATCATCAATACCCACAACAAAATAATCAATAAAGTATCATATTGAAAATAATTAATACTTTATTATACCATAAAATATGCATAAAAGACAAACTCCAATGCAATTCAATTACACATATGTTGCAAAATCAATTACTAACAACAATTTTAAACAAATTGTTTAACATATATCAAACCAAAATCAATTACTAACAACAATTTTAAACAATTTTTTTTTACTAACATATATCAAACCAAATTAGTAACCTATTGGTAATTGGCCATGTTATTTCTAAAATTAGATAAATGATGAATATCTTTGGATAAAATAAAAAATATACAAAATGTGAACACCTATATAAGAATAACATGCAATGTTACATAGGTTATAAATTTAAAATACAGAATTGAGAAATATTGATGAGTTAACTTCATATTTAAAAAATAGATGACATGGACCTACCTAGTTGTCCAATCTTTTCAAGCTAGAGTGGATATGGAATAACCATTTTTTTTCACTAGAATGAACATGGACCTACCTACTTATAATCAAATAAGATAATTCACTTGCAAAAACATAAACAAATAATGTGATCACAAAATAGATTAATTTTTTCAATAATTTAAGATTTAAATTGAAGATCTAAAATATTTCATTCAAATAAAGTATACAAAATACATGGAAAAATCTAGATTTACACTAGAAAAAATAGCAATAAATAAATATAAATACTCAAAATCTATAAGCAACCCTCTTAGGAAACAAGGATCCAAAGATGTCAAGTTAGAAGACAACTCCGTACAAGATGATTTTTTTTACTAAGATTTATAGATAGTGTACTTTATAAGGTTCCAATAGACAGCCTAGTGCAAAATTCTTTGTAACCATAAATACTAAACACACCATTTCAATTTATTTTCTCACCAACGAGATAATGACAACTTATCTAATTTTTCAAATCTAATCTAAATCTATCACTTGATTTTCTGACCCACGAGATAATGACAACTTATCTAATTTTTCAAATCTAATCTAAATCTAGCACTTGTTTCGGGAAAGAAAATTGAATCTTTTGCTTTTAATAATAAAAATAATATATATTTAGTTATCATGTAATCCCAACTAAATGAGTTAGTTATTAGTTTTGTAAAAACAATTCTCTCCAGTCCTATTGTATTTCAAAAAATTCCAAAGTTCTAAATATATCCGCTCCTATTGGTTTTGCATAGATAGGTTGCTAATAGAACCCTTTTTAATGTCCCAAAAAATACTCCTTCAATGATTAATAAAAGGTATTCAACGATTATAAAAACTATTAATAAAAGGTATTCGACGATAAATAAAAGTGGTCAGAATGGAAAAACAAGTTTCAGCCAAAAAAAAATGGGGCAGAATATACAACAAACCACAAACAAGTCAACATGAAGGTTGGCATCCAGCGACATAATTAGGGGTGAGGGTAACGACACTCGGTAGCGCAATGGAAGAAATGCATGCACAATAGCATCATAGAGAAAGCAGTGAGGTGGCAGGGGATAGTTGTAAGAATGGAGTAACTACTCAAAAACACAAAAGTTGAGAACGTTTACAAACCGAACGTGAGGGGGCACAAGGGTTGGAATATGAAACAATGGTCACTCGTCACAAGGACAATGGTCACCCGTCAGTTTCCGTCTGTCGAATGCTCGTGCAGTTTCACATTGCAGAAAGAAGGAGCAGAGTGGAAGATCTACAATGGTATATCGAGAACTGTCCATAGAGAACCGTTGCACACGCCCGTGGAAGATCTACAATGGTATATCAAGCAGAGAATTGGCAGGTGCAACGCCCGTGGACTAAGACAGCCGGCCATGACAGCCCAAACGCTCAAAGATACCAATGTTTCCATACTTGGTGGCCTCAACGGCCGTGGATAGAGAAATACTAACGTGTTTTTCAGGGCGCACAAGCGGACAGAAAAAATCTACAGTAACTGCGGGCAATTATGGAACACACAGAACGCTCAAGTGATTGAGTAGACCCGCAGACACAACGGCAGTATCTTAGCAAGGAGACAATGGAGAGGACCAGGATCGATAAATGCATGCGATGGCTCCATTAGAAAATGAATGCATCAGACCTAATGCTTGATGGTCAGAGAGAATCACTACAGCAATAGCAGCCAAGGACCACAACAGGCTTGGACACACATGGAGAAAGAAATGAAACGCACAAAGAGGCAAAAACGTCCCAAAAATGTAGTGGAAACAAAGGGAGCATTTGGAATCTCGTTATGTCAAGGATGCACTTGTTATGCTTGGAATGGAAGCAGTGCGATCTACATGAAGGATCGAAGCAGTGCGCTCTATGTATGCGCAGATGTTTCCCAAACAATAGTCACAAGGGTTGGAATAATTGGGAATAACGTTTCCATCCTTCACACTGTTACCCTCGGAGGGACTGGAAAACAATGGGCGACCGCCACCCCAAGATTGGAGATGGCGGCGCAGGGAATTTCAGTATTGGGGAGGGTGCTAAGATTGGAGCAGGGTGTGTTGGCAATCCTGCTCGGTTAATTGGCGATAAGCTAGAGAAGACTGCCAGTTTAGCTATGGATCATGCTTCCTTTATCTCTGAGAGGTCAGACTATGTAATCTAGATTCTTTGGCCAAATTGGTTTCCCTGCCCACCAGGAATTAGCAGCGCTAATTGCATGCTAATTTGCTATACAGGTTCTGTGGTGAGCTCATTTCCTATTTATAACTGTATTTCCTCCTTGTCTTGTTTTGAAGCTGCTTTGCTCTTCTTTGCACTACAACGAAACTAATTTCCTTACAATTTCATTCACCGAAAAGGAACTGGTGTATATTGCTACGCCTTCTAATCTACCTCAACGCAAACACACAAATTAGGAGTAGCACATAGATACCCTCATTAATCTAAGCATGGTATAGTCTCGTGCTTACTATGGTATATATTTAAGTCCAGCTCGAGTTTATCATGAAATTCTTAAACCACTACTGTAAATACTATAATTATATACCATATTAGTAGGTATATTAAACGACGTCTCATAGCGATAACTAATCATCAGAGTAATTAGTACTATTGCAGGATAACTATTAAGTACTGAATAAGTAAGACACTAGACTATTCATCTAGAGGTATATTAACTAGAAAAGCATTAGACTATTCATCTAGAGGTATATTAACTAGAAAGTCATTAGAATATTCATGATTAGACTATTAATCTAGAGGTATATTAACTAGAAAGTCATTAGACTATTCAACTAGAGGTATAACTCGAGTATCAGATAATCCTCAGCTCGGCCTATTTATTACTACCTAAATATTATTTAGGTGTTCAACATAAAACATAGAGCTAATTAACTACGAGTCTACAAATTTATGCATATTGTTTATATTTCCTCATAGACCTCTATGAATATCTGTATAAGGAAAATATTCCAGCATAAGGTAATTAAATGACTAGATAGACTCTAAATTCGTAAACACATGGTATTATTTATTACATAAACGAGTAGACACTCGTAGGTATATAATATAAAGAAATAGGCTAAGGTTAATTAACCACGCTGAATTCCAGCATATAACGTACAATTAGACCACCACCCTCTCAAAATTTGTCACCTAACAGTTCCAGGTATATGTTCCACGAATCATATGTATATCTACTAAATTTAAATGAGTAACCATAAAAACATGTAAGTCATTGTTTCAATAATCAGGATTATCTATTATATTATTGAATGTCTATTACATTTAAACTAGTAACCACACCCCATGCTGACACACTCATTGAATTATGGATTGGCTTTACATTTTTCATTATTCATAAAATTTAACTGAGCAGACTGCGGTCTCCTCTTCTGAAAGAAATGGAAGCGAAAGGAGGTTATAAGACATTTTGGGGAACATGAACGATAGGAGGACAATCCTAAATTATTCGAAGATTAGAAGCAGCAAAAGAAGCAGAATGGGAACTCATGAGAACCACCATAGCCAGCGTTTTAATTGCGTGGTTTTAAACATGTCAGTGATATGCTTGTAAACCACAGCTCCTATCACAGAAAATCACACCAGAAAATACTGTCTACTTCTTTGAATTTTTTTAATTCAACCCATATTTACCAAAATTACAATGATTGTAAGTAGGCATTGAGGTTAAACCAATTATAAAAGATGTCGATCTCCAGTGAAGAAGATTTCGATTCCTTCTAATTAAATTCCATCCCACTAAGTTGATTAAAAATGCAATCAATGAGAAAAAGTCAAAATGAAAAATGCAATTTCACTCCCTTATAATTAAATTCCCTCCCACGAAAATGATTAAAAAATGCACTCCACGAGCAAAATTGCAATCCATGAAGAGAGCTAATGAGCTTTGGGCTTCCGGTAGAAAGCACTTATGTAAAATACATTTCTAATATCTAAGAATGCATTCCTTTTGTGTGTTTTCATGTAAAATGCTTTTCTAAGATCTACCAATGCATTCCTTTGATGTGTTCTTATGTAAAATATCTTTCTAAAATATATTGAATTTTTTGCTTCACTCATTATTCATATATAAATTAAATAAGAGAAATGATGAACAAATTTACTTACCTTTAAGTGTCAATCATCGAACCAATCAAATCCAGTCTTCTCTCGGATCATCCAACCATATGGAAAAAACAAAAGAATACAATAATAATTACTACTATGATAAAATAGTAAAAGCAAAATAAAACTACACAAAATATAAACATACCTTAAAAAGGCTGACCTCCCAAGAGTTCCAGAATCATGATGTCATCCCCCAAAGACTATAAAGAGTTTCGCAGCAGTTCTGAAACATATTGGAAGTGTACCAATTAATTACTGTAGAAAATCAGCAAAACAAATAACATATATGAAATCCATTAATATTAACAAGATTTTTTAAACAATATAACAACAAATCTATAAACCAATAACAATTACTTAATATATCAAAAAATCATAGAAAAATAAAAACATAAGCATATAGAAAAATCTCAATATCATTAAAAATACTTATCAAAAATAAAAAATAAACTATTAATACATTGCCATAAATCCTAACATCCTTGAAACTACTCTATCCAAAATGAAAATAAAACTATTATTATACTACCAAAAATTTGGTATGAACTAAATATGAACATACTTTAAAAAGCAGACCTCACCACATAGATGATGGCACCATATGTCTTTATAGAATCATGATGTTATGCACAATCTCAATGAATTTCAAACTGCACTCCAACCTTCGTATCTCATTGGAGGCGTTCTCGGATGAAGCTAACAAGGTCGTTACAAATCCATTGACTCTTTTACTTTATTTTATTAATCGAAAAAATCCAGTAAGTCAAATTTCTGTGCGATCATCTAACTATGTAAAAAAATAATGATTATTATTAATACAAACTAACACTATATATATAAATAAACCTTAAAATTGTTTGAAGTGTATTTAAAATCATAGAAAAAACTTATAAATCTTAAATCACCAAAAAAATACCATATCCAAACTGAAAATAAAACTGTTACTACACGGCTACAATGGAGACTGGCACATTAGAGTCAACTCTCTACTGTAGGGCGTGCAGGATACTGATATCATTATGAGGGTTAAATATCTGCAGGAAATGAGTTTTAGTAGGCAATCTCTAGGAGGAGAGCATGAAATCGGTGAAATGGGACAAGGGGAGTCCACCCACCATGAAGTCGACGCTCTACTTGAGATGCATCGCAGAAGGTAGTCTCCGCGAATGGAGACAGTTAGAAACGACCTTGACTAGTAATCGAAAATATGAGTACTTTCTTTCCTAAACGAGAATCGGTGTTACAAGTGGTTGAGTTCTTGTTTTCCGTCAGTCGTACAATTCTTACACTCTGTTGATAAAAATAAAATGTACTGATGCGATCTCTGTATATATCTTGTATCGATTGATGTGATCGATGTATGTTTCTTTATCGATAGCTTGTGCTGCCGTAAAATGTGTTTTTATCATTAGCCCAGGATTATAGTGCTGCGATCTGGGTTCTCTTTCAAATCCTTCACCTGTGATAAATGTGTTGCAATTCTGTAAAATGTTGATTTACTGTGTATTTCTTTCTATGCTGTAAACAATATTAATGACTATAACTCAAAAATTCGATCTAGAGGGAAATAAGCGAGGTCGTAACTTGTTAAAAGATACCATGTCGTCCACAACCCGGACATTCTGCAATTATTATAAGTAGTTAAGTATCGTTGGAATATGAAGACCAAATCGGAAAATTAATGCCGTAAAACAAATGTGTGTGGGTAAACCGGTTCTAAAAGGACCATGGTTTTAAAAAGATCATGTAGCTCCGAAACCGGTTAGGGTTCATCCATAGTTGAAGACTGAAACGAAAATGGAGCAGAAAAGAGAACGCCGACCCCGAAAAGAAACCTTGTTAAAAAAAGAAACCCTGGTAAAAACGCTACTGGGCAGCTCAAGCCCAAAACCTTTCTGGTAAAACGGCTACTGGGCAGCTCAAGCTAATGAAATAAGACTAAACTCATACTGCAGGAAGCTTAACTCATGAAGCATCGAGGTAACTGGAAACCAAATATAACTCAGCATTCAACTCCTATACATAATGCAAAGGAAATTTTATATGAATTCAATCCTGAAACGAAGCGAACAACCCTTCATACGTGTTTGGTAATACAAGTAAAACAAATAAAATTCTAAACCGAGAAATATAATATGGATATAGATTTTTTAATAATTTACTTGGTAACGATGTTCAAGGCAAAACCCTCCTCTCGGAATTTCTTATAAGACTGTCGCTTTGTAATGGAAGAACCGTTTCCAAACAATATAAGGAACAGAGTTGAGGGTCTGATTAACCCCAGAAACTCTATAATATTGGTATCCATTCCAATACAAGGGAACAAGCATCAAATTACTACATAAATCAGAAATCGAACACCAATTTTTAACACAGAAATGGAACAAACAACAGCTGGTTCACTGCAGAAATCTAAGTCGAACACCATTTTTTACCACATTGAAAACCAGAAGAGAAACAAACATACCCTCTTATCCGATGTGGATGGGAACGTACCTGACACTGTTCGCCCACGTCGTTGTAGGCGATCGATGGCCGGAGAGAAGTGGGAACATACCCTCTTCTCAGATTCAAACTTCAATCAATTTCAGACTTCAATCGGCCATTCCCGCATTCGCAGCAGTTTCAGATATAGCAGTTTCCAAAATGGAGCAGAAAAGAGAACGAGGACCGCCGAAAAGAAACCTGGTGAAAAAAAGAAACCCTAGTAAAAACGCTACTGGGCAGCTCTAGCCCAAAACCTTACTGGGCAGCTCAAGAAAGGTAATTAAATAAGAGCAGAGCGACCAAATTTGCATTCACAGTTCATGTTGATAATTGATATTGCAGGATCGGAGAGAGGATTCTTACCTGATAGTGCAGGAAGCTTAACTCATGAAGCATCGAGGTAATGGAAGAACTGATTCCAAATAATGCAAGGAACAGAGTTGAGGCCCTGATTTCCCAGAAACTCTATAATACAAAGGAACGAACATGAAATCACTACATAAATCAGAAATCGAAATCTAAGTCGAGTTCCCCGATGTGGAACGTACCTGACAGTCGCACCGTTCACCCACGTCGTTAGGCTTCAGGACAGTTAAATCAGATCTCAATCGATGGCTTCTTCAGATTCATGAATTTCAAACCGAGCGTATCAAGCAATCCCTCCAAATGGTTGAAATTCGAACACGCCGTTAAATTCAGAAATTCGACCTAACAGCAATTGGGTATGCTTCACCAGCCAGACTTCTCAGACTCACAAGGCAACAGTTTCAGATATAGCAGTTTCCATGAGATCCGCCAACTCTGTTCTGTCAAAGGTAGAACTCCCCTCTAGCTGCGTCCACGGAGACCCTAATATCTGCGCTTCCAAATCTCAATAACAAGCGTAACATGCGTTTTCTTTAACCTAACTGTTTGAATTTCGCTCATCCTTTTATCCCATTCGATTACGGGATTTTCCGTTTCATAAATCACCCTTGGCTTTTTCGTTGAAGATTTTTCGTTTGATAAATCAAAACGTTGGCTTTTTGGATGAAGAATGCCGTTATATGATAACGGCTACTTGCTTTTGTGATTTACTACAATATTATAATATTCTGACATTGAAAAAGGTCGATCCTATCATTTGCAACGTGGAATAAACGCGACGGCAGATTTTAGCTACGCGTGTAATGACAAGAAGTCTGTGAAGGTAGTCGAGTGAAGGTAGTCGAGTTTATTTTGAGATAACGTGGAGTTTCTAGTTTCCAGATTGTCGATTAGTTCTGATTAGATTTTATTTTTCATGATTATATTAGATTGGATTGTTTGTTAGTTACTTGTTAGTTGTTTGTGAGTTATGATTTGATTTGATTTATTTTTATTTTTATTGATTTTTCTTTATAGATTTTTATCTTCTCCTTTTAATATGTTAATGGTTAATGGTAGTGAGAATCATATTTGAAATATAGCTTGGTAAACTTTTTAATTTATTTTACTAATTTGACAAAGTAACATTAAGATTAATGTCAAAATCAAAGAAAATGTTTAAATATAAAGAATATCCAATTATTTTTTTATTGTTTTCTTTTTATAAAACTTTTCAACAAATGAAAGTCATAAATAGTTTTGGTGGTGATCCCACTTGTTTTTCTAGATTATTGTAAAATATGATTATGAATATAGAAAATATTAATTCAAAATTTTCCAACTCTATTTTATTTTATATTTTTTTCGAATTTTGCTTTTATTAAATTAGATTTTATGATTTAGATATATCTTTTTATACACTTAAAACTAATCTCTCTTTAATGCTTATATAATTAAATATGGTGTATGATAAACCATATTGATCTAATTAGCTTTTAAATTATATATATACCTACAAGGGTGCACCTTGTATTTTAAAATAATCAGTTTATGGTTTGTAAATGATTAGTCTTTTAAAGCAATTGGTTTATAGTTTTGAATAGTTTACTGATTTTTAACCAATTAAAGACAATTTTAAGTCATACTTTATATTTTTAGACTAAATAATATCTAAATAAGGGTAAAGTTTTTATCCTATACATATAACCAATTGTTATCTAAAATTAGAATTTAATCTCACATTGAACGGTATATAAGAAATCCAAGGTATATACGAAACACAAAATTTAATGTATCTTAATATTGTGTGGTAATGAACGTATGTGTGTTGGAGAAGGAGATGAATATATTACAACCGAGTTATATGAGTTAATATGTGTGCCATGACTCCCCACTCAAATTCAACATCATGATTGGACTAGTGTTAAGTGTTTTTATTTTTATTTTTATTTTTATTTCTTCATTTTCTTCTAGATATTTATTATTCTCCTATTACTAATAAAATTTAGAATTATTTCTTCATTTTATTTTAGATGTTTACTATTCACCTATTACTAATAGATATTAGTATTATTCTTCATTTTATTTTAGGTATTTATTATTCTCTTATTACTAATAAAAACTAGAATTTCTATCAAAAGAGAAAATTTTAAAATTTAGATAGAAAAGAAAATACACTAACTTCTAAACTTGTAAAGGAAGTTATGAAGAAAATTAAAAAAGAATAACAACACTAATTTCCTTAAAGGTTTATGACCTATCCAAATATTTCTACTTCTTTCCACTCAATTGTTATATGTGTACCATTCATACTTTTCTTTTCTTAGCTTAGTGTACAATGATAAGAGAAGTTCATTGGATTAAGATTTTTGATATTATTGATTATGGTAGAGATATAAATGATGCATTGAACCTCTAAGAATAAAATTGTCTTGTGAGATATATATGGTCAACAGGAGCCATGTTGAGTTACATGGAGAATTCTGGAGTCTCTTTTGTAAAGTGGAAGTTATGTTTATAGCATTTTACTATATGGTAGTGGGAAGGTTGTGTAAAGATACTTGATTTATAAATACATGAATATTGTGATATTGATAGTGTGCATTCCATAAGATGATGTGGCAATATGATGACCAATTCATGGTTTTATGTCCTATCATATATATTTGTCCAATGTAATGCAATTTATAACAATCACAAACATTGTAATTAAACTAAGATCTATTTTATAATAAAATTAAGATCTATGAGTAGTGTGAGGTGCAAAGGTTATAAAGACATTGCACTGACTATTAAGTTACATTGTCCTCATGATAGATCTTAGTATATAACTATAATATAGCTAGGACAATGACAATAACATAAATGCATTGGAATATAAATTTATCACATAAATTATGACACATTATATTGGTATAATATCCAATATGAGCCTAGATCCAAATCCTAGGTTCTATCAAGCGTCTATCAAATCTCCCGAGGTGCAAACCTCTCTTTGAATAGCTCCTACTTTTTACTTTGTATTATTATTTTTTGTTTACATTGTGACATAATATTTATTACTTCTTACTTTGTATTATTCTTTTTTTGCTGCCTCTCCGCACAAAAAGGAAAACACCAATGCAATTGAAGGTTTTAGAAAATGTGTTTCGTTTGATGTGCTTCAACTCCACTAGTAGACTTGTGTAAACTTATGAGAAGCACCAAAGTAACTTAAGATATTTTATAAAATAGTCATTCATTTAAAAAAAATTCCTTGTTAATGCATTCCATATATCAACCCTAAGGTGCCACATACCAGGTTAATTTGAAACATTTTTTACTAAAATATTAGTGGACCTACAAAAATATTTGGTTCACTTTCACATGATGTAGATTATATCTAAAGATACATGGGTGCATAGGTGTAACAAGGTTGAGTTAGATCATTTAATGTGAATTCATTTTTTTTTACCATGTTAACATATTTATGAAGAAGGACTTGAATCATATTTGAAATATAGCTTGGTAAACTTTTTAATTTATTTTACTAATTTGACAAAGTAACATTAAGATTAATGTCAAAATCAAAGACAATGTTTAAATATAAAGAATATCCAATTATTTTTTTATTGTTTTCTTTTTATAAAACTTTTCAACAAATGAAAGTCATAAGTAGTTTTGGTGGTGATCCCACTTGTTTTTCTAGATTATTGTAAAATATGATTATGAATATAGAAAATATTAATTCAAAATTTTCCAACTCTATTTTATTTTATATTTTTTTGGAATTTTGCTTTTATTAAATTAGATATTATGATTTAGATATATCTTTTTATACACTTAAAACTAATCTCTCTTTAGCATTTACATGCTTATATAGTTAAATATGGTGTATGATAAACCATATTGATCTAATTAGCTTTTAAATTATATATATATGCCTACAAGGGTGCACCTTGTATTTTAAAATAATCAATTTATGGTTTGTAAATGATTAGTCTTTTAAAGCAATTGGTTTATAGTTTTGAATAGTTTACTGATTTTTAACCAATTAAAGACAATTTTAAGTCATACTTTATATTTTTAGACTAAATAATATCTAAATAAGGGTAAAGTTTTTATCCTATACATATAACCAATTGGTATCTAAAATTAGAATTTAATCTCACATTGAACGGTATATAAGAAATCCAAGGTATATACGAAACACAAAATTTAATGTATCTTAATATTGTGTGGTAATGAACATATGTGTGTTGGAGAAGGAGATGAATATATTACAACCGAGTTATATGAGTTAATATGTGTGCCATGACTCCCCACTCAAATTCAACATCATGATTGGACTAGTGTTAAGTGTTTTTATTTTTATTTTTATTTCTTCATTTTCTTCTAGATATTTATTATTCTCCTATTACTAATAAAATTTAGAATTATTTCTTCATTTTATTTTAGATGTTTACTATTCACCTATTACTAATAGATATTAGTATTATTCTTCATTTTATTTTAGGTATTTATTATTCTCTTATTACTAATAAAAACTAGAATTTCTATCAAAAGAGAAAATTTTAAAATTTAGATAGAAAAGAAAATACACTAACTTCTAAACTTGTAAAGGAAGTTATGAAGAAAATTAAAAAAGAATAACAACACTAATTTCCTTAAAGGTTTATGACCTATCCAAATATTTCTACTTCTTTCCACTCAATTGTTATATGTGTACCATTCATACTTTTCTTTTCTTAGCTTAGTGTAAATTATTTTACACTTCATATTTTTCACATAATTAAGATTGTGAAATAAATTACTCATTACCATTATATAATTATGGAAGATCTTTTATGAAATATAGTAATAATTTAGTTATTTGCAATTAATTAATTTTAAAATAAATATATTTTAAGTCATATATATATATATATATATATATATATATATATATATATATATATATATATATACATATATATAACATTAATTCTAATCAATTTTACATTATAAATGTCAAAATAAAGATATAAATAACCATAAAGACTGGAAGGTATATGCTAGAATCCAAATTTATCCGATACAATAATTATTATCAAATAGTTTTATCAAAATCTAATAATATTATTGTTGACACACAGTGGATATTTATTTCCAAAGACATAGTGAAATAAAACATAGCCAAAGCGTTCAAAGAACTTACAAAGTGTGCATAATGAGAGATACTTGAACACTCTAGAGGTATTAAACTTAACAATCTCAAAATCACACTTTATTTTCTCCCAAACCATTTTTTTTTATCACCAAATGTGTGTGTGTGCATGCGTACGTGCATTAAATATATGTATATTAAAAGTGAATAACTTGCCTAGTTAGATTTATAACAAATGGTGAAGAAAATTATTATTGCTCAATTAAATTATTTTAATTGGTTGGGGTTTTCCACTTGAGTAGAGGAAGGATTTTGATTAGGGTTTCTTCCTTTGGATGGAATTTCAACCACATCATGAGAGTATATATGAGGGTGGAGATGTCTTCATTAATTAATAGCAAGGAGCAGTCTTCAGAGGGTGGTTGGAAGTAGTTAGAAGAGTAGAGACTAGTGGTTGCGAACCACCACATTCAGTACCTTCCATGGATTAATAGAAGAAAAATATTGGCGATAACTATGTATGGGACTGAGGATCATTTCATACATTGCAGTCTCTTTACAAAAGTGGTAGGTTCTATGTGTTGGATATGCTCTTTTATTACAATTATTGTCTCTATTATGAATATTGTTTATTCGTTGTTGTTATCATACCATTACCACCTTGCCATAGGTGTGATGAGAGGGAATGGTTTCCGCTCCATAGTGAGGGTTGACCTCATTCTTAGATTCTATAGTTAATCTTATAGTATTTTTTCTTGGTGAAGAAGGGAAGCTCCATGCTTTTCTTGCTCAATACATTTACATTCTCTTCAAGTGAGAGAGAGAGAGATCTCTTGGGAAGTTAATGAATTTCATTGTTATACTTTAAATCAATGAGGTTGGAGAAGAGATTCCGAAGGGAGTGTGAGAAGAAATATGCATTGTTCATTCTTTGCAATGGATAGAAGAGAAAAGGAGGGCTGAAACTATGAGATGGATGGCTAGTCTCTTTGAATAAATTCAAACCCTATGATCCCTACTCGCAATGTAATCTATTAGTAATTAATGTTGCTACATTCTGTAATGTAATATTTTGTTGATGAATGCTAGATCAAAGGGAATGGTCTCTTAAAAGAGATTCGAACCTCCATTTCCATCTGTTTCCTCTCACATGTGTGTGTGTGTGTGTGTGTGATTAAAAAAAAAGATATGCAGATGAAGAGAGTGGTCTCTCTCTGATAGATAGAGGATAACCCTTTGGAAGACTAAATCATTGTATAAAATGGATTGAGTTTTACCTATGGAAGCTCTAATCCAAATACATATATGATGTTAAGGTATATTTAAGGAAGATGAGTTTATTAATTCTAGAATGATTGTTGTAAAGTGATTCATGCCTATGTGCTTATGCAAGTAGAAGCTTGTAATATGTTATGATCAATGCATATTGTTAACCCGAATGCAAATTTAAGATAATGACATATATGCTTGTTTTCCTGTGATTACAAGAGGATAGGGAAAACATATAGGCTTATGTCGAAGGATAAAGAAAGAGCAATACCTATTAGAAAATGAATTTAATAGCATCAATGGTAAGACGCCTTGGATAACTTAGGTATGCTTATTTTCATTTTGAAATAAGTAACCTAAGGTTACCAAAAGGTTTGATCATGATAAAATTATTACTAATACATTTCATCTAGATCATGGAAGACTTTATATGTTAAGTGTACATTTCAATAGAAAATAGTGGAGGCAAATTTGGTAGATTTTAATTTTTTATTTATATGCTTGTAAAAGGTTCTAACTTTAGAAATTGTGATTTTCTTAGTGATTACAACACTATGGAAATTTTTTAGATTATGTGTGCATACATTGTATAGATTTTATGTCAGTGATAAGTATAATTTCCAAAAAGTATAGTAGGGATAAATTGATAAATTGAAAGTTTGTAGTGAAATGTTTTAGATACATTTTGCAAGGTGTTAGTAATGTAGAAAGCATGAAATCAATAATTATTGCACAATTTTTTTTTATATATTATGTTTTGATATTAAACATATGTCTTAGAGAAAAGAATGAGTTTGTAAAATTTGAAAAAAAAAATTCCAGTGCAAAAATGCATTTTGAATGTAATGCTTAGAACATTGCAAATATGAACAACCCTAAGGCCAATTATCTCATGAAAATATGCACACATTCACTACAAGGAAAATATCCTGTAGTGGAGGTCATAGCGGAGGATTTTAATGTTACAAGATTGGAAAAAATTATCAAAAAAAATTCTCTACAACCTCCACCAATGGTAGCACAAGTTTTAACAAAGGTTATTACGGATATATTTTATAAGTTAAAAAAACCGATGGCCGGATGTTTTAGTGGATGTTTTTTTACTGGTATGTTTTGTTTAAATTGTGTGCACTAGTGCATGTAGAAACACAATGTAGAGGTATTGTACATTGTAAAAATATGCACCGACACACTCAAACAAAAAAAGAATTAGAAATAATCAAATTTCAATGTTGTACTTGTGCTTGCATTTAGGTTTTATACATTGGTGCTAGCAAAAAAAAAAATGCATCGATGTTATATGTTACATCATACGCACTGGACAATTTTTAATATTTTTAAATTTTACTGATATTGTCCATTTCTAAGACTGCACTGGTGCATTCCATTGTAAAATGCACTCATGCTTACAAACTATCAAAATTTAAACAACTAAAACACATCAGATTGCCTAAACACAAAAAAACATATGTTCATAAGCTTTGATAGTTATCAATGCGTATAAACCATTGACATGCACAGATGCTATAGAAAAACTGAAACACACTAGATAAGTTCTCTGGCACGTGGAAATTATTATTTTTAAAAGTTAATAGTGAGTTTAATTTACATTGGAGTGTCGAGCCTATCGTTGACATAAATGCACTAGTGCGTATTGTTCAGGTAGGAGTACCTACGCAACATCAATTATCAAAAGCATTGCTTCTGATTCATTCAACAATGGCTACTAACATTAGGGTCATACATATATATATATATATATATATATATATATATTTTATTTTATTTTTTTATTCCGGTATTCATCTGAAATTGAAATATTTTTTCATAGTATTATTCATTTCAATTTTAATTATTGCATTTGTTTGGATTAATTTCTTACATCATAGATGCAAGCATCTATTGTAATATTTAATCATCCATACATTTAATTATTAATGTGCCATTTCACATGTAACATTTGACAATAACATTGAACAATGCAACAGAATAAACAAGTTTATTTTATTATATATCAATAAGATTGCCTTTCTCATACAAAACAGGACATGATCGAGATAACGATAATTGAAATTTCAACATGCATGTAATTGTTACACTTATTCGTAACCTGTTGTTTTTGAATTCAGATACTATGTCAAATATATTTTTATACAAAATGTTTGATTTCACAAACAATTATTCCAAAATATACAACAAACTACAACAACTTGCATTAACACCAAAATTAAATATGGATTGATCATTATTCAATAAAATGGTTATTTATGCTCGAGTCTATTGCATCGTTTGGGTTATTTGGCTGAATGTTTTGTTGATTGGCTCAGTTTTTTTCATCTTGTTCAGATTTTATCTGCAAACATAAAAATAAGGTATACTAAGTGTGTCTACATTTCCGAGAATAATGAAGAATAAAATAGATAGTATACATGAATGTAAATTCAAAGGAAACATACTATATAAATAATCGACTCATGAATAATAAACATTGTTTCAAAACAAAATCTCAGGCTTTCTATCAGCAAGCCTTCTTTTGGATCCACTCGATACTTTGTTTCCTATGGGTTTTATGCCCTATCACAAAGCATAGACTTAATATAAAGGATTTATGTTGTTTTATTAATTATAAAAAGAGAGAAGTAAAACAATATAGATACTCACAAAATCCACAATTAATTTTTGATACATCAACATACACTCACAACCCTCACTTAATCCAATGTCAATTAATTCTTTTGGTAGCTGCTCTTTCTATGTTAACACATGTTTCAAGATATCCAAGGATTTCTAGGGAAAAAAACAAAATTAAATATGCAAATCACAAACACTACCAAATCTTATTTTCTTATAACTAAATCACAAATATACTCACAAACTTTTCTATCAACCCATTTTTCCTTATTGTTGAGTTGGTGCAAGGTAATGATACCCACTTATGACGCGTTAGTTGCAATGACATGCTGAAAAAACAAAATCTTATCATTAAAATGAATTATTACAGGTACTTACAAAACTTTTTAGAATTAGGTGTAAAAAGATGAAACGTAGAAAATCGGATCGCCTTCCAGAATATATAACTTTTATTTATGTAAAAATGGTAAAACTACCCCAAAATGTCATTATTTTAATATTGGTATGTTATTTTTTCTCTAAAACATAATTCATATGTTCGCATTGGTCCACCGGTTTGTTATGTAAATTATCAAATTATGACGAAACAAGTATGTAGAGGCATAGGCATAGGAAATAGACAGATCTTGTGCAAAGCTATTTTTCCAAAAATTTCAAAATTTAATTTATATATATATTTTTTAATTATGAAAGTCAGTGAAGCCTTAAAATGACATGGTCGAGTGTTGGTCCACCATATCATGGTCTTAAAATAATCAATCAATTTTTTTTTTAGCTTGTGGGTAGTCTTGTACTCGTGTGCGGATTCTTTTCCCTTTTCGAAATATGTAATCCAATCAAAAGTTATAGCCCAAATAAACAACCTATGTTTTTTTACAAATTTGACATGAGTGCTGTTAAAAATGAATTAAAAATAGAAAACAATAATATATCTATTCAAAAAATATATAGTTAGAATTTGTGCATAGAGATCTACAAGTGTGTGCAATTTCATCAATAGTGCACAAGTGGATCATATGCAGAACTAAGCGTGAAAAACATGAAGTTACAGAAATTGGTCTAATTGGCCATAACTCAAACCAAGCCTCAAGGTTTGGCAATCTAAAGCTAATACCAAACCTACAAGGGCAACAAAAAAAAATTGAATCCAAACATACGTGCACACAAATGCACACACGTGTAGATACGCGCACACATAGATGCATACACGTGTACATGTGTGCACATGTAGATTCCCACATGCTTTGTTGTGCATGCACTTGTAGATGCACACACGGGTTTCTGTGTGCATGCGTTTGTTTTTACACCTTCATTTTTTTCTATCTCTCCCTAAACCCCCCCTCCCTCTCTATAATGCCACCACCCCTCTCTTCCTATTCTCTCAATACCTACCCCTCTCTTCCTATCCACCTAATACACCCCCCCCTCTTCCACTCTACCTAATCCCTCCTCCCTCCCTTACCCCTCTCTTCTCTCCTTTACCACAATGGTTAGGAGATATATTATTACACAAAATCCCTAACTCACATTATCCCCATGTACATATAAATATTCATCCATATATCCATAAATCCATGACCCCTATATCTCAATCCCCAAATCCTTGACCATTAGTCCCTAGCCATTCCAATCCCTGGTCCCTTATGCAAATATCCATTATAAATCTTGGCCCACTATAATCCTAAACTAGTATAGCTCCTAAAACTCCTAAATACTAACACATAATGATATATATCCCTTAACTCCTATAATCCTAACCAACTAATCACAACCTCTAAAGTGTCTAGTCAAATAAAAATTAAGCCCTAACCCTTATAACATCTAATTCTCATCAACCCCACATCAACCCTAGCCTCTATCATCAAACACCCAACCCTTAAAACGTATAACCCATAGCCAGTTTACAGAGATAGCGAGAGAAAGAGAGACCTGAACCTTTGGCCCCAAAGGAATATTCTATCCTGAAAGAGCTATGATGATTTCCTCCTCTAACCACACATGACCTCTTAATGGTATCAATGGCCTATGATTAGGGATGTCGATACCATGAAGTGGTTTTGAGAAATATGTATGTGCTTGCTCAAGGATTTGGTAATGATGTTTTATGGGGTATGTAAGAGAGAGAGAGAGAGAGAGAGAGAGAGATGAGAGGAGTATGTTTGTGTGTGTGTGTGTGAGTGAGAGAAAGAGAGAGAGAGAGAGGGGGTTGATTGGGGGTTGGGGGAGAGAGAGAGAGGGGTGGGCATTAAGTTTTAAGGTAAGGGGTATTTGGAGAGATACAGAGAGAGGGGTTAGTAAGGGTTAGGAAGAGAATTTTAGAGAGAGAGAATGGGGGGAAACTGAGTGTTAAGGTGTTGGGAGAGAGAGATAGGGGTGGGGGTTAGGGGTAGGTGGTGTAGTATAGTGGTGAGAGAGAGAGACAGTCGAGGTCATGGAGGGGAGGGTGTGGGTGATTAGGAGTATGGTGGAGGAGGCGGGATGGCGGAGAAAGAGAAGAATGGGTATAGGGTGGGGGTAGAGAGAGAGATAGAGAGAGAGAGAGTGAAAGGAGAAAGAGAGAGATATAAAGAGTTATGAGGGGTATTAATTTGTACGAAATGTAGAGTTAGGTAGGAGAGAGAGAGGGAGATATAGGGTTAGGGGTAAGGGGAGTATTAGAGGGAGAGAGAGGTAGTGGAGAGTGTGATTTTGGGTAGGGAGAGTAGGAGGAGGTTTAAGGAGAGAGAGTGGTGGGTTAGGGGTAGTGAGAATGACATAGGCGGTGTTAGGGGGTTGGGGGATAAGGATAGGGGTGTGGATTAGCTTTAGGTGGATGTGCAGGGGAGAGAGAGAGTGAGAGTGGGGATTTATAAGGGTTAGGGGGAAGAGGTGAGAGAGAGATAGGGAGGTGGTAAGGGGTAGGTGGACGAGTAGAGTGGTGTGTGTTTGTGTGTGTGTGTGTGTGAGAGAGAGAGAGAGTTAGAGAGAGAGTTGGGGATCAAGGGGGGAAGGATGTGGGTGATTAGGGATAGCAGGAGGATGGGGGTTCTGGGAGAGAAAGAGATATATATCGTCAAGGGGGGACAAGAGTAGGGGCTTAGGGAATATGGGAGAAGTTAAATATAATGGAGGTTATAGATTGGGTGTAGAGAGAGAGAGAGAGAGAGAGATCGCGAGTCATAAGTGGTAGGGGAGGGGGATTAGGAAAGAGAGGGGGGGGCATTAGATGTAAGGGGAGTAGGAGAGAGAAAGAGAGAGAGAGGAAGAGGGATTTTATGGCTAGGGAGATTAGGTGGCATGTTAGGGAGAGAGGGTGGGGGGTTAGGGATAGTGAGAATGTGTGTGAGAGAGAGAGGGGCAGTGATAGGGTGTTTATGGAGAGAGTGAGGGATGGGGGTTATGAATATGTGGAGGAATAAGTAACATAAAAAGTGGAAGAGGTGGTCAGTTAGGGTTTTCTAGATTAAGCAAGAGAGAGGGGGGGGAGTTAAAGGTATAATGAGGTGTGCATTGGTGAGAGAGTGAGAGCGGGGGTTAGTAGGGGATATAGAGAGTGAAATAAGAGGAGTTTTTTTGGGGGGGAAGGAGGGAGAGAGAGAGAGAGAGAGAGAGAGAGAGAGAGACAGGGGAGGAAGTGATAAAAGAGTGATATTAGGAGAGGGGGGGTGGGTTTTTTTTGCGTATGGGGAGTAGGAAAGAGAAAGGGAGATGTGAGGAGGTAGTGGTTATGGGTAGGTAGAGTAGCAGGGGCATTAGGGAGAGAGATAAAAGGGTTGGCTATTGTGAGAGTGTGAGAGGGAGAGGGGGAGTGTAGGTGGGTTTATGGAAAGAGAGAGGGGGTTGGGGTTAGGTGTAGGTGAAGGAGTAGGAGAGAGATAGAGTGAGAGAGGGGGATAGTAAGGGTTAGGGTTAAGAGGTGTGTGAGGGAGAGAGAGAATGCAAGAGAGAGAGAGGAAGGGGTTAAAGCTAGTGTCAGAAGTAGGTTGGTGAGAGGGTCAGGGAGATGGTTACCGATAGAGAGAGAGATAAAGAGAGAGAGACATTAGGGGTTTTAGTGGTAAAGGGAGGAGTAGCGGTGTTTATTTGTTTGTTTGAGGGTGAGATAACTAGACATGTTAGGGTGTTATGGGGGAGGTAGAGGGTTTGGCTGTAAGTGGTAATTGTAGGGGTATTAGGAGAGATAGAGAGAGAGGTGGTTAGGGGAGTATGATTAGGAGAGAGAGAGAGGACGATTAGGGAGAATACAAATGTGGTTAGACAGAGAGAGATGATAGGGATTTGTGGTGTGTCAAGGATTAGGGGTGTGTGTGTGAGAGAGAGAGAACAAGGAGTTTTTGGAGGTTGGAGGAGAGGGAGAGGAGTGGGGCTCATTGTAAGTGGAGTAGAGAGAGAGAGAGATAGCAGGGGGTGCGATAGGGGGAGGGTGTGGTTGATTAGTGGTATGGTGGGTAAGGGATTAAGGAGAAAGAGAGAGAGAGAGAGAGATTGGGGGTTGTAAGTGATGGGGGGAGTGGGAATATGAGAGAAAGAGGTAGAGGGGTAACAGGTTTTGGGTAATCTGAGCAAGAGATAGAGAGAGGGTTGAAGGGCATGTTTATGGCAGGTAGATTAAGAGGGGGGTTGGAGAGAGATAATGGGTGTTTGTTTTAGTTATATTTAGAAATCTAGAGGGGGTGTTATGGGTTGGGGCAGAGAGAGATATGTGGGGGTTAGGTTTACTTGGAGGAATAAGGGAGAGGGAGTGTAAGAGAGGGGTTTTGTAAGGGTTAGGAGAGAGAGAGAGAGAAAAGGGGGTTAGGGGATGGGGTGTTGGATAGAGGGAGAGAGGGAGTCTTAAGGAAACCATGAGTGGCCTAAAGAAGATAGAGAGGGTGGGTTAGGGGTAGTAAGTGTTTGAGAGAGAGGGTAGGTTTTAGGGGCTTGGGGTAGAGAGAGAGGGTTTGGGATTTAGTGTAGGTTGAGAAGGGTTGAGAGAGAGTTGGAGAGGGGGTAGGTTGTAGGGGTTTGCGGTAGAGAGAGAGGGTTTGGGATTTAGTGTAGGTTGAGAAGGGTAGAGAGAGAGTTGGAGAAGGGGTTAGAAAGGTTTAGCGGAGAGAGAGAGAGAGAGAGAGAGAGAGAGAGAGAAGACGATGAGGTGATAGAGGTAGGGGATGAGTAGGGAGTGAGATAGTGAAAGAGATAGAGGAGGATAGATGTTATTGTTAGGTGGAAGAGTAGGTGGGTGTGTGTGTGTGTGAGAGAGAGAGAGAGTGATAGATACTGAACGGTGAAAAATTAGGTTTTGGGGGTTTCAGAGGGAGAGAGGGTTGGGGTTAGGGGCAGGTGAAAGAGCATAGGTGTGTGTGTATGTGTGTTAGAGAGAGAGAAACAAGGTTATTTGTAAGGGGATAGAGGGGGTTAGGGTGCTGGAGAGTAGGAGAGAGAGAGAGGGTGGATTATAAAAATTATGAGTGGGGTAAGTGAGAGAGAGAGAGGGAGGGTTAAAGGTAGTGAGAATGTGAGAGAGGGGGGGTGTTAGAGGGTTGGGGTAGAGAGAGAGGGTTCAAGGTATTATGTAGCTGGAGGATTAGGGTATAGAGATAGATGGATAGTGGGTTAGCATTGGTTATATATATATATATATATATATATATATATATAGAGAGAGAGAGAGAGAGAGAGAGAGAGAGAGAGAGAGAGTTGATCGAGGAAGGGTTGGAGTGGGTTATTAAGGGTGGGTTACAGGAGGTAGGTTAGGGAAGAGAAAGAGATCATGGTTGGGGGATGGTGGGTATGCATTTAGGAAATTTTAGGAAAGTTAGAGAGAAGTGTGGGTATACGTGGGGGTGTAGAGAGAGAGAGATATGAGGGGCTAGTAAGTAATAGGAGGTGTGGAATTAGGGTTGGTGGTGGGGTCAGTAGAAGAGAGAGGGGGGTTTGGAGGGGGTTATTATGTGTGGGTTTAGGAGAGAGAGAATGAGAGAGATAGAGAGTTTTAGGGGTAAGGTGAGTAAGAGAGAGAGAGGGGGGTGGAAAGAGTGGTTATCGATAGGGAGAGTAAGAGAGGGCTTAGTGAGAGAGAGGGGGAATCTAGGGATAATGATAGTTTGTGAGAGAGAGAGGTGTTGTTAAGGGGTTAGGGAAGAGAGAGAGGGGAGGGTGTTAGGTGGAGGTGGAGGAGTAGGGGAGAGAGATAATGAGAGAGATATGAGCAAGGTTAATGATATTGAAGGACAAGAGGTGAGAGATAGATAGAGAGAGAGAGAGAGGAGGTTGGTAACAATTACGGTTAGAAAGAGAGGGGGGTTGGTAAGGGTTTTGGAGAAGAGGGGAGAGAGATAAAGAGATGAAAGGAGTTAATGGTAAAGCGAGGAGAAGAGGTGTGTGTGTGTGTGAGAGGGAGTGGGTGGTGGTGTGCTGTTTGGGGTTTGGGGGGAGAGAGAGAGAGAGACGGGTGGTGGTAAGTCGTAGGTGGAGTGGGTTTAAGAGAGAGAGAGAGAGAGAGTGAGAGAGAGGTTTATGCATAGAGAGAGAGATATGAGGAGGAGGAGGAGTAGGGCATGTTTATGGATAGGAAGAGTAAGAGTGGGGTTAGGGAGAGAGAGTGAGAGTTAAGTTGTAGTGAGAGTTAGAGAGAAGGGGGGCGGGTTTAGGATTTGAGGGGGAGAGAGAGAAATGGGGGGGTTAAATGCATGTCAAGTAATATGGGAGACATATATTTATAAAGGAGGTTTGTAAGGGTTATGGGCTAGAGGTGTGTTTTTGTGTGTGTATGTGTGTGTCTGTTTGAGAAAGAGAGAGAGATGGGGGTGGGTTTTAGTTGTATGTGTAGGAGTAAGGGGGAGAGAGAGAGAGGGAGAGAGAGATAGGGTAAATAAGGGTTAGTGGGAAGAGGTTAGAGAGAGGAAGAGGAAGGGAAGGGAGGTGGATGGGGTGGTAGAGGTAGGCAGTGTGAGAGTTAGATATGCAGTTAGGAAGTGTTAGCGATAATATGGGAGAGAGGGGTGGGGTTTAAAGGTAATTGGAGGAGTAGAGAGAGAGAGAGAGAGAGAGAGAGAGAGAGATGGGGTGTGGTAAGTTGTAGGACAATGGGTTATAGGATAAAGAGAGTGAGATATATATTTAGGGTTAGGGGGAGTAGGATAGAGAGAGGGGGGTGGAGGGTTTTTTTTGGGGTAATGAGAGTAGGACGAGGGTAACAGAGAGATATTGTGGGGTTTATAGATAGTGAGAGTGTGGGAGAGAGAGAGGGATAGGGTTAGGGGATTGGGGGAGAGAGAGGGGTGGGTGTTAGGTGTAGGTAGAGAGAGAGAGGAGGAGGGGGGTTAATTGTATGGGCGGAAAAAATGGGTGTGTGCGTTTGTGTGTGTGTGTGTCTTTGTTTGAGAGAGAGAGAGAGAGAGAGGTTTGTAACAATTATGGATATAAGGTTGGTAAAGGATAATGTGACAAAAGGGGTTTGTAAGGCTTAGGGAGAGGAGGGGAGAGAGAGAGAGAGGATGGGATTTAATGGAAAAGCGAGGAGAAGAGGTGAGAGAGAGAGAGAGAGATGTGGGGTGGTAAGTGTGGCAGGGGGATGATATAGTGGCTAAAGTAGCTATGGTTTAGAGGAGTTAGTTCTGATAGGGGTTAAAGTAGATAAGCGGTATAAACTATATGTGTTATAATAAGGTATAGTGTATATTATAATTACCAAGGAAAGAGATCCTAACTCCTAGGTTGCATGGATAGAGTGTCAACAAAGGGGGGTCCCGCGTTAGAGCACTTCAAAAACCTTGTGTATACATGGTCGACCACCCAACTTGGGGCGCACTGGGAGGGATTCTCAGGGAGTCACCTCGCTTAACCTATTACTAGTGCAACGACGTCCCAGTTCCCAGCTACAACAAAAGGCACATGTGTCAAGATACCGAGTTAGGAAATTGTTTCAAGGCAATTTCCCAAAATGGTCCTTTGAAAACACATTGATGCAAACGATATAAGAAAAATATAGGATTTAATATCCATAAAAAATATTTTCTCCAATCTTATTCTAATTTAAATATTCTATTTAAACTTATCTATATAAATAAATATATCATTAACTATTAAAAAACATTAAATTTTGGTTTACCATCATTAAAGTAAACAAGAGAACAATTATAATTTAACAATACTAAATATAATTACATTAGTATCATCAATACCCACAACAAAATAATCAATAAAGTATCATATTGAAAATAATTAATACTTTATTATATCATAAAATATGCATAAAAGACAAAATCCAATGCAGTTAAATTACAAATATTTTGCAAAATCAATTACTAACAACAATTTTAAACAAATTCTTTTACTAACACATATCAAACCAAAATCAATTACTAACAACAATTTTAAACAAATTTTTTTACTAACATATATCAAACCAAATTAGTAACCTATTGGTAATTGGCCATGTTATTTCTAAAACTAGATAAATGATGAATATCTTTGGATAAAATAAAAAATATACAAAATGTGAACACCTATTCAAGAATAACATGCAATGTTACATAGGTTATAAATTTAAAATACAGAATGGAAAAATATTGATGAGATAAATTCATATTTAAAAAATAGATGACATGGACCTACCTAGTTGTCCAATCTTTTCTAGCTAGAGTGGATATGGAATAACCAATTTTTTTTCACTAGAATGAACATGGACCTACCTACTTATAATCAAATAAGATAATTCACTTGCAAAAACATAAACAAATAATGTGATCACAAAATAGATTAATTTTGTCAATAATTTAAGATTTAAATTGAAGATCTAAAATATTTCATTCAAATAAAGTATACAAAATAAATGGAAAAATCTAGATTTACACTAGAAAAATTATTAATAAATAAATATAAATACTCAAAATCTATAAGCAACCGTCTTAGGAAACAAGGATGCAAAGATATCAAGTTAGAAGACAACTCTGTACAAGATGATTTTTTTACTAAGATTTATAGATAGTGTACTTTATAAGGTTCCAATAGACAGCCTAGTGCAAAATTCTTTGTAACCATAAATACTAAACACACCATTTCAATTTATTTTCTGACCAACGAGATAATGACAACTTATCTAATTTTTAAAATCTAATTTAAGTCTATCACTTTATTTTCTAACCGACGAGATAATGACAACTTATCTAATTTTTCAAATCTAATCTAAATCTATCACTTGTTTTTGGAAAAAAAATTGAATCTTTTGCTCTTAATAATAAAAATAATATATATTTAGTTATCACGTAATCGCAACTAAACGAGTTAGTTATTAGTTTTGTAAAAACAATTCTCTCCGGTGGTTTAAGCATTTTATGATAAACTCGAGCTGGACTTAAATATATACGATAGTAAGCAAGAGACTATACCATGCTTAGATTAATGAGGGTATCTATGTGCTACTGCTAATTTGTGTGTTTGCGTTGAGGTAGATTAGAAGGCGCAGCAATATACACAAATTCCTTTTCAGTGAATGAAATTGTAAGGAAATTAGTTTCGTTGTAGTGCCGAGAAGAGAAAAGCAGCCTCAAAACAAGATAAGGAGGAAATACAGTTATAAATAGGAAATGAGCTCAACACAGAACCTGTATAGAAAATTAGCATGCAATTAGCGCTGCTAATCCCTGGGGGGTAGGGAAACCAATTTGGCCAAAGAATCTAGATTACATAGTCTGACCTCTCAGAGATAAAGGAAGCCTGATCCATAGCTAAACTGGCAGTCTTCTCTAGCTTATCGCCAATCAACCGAGCAGGATTGCCAACACACCCTGCTCCAATCTTAGCACCCTCCCCAATACTGAAATTCCCGGCGCTGCCATCTCCAATCTTGGGGGTGGCGGTCACCCATTGTTTTCCAATCCCTCCGAGGGTAGCAGTGTGAAGGATGGAAACATTATTCCCAATTATTCCAACCCTTGTGACTATTGTTTGGGAAACATCTGCGAATATGTAGAGCACACTGCTTCGATCCTTCACGTAGATCGCACTACTTCCATTCCAAGCATAACAAGTGCATCCTTGACATAACGAGATTCCAAATGCTCCCTTTGTTTCCACTACATTTTTGGGACATTCCTGCCTCTTTGTGCATTTCATTTCTTTCTCCATGTGTGTCCAAGCCTGTTGTGGTCCTTGGATACTATTGCTGTAGCGATTCTCTCTGAGCATCAAGCATTAGGTCTGATGCATTCAATTTCTAATGGACCCATTGCATGCATTTGTCGATCCTGGTCCTCTCCACTGTCTCCTTGCTAACATACTGCCATTATGTCTGAGGGCCTACTCAATCACTTGAGCATTCTGTGTGTTCCATAATTGCCCGCAGTTACTGTAGATTTTTTCTATCCGCTTGTGCGCCCTAAAAAACATGTTAGGATTTCTCTATCCAAGGCCGTTGAGGCTACCAAGTATGGAAACATTGGTATCTTTGAGCGTTTGGGCTGTCATGTCTATCATGGACGGCTATCTTAGTCCACGGGTGATGCACCTGCCAATTCTCTGCTCGATATACCATTGTAGATCTTCCACGGGCATGTGCAATGGTTCTCTATGGATGGTTCTCGATATACCATTGTAGATCTTCCACTCTGCTCCTTCTTTCTGCAATGTGAAACTGCCCAAGCATTCGACAGACTGAAACTGACGGGTGACCATTGTTTCATATTCCAACCCTTGTGCCCCCTCACGTTCGGTTTGTAAACGTTCTCAACTTTTGTGTTTTTGAGTAGTTACTCCATTCTTACAACTATCCCCTTCCACCTCACTACTTTCTCTATGCTGCTACTATGCATGCATTTATTCCATTGCGCTACTGAGTGTCGTTACCTCACCCCTAATTATGACACTGGGTGCCAACGTTCATGTTGACTTGTTTGTGGTTTATTTTATATTCTGTCCCCTTTTTCTATGGCCGAAACTTGTTTTCCATTCTGACCACTTTTATTTATCGTCCAATACCTTTTATTAATCGTTTTTATAATCATTGAATACCTTTTATTAATCGTTGAAGGAGTATTTTTGGGGACATTAAAAAGGGTTCTATTAGCAACCTATCTATGCAAAACCAATAGGAGCGGAGATATTTAGAACTTTGGAATGTTTTGAAATACAATAGGACCGGAGAGAATTGTTTTTACAAAACTAATAACTAACTCATGTAGTTGCGATTACGTGATAATTAAATATATATTATTTTTATTATTAAAAGCAAAAGATTCAATTTTTTTCCCAAAACAAGTGATAGATTTAGATTAGATTTGAAAAATTAGATAAGTTGTCATTATCTAGTCGGTCAGAAAATAAAGTGATAGATTTAGATTAGATTTGAAAAATTAGATAAGTTGTCATTATCTCGTCGGCCAGAAAATAAAGTAATAGATTTAGATTAGATTTGAAAAATTAGATAAGTTGTCATTATCTCGTTGGTCAGAAAATAAATTGAAATGGTGTGTTTAGTATTTATGGTTACAAAGAATTTTGCACTAGGCTGTCTATTGGAACCTTATAAAGTACACTATCTATAAATCTTAGTAAAAAAATCATCTTGTACGGAGTTGTCTTCTAACTTGACGTCTTTTGATCCTTGTTTCCTAAGAGGGTTGCTTATAGATTTTGAGTATTTATATTTATTTATTGCTATTTTTTCTATTGTAAATCTAGATTTTTCCATTTATTTTGTATACTTTATTTGAATGAAATATTTTAGATCTTCAATTTAAATCTTAAATTATTGAAAAAATTAATCTATTTTGTGATCATATTATTTGTTTATGTTCTTGCAAGTGAATTATCTTATTTGATTATAAGTAGGTAGGTCCATGTTCATTCTAGTGAAAAAAAATTGGTTATTCCATATCCACTCTAGCTAGAAAAGATTGGACAACTAGGTAGGTCCATGTCATCTATTTTTTAAATATGAATTTATCTCATCAATATTTCTCCATTCTGTATTTTAAATTTATAACCTATGTAACATTGCATGTTATTCTTGTATAGTTGTTCACATTTTGTATATTTTTTATTTTATCCAAAGATATTCACCATTTATCTAATTTTAGAAATAACATGGCCAATTACCAATAGGTTACTAATTTGGTTTGATATATGTTAGTAAAAAAATTTGTTTAAAACTGTTGTTAGTAATTGATTTTGGTTTGATATATGTTAGTAAAAGAATTTGTTTAAAATTGTTGTTAGTAATTGATTTTGCAAAATATTTGTAATTGAATTGCATTGGATTTTGTCTTTTAGGCATATTTTATGGTATAATAAAGTATTAATTATTTTCAATATGATACTTTATTGATTATTTTGTTGTGGGTATTGATGATACTAATGTAATTATACTTAGTATTGTTAAATTATAATTGTTCTCTTGTTTAATTTAATGATGGTAAACCAAAATTTAATGTTTGTTAATAGTTAATGATATATTTATTTATATATAAAAGTTTAATTAGAATATTTAAATTAGAAAAAGATTGGAGAAAATATTTGTTATGGATATTAAATCCTATATTTTTCTTATATCATTTGCATCAGTGTGTTGACCATATGGTTTCTTTCCTTGGTAATTATAATATACACTATACCTTATTATAACAAATATAGTTTATACCGCTTATCTACTTTAACCCCTATCATAACTAACTCCTCTAAACCATAGCTACTTTAGCCACATATCATCCCCCTGCCAGCACTTAGCACCCCACATCTCTCTTTCTCTCTCTCACCCCTTCTCCTCGCTTTTCCATTAAATCCCATCCTCTCTCTCTCTCTCCCCTCCTCTCCCTAAGCCTTACAAACCCCTTTTGTCACATTATCCACTACCAACCTTATATCCATAATTTTTACAAACCTCTCTCTCTCTCTCTCAAACACAGACACACACACACAAATGCACGCACCCATTTTTTCCTCCCATACAATTAACCCCCCTCCTCCCCTCTCTCTTTACCTACACCTAAAACCCACCCCTCTCTCTCACCCAATCCCCTAACCCTATCCCTCTCTCTCTCCCACACTCTCACTATCTGTAAACCACACAATCTCTCTCTGTTACCCTCGTCCTACTCTCATTACCCCAAACAAACCCCTCCACCCCCCTCTCGCTATCCTACTCCCCTAACCCTAAATATATATCTCACTCTCTTTATCCTAGACCCCATTGTCCTACAACTTACCACACCCCATCTCTCTCTCTCTCTCTCTCTCTCTCTCTCTCTCTCTCTCTCTCTCTCCCTCTACTCCTCCAATTACCTTTAAACCCCACCCCTCTCTCCCATATTATCCCTAACACTTCTAACCGCATATCTAACTCTCACACCGCCTACCTCAACCACCCATCCACCTACCCCTCCCCTCCCTCTTTCTCTCTCTCACTCTCCACTAACCCTTATTTACCCTATCTCTCTCCATCTCTCTCTCTCCCCTGTAATCTAAAAGCTATAAACCACCACCATATCTATAATCCAACCCATAACAACCATATTTCTAAATATAACTACTTGTAACCAAAATCTCTCTATAATTAACCCTTTTCATACACTCATACAATAATCACACACTCCAAACCACCCCTCTATAGTATATTAAAATAAAAAACACATAACCTCTATATATATCTATCTATATATCTAGCCAACTAATTCACCATCCTAATAATTTAAATCCACCCATATTCTATCTCTAATACAAAAAACACATACAACACAAAAAAAAAACACCTCTAGCCCTTAACCCTTACAAACCTCCTTTATAAATATATGTCTCCCATATTACTTGACATGCATTTAACCCCCCCATTTCTCTCTCTCCCCCTCAAATCCTAAACCCGCCCCCCCTCTCTCTAGCTTTCACTACAACTTAACTCTCACTCTCTCTCCCTAACCCCACTCTTACTCTTCCTATCCATAACATGCCCTACTCCTCCTCCTCCTCATATCTCTCTCTCTATGCATAAACCTCTCTCTCTCTTCCACTACCTCAACACATCCCCCCTCTATCTATCTATCTATCTATCTAGCCCCCTAATTCCCCACCTCCTACAAATTACAATCCCCCCATCTCTCTCTCTCTCTCAAACACACACACACATACACACAAAAAAACACACCTCTAGCCCATAACCCTTACAAACCTCCTTTATAAATATATGTCTCCCATATTACTTGACATGCATTTAACCCCCCCATTTCTCTCTCTCCCCCTCAAATCCTAAACCCGCCCCCCTCTCTCTAGCTTTCACTACAACTTAACTCTCACTCTCTCTCCCTAACCCCACTCTTACTCTTCCTATCCATAAACATGCCCTACTCCTCCATCCTCCTCATATCTCTCTCTCTATGCATAAACCTCTCTCTCACTCTTGAACCCACTCCACCTACCACTTACCACCACCCATCTCTCTCTCTCTCTCTCCCCCAACCCCAAAACACAGCACCACCACCCACTCCCTCTATCTCACACACACACCTCTTCTCCTTTCTTTACCATTAACTCCTTTCATCTCTTATCTCTCTCCCCTCTTGTCAAAAACCCTTACCAACCCCTCTCTCTCTCTAACCCTAATTGTTACCAAACTCCTCTCTATCTCACTATCTATCTCTCACCCCTTGTCCTTCAATATCATTAACCTTGCTCATATCTCTCTCATTCTCTCTCTCCCCTACTCCTCCACCTCCACCTAACACCCTCCCTTTCTCTCTCCCCTAACCCCTTAACAACACCTCTCTCTCTCACAAACTATCATTATCCCTATATTCCCCCTCTCTCTCACTAAGCCCTCTCTTACTCTCCTTATCGATAACCACTCTTTCCACCCCCCTCTCTCTCTCTTACTCCCCTTACCCGTAAAAATATCTATCTCTCTCATTCTCTCTCTCCTAAATCCCATACAATTTACAACCACCCCATATCCCCCCCTCTCTCTCTTTATATCTCTATAATACACACCCCTCTTACCATCCACTTACCCCTAACCCCCACTCCTCTCTCTCTCTAATACTTCCTAACCTCGTATCTCACTCTCTCACCAACTACCTCTCATCTACATCTAAAAACTACTCCACCTCTGTCTCTTTCTCTCCTCTCTCTCTCTCTCTCTATATATATATATATAATATAGATATATATAGATATATATATATATATAGATATATATATATATATAACCAATGCTAACCCACTATCCATCTATCTCTATACCCTAATCCTCCAGCTACACAATACCTCGAACCCCTCTCTCTCTACCCCACCCCCTAACACCCCCCCTCTCTCACATTCTCACTACCCCTAACCCTCCCTCTCTCTCTCTCTCACTTACCCCACTCATAATTTTATAATCTACCCCCTCTCTCTCTCATACTCTCCACCCCCCTAACCCCCTCTATCCCCTTACAAATAACCTTGTTTCTCTCTCTCTAACACACCTATGCTCTTTCACCTACCCCTAAACCCAACCCTCTCTCCCTCTGAACCCCTCAACACTCGATTTTTCACGTTTAGTATCTATCACTCTCTCTCTCTCTCTCTCTCACAGACACACACACCTACTCTTCCACCTAACAATAACATCTATCCTCCTCTATCTCTTTCCACTCTCTTTCCTAATCCTTCATAATTACCTCTCACTATCTCACTCCCTACTCATCCCCTAACCTCTATCACCTAATCCTCTTCTCTCTCTCTCTCTCTCTCTCTCTCCCCTCATTCCACTAATCCCTTCTCCAACTCTCTCTCTACCCTTCTCAATGTACACTAAATCCCAAACCCTCTCTCTCTACCCCAACCCCTATAACCCACCCTCTCTATCTTCCTTAGCTCACTCATGCTTCCTTAAGACTACCTTTATCCCTTTATCCAACACCCCATCCTCTAACCTCCTTTATCCCCTTAAATCTAACCCCCTTCTCTCTCTCTCTCTCTCTCTCTCTCTCTTTCTCTCTCCTAACCCTTACTAACCCCTCTCTTACGCTCCCTCTCCCTTATTCCTCCAAGTAAACCTAACCCCACATATCTCTCTCCGCCCCAACCCATAACCACCCACTCTAGCTTTCTAAATATAACTAAAACAAAACCCCTATTATCTCTCTCCAAACCCCCTCTTAATCCTACCTACCATGAACATGCCCTTCGACCCTCTCTCTATCTCTTTCTCACATTAGCCCAAACCTCTGACCCCTCTACCTCTTTCTCTCATATTCCCACTACCCCTATCACTTACAAACCCCCAACTCTCTCTCTCTCTCTCTCTCTCTCTCTCTCTCTCTATCTCTCTTTGTCATTAATCCCTTACCCACCATACCACTAATCAACCACACCCTCCCCCTATCGCACCCTCCTCTCTCTCTCTCTCTCTCTCTCTACTCCACTTACAATGAGCCCCACTCCTCTCCCTCTCCTCTAGCCTCCAAAAAACCCCTGTTCTCTCTCTCTCCCTCTCTCTCTCTCTCACACACACACACCTAATCCTCGACACACCACAAATCCCTATCATCTCTCTCTTTCTAACCACATTTGTATTCTCCCTAATCCTCATCTCTCTCTCTCCTAGTCATACTCCCCTAACCACCTCTCTCTCTATCTCTCCTAATACCCCTACCATTACCACCTACAACCAAACCCTCTACCTCCCCCATCACACCCTAACATGTCCAGTTATCTCACTCTCAAACAAACAGATAAACACCCCTACTCCTCCTTTACCACTAAACAGCTAATGTCTCTCTCTCTCTCTCTCTCTCTACCAGTAACCATCTCCCTCACCCTCTCACCACCCTGCTTCTGACACTACCTTTAACCCCTTCCTCTGTCTCTCTTGCATTCTCTCTCTCCCTCCCTCTCTCTCTCACACACCTCTTCACCCTAACCCTTACTATCCCCTCTCTCACTCTATCTCTCTCCTACTCCTTCACCTACACCTAACCCCAACCCCCTCTCTCTTTCCATAAACCCATCTACACTCCCCCTCTCCCTCTCACACTCTCACAATAGCCAACCCTTTTATCTCTCTCCCTAATGCCCCTCCTACTCTACCTACCCATAAACACTACCTCCTCACATCTCCCTTTCTCTTCCCTACTCCACATATGAGAAAAAAAACCCACCCCCCTCTCCTAATATCACTCTACTATCACATCCTCCCCCATCTCTCTCTCTCTCTCTCTCTTTCCTTCCCCCCAAAAAAAACACTCCTCTTGTTTCACTCTCTATATCCCTTACTAACCCCCGCTCTCACTCTCTCACCAATGCACACCTCATTATACCTTTAACTCCCCCCCTCTCTCTTGATTATTCTAAAAACTCTAACTAACCACATCTTCGACCTTTTATGTTACTTATTCCTCCACATATTCCTAACCCCATCCCTCAATCTCTCCATAAACACCCTATCACTACCCCTCTCTCTCACACACACATTCTCACTATCCCTAACCGCCCACTCTCTGTCCCTAACATGCCACCTACTATCCCTAGCCATAAAATCCCTCTTCTCTCTCTCTCTCTTTCTCTCTCCCTACTCGCATTACATCTAATGCCCCCCTCTCTCTCCTAATCCCCCTCCCCTACCACTTACGACCTGCGATCTCTCTCTCTCTCTACACCCAATCTAGAACCTCCATTATATTTAACTTCTCCAATATTCCCTAAGCCCCTACTCTTGTCCCCCCATGACGATCTATATCTCTTTCTCTCTCGGAACCCCCATCCTCCTGCTATCCCTAATCACCCACAACCCTTCCCACATTGATCCCCAACTCTCTCTCTAACTCTCTCTCTCTCCTCTCTCTCTCTCTCACACACACACACACACACACACCACTCTACTCCTCCACCTACCCCTAACCACCTCCTTATCTCTCTCTCACCTCTTCCCCCTAACCCTTATAAAACCCCCACTCTCACTCTGTCTCTCCCCTAAACCTCCACCTAAAGCTAATCCACACCCTATCCTTATCCCCCAACCCCCTAACACCGCCTATGTCATTGTCACTACCCCTAACCCACCACTCTCTCTCCTTGAACCTCCTCCTACTCTCCCTACCCAAAATCACACTCTCCACTACCTCTCTCCCCCTCTAATACTCCCCCTACCCCTACCCCTATATCTCCTCTCTCTCTCTGCATCTCATACAAATTAATACCCCCCATAACTCTTTATATCTCTTTCTTTCTCCTTTCACTCTCTCTCTACCCCCACCCTATACCAATTCTTCTATTTCTCCACCCATCCCACCTCCTCCACCCTACACCTAATCACCCACACCCTCCCCTCCATGACCTCAATTGTCCTCTCTCTCTCTCACCACTATACTGCACCACCTACCCCTAACCCCTACCCCTGTCTCTCTCTACCAACACCTTAACACTCAGTTTCCCCCCATTCTCTCTCTCTTTCTCTCTCTCTCTCTCTAAAATGCCTCTCCCTAACCCTTACTAACCCCTCTCTCTGTATCTCTCCAAATACCTCTTACCTTACAACTTAATGTGCACCCCTCTCTCTCTCTCCCCCAACCCCCAATCAACCCCCTCTCTCTCTCTCTTTCTCTCTCACTCACACACCCACACAAACATACTCCTCTTCTCTCTCTCTCATCTCTCTCTCTTCTCTCTCTCTCTCTCTCTCTCTTACTTACCCCATAAAACATCATTACCAAAGCCTTGAGCAAGCACATAATATTTCTCAAAACCACTTCAGGGTATCGACATCCTTAATCATAGGCCAATGATACCATTAAGAGGTCATGTGTGGTTACTGGATGAAATCATCATAGCTCTTTCAGGATAGAATATTCCTTTAGGGCCAAAGGTTCAGGTCTCTCTCCCCCCCCTCTTTCTCTCTCCACCTCCCTCCCCCCCTCTTTCTCTCTCTCACCTCTTCCCAATAACCCTTATTTACCCTATCTCTCTCTCCCTCTTTCTCTCTCTCCCCCTTACTCCTACACCTACACCTAAAACCAACCCCTAACACCCCATATTTCTCACTCTCACTACTCGTAATGCACAACTCTCTCTCCTTTACCCTTGTCCTACTCTCCCTACCCATAATCACACCCTCCAAACCACCCCTCTCTCTCTCTTCCACTACCCTAACACATCCCCCTCTCTATCTATCTATCTATCTATCTACCCCACTAATTCCCCACCTCCTACAAATTACAATCCCCCCATCTCTCTCTCTCTCTCAAACACACACACACATACACACAAAAAAACACACCTCTAGCCCATAACCCTTACAAACCTCCTTTATAAATATATGTCTCCCGTATTACTTGACATGCATTTAACCCCCCCATTTCTCTCTCTCCCCCTCAAATCCTAAACCCCCCCTCTCTCATAACTCCCACTACAACTTAACTCTCACTCTCTCTCCCTAACCCCACTCTTACTCTTCCTATCCATAAACATGCCCTACTCCTCCTCCTCCTCATATCTCTCTCTCTATGCATAAACCTCTCTCTCACTCCTCTCTCTCTCTCTTGAACCCACTCCACCTACCACTTACCACCACCCATCTCTCTCTCTCTCTCTCCCCAACCCACAAACACCGCAACACCACCCACTCCCTCTCTCTCACAAACAGACCTCTTCTCCTCGCTTTACCATTAACTCCTTTCATCTCTTTATCTCTCTCCCCTCTTGTCTAAAACCCTTACCAACCTCCCTCTCTCTCTAACCCTAATTGTTACCAACTCCTCTCTCTCTCTCTCTATTTATCTCTCACCCCTTGTCCTTCAATATCATTAACCTTGCTCATATCTCTCTCATTCTATCTCTCCCCTACTTCTACACCTCCACCTAACACCCTCCCTCTCTCTCTCCCCTAACCCCTTAAACAACACCTCTCTCTCTCACAAACTATCATTATCCCTAGATCCCCCCTCTCTCTCACTAAGCCCTCTCTTACTCTCCCTATCGATAACCACTCTTACCACCCCCCTCTCTCTCTCTTACTCCCCTTACCCCTAAAAATCTCTATCTCTCTCATTCTCTCTCTCCTAAATCCCATACAATTTACAACCACCAAATATCCCCCCCTTTCTCACTTTATATCTCTATAATACACACCCCTCTTACCATCCACTTACCCTTAACCCCCACTCCTCTCTCTCTCTAATACTTCCTAACCCTGTATCTCACTCTCTCACCAACTACCTCTCATCTACATCTAAAAACACTCCACCTCTCTCTCTCTCTCTCTCTCTCTCTCTCTCTCCTCGTCCCCCTAACTATTATTTACCGCCCCTCTTATTCATTCTCTCCCCTAGTCCTCCACATTCACCTAACCATGTCCCTCTCTCTCTCCTCCAACCCCCTAGCATCCCCCCTCTGTCTCACTCTCACTAATCCTAACACCCCACTCTCTCTCTCCCTAAGCCCCCTCTTACTCTCACCACACATAATAACCCCTCCAAACCCCCCTCTCTCTTCTACTGACCCTACCACTAACCCTAATTCCACACCTCCTAGTACTTACTAGCCCCTCATATCTCTCTCTCTCTACACCCCCACGTATACCCACACTTCTCTCTAACTTTACTAAAATTTCCTAAATGCATACCCACCATCCCCCCAACCATGATCTCTTTCTCTTCCCTAACCTACCTCTTGCAACCTACCCTTAATAACCCGCTCCAACCCTTCCTCGATCAAGTCTCTCTCTCTCTCTCTCTCTTATATATATATAACCATTGCTAACCCACTATCCATCTATCTCTATACCCTAATCCTCCAGCTACACAAAACCTTGAACCTCTCTCTCTACCCCAACCCACTAACACCCCCCCCCTCTCACATTCTCACTACCCCTAACCCTCCCTCTCTCTCTCTCTCTCACTTACCCCACTCATAATTTTTATAATCCACCCTCTCTCTCTCTCCTAATCCCCACCCACATAACCCCCTTTATCCCCTTACAAATAACCTTGTTTCTATCTCTCTAACACAAATAGACACACACCTATGCTCTTTCACCTACCCCTAACCCCAACCCTCTCTCCCTCCGAACCCCTCAACACCCGATTCTTCACTGTTCAGTATCTATCACTCTCTCTCTCTCACACACACACACCCACCTACTCTTCCACCTAACAATAACATCTATCCTCCTCTATCTCTTTCCACTCCCCTCCCTAATCCTTCATAATTCCCTCTCACTATCTCACTCCCTACTCGTCCCCTACCTCTATCACCTCATCCTCTTCTCTCTTTCTCTCTCTCTCTCTCTCTCCCCTCATTCCCCTAACCCTTTCTAACCCCTTCTCCAACTCTCTCTCTACCCTTATCAACCTACACTAAATCCCAAACCCTCTCTCTCTACCCCAAACCCCTAAAACCTACCCCCTCTCCAACTCTCTCTCAACCCTTCTCAACCTACACTAAATCTCAAACCCTCTCTCTCTACCCCAAGCGCTTAAAACCTACCCTCTCTCTCACACACTTGCTACCCCTAACCCACCCTCTCTATATTCCTTAGCCCACTCATGCTTTCCTTAAGACTCCCTCTCTCCCTCTGTCCAACTCCCCATCCCCTAACCTCCTTCATCCCCTATCCAACTCCCCATCCCCTAACCTCCTTTATCCTCTTAACACTAACCCCCTTCTCTCTATCTCTCTCTCCTAACCCTTACTAAACCCCTCTCTTACGCTCCCTCTCCCTTATTCTTCCAAGTAAACCTAACCCCCACATATCTCTCTCTACCCCAACCCATAACACCTCCTCTAGCTTTCTAAATATAACTAAAACAAAGCCCCATTATCTCTCTCCAACCCCCCTCTTAATCTACCTTCCATAAACATGCCCTTCGACCCTCTCTCTATCTCTTGCTCACATTACCCCAAACCTCTTACCCCTCTACCTCTTTCTCTCATATTCCCACTCGCCCTATCACTTACAACCCCCCGTCTCTCTCTCTCTCTCTCTCTCTCTTTCTCCTTAATCCCTTACCCACCATACCACTAATCAACCACACCATCCCCCTATCGAATCCCTTGCTATCTCTCTCTTTCTCTACTCCACTTATAATGAGCCCCACTCCTCTCCCTTTCCTTTAGCCTCCAAAAACCCCCTGTTCTCTCTCTCTCCTTCTTTCTCTCACACACACAGACACACACCTAATACTCGACACACCACAAATCCCTATCATCTCTCTCTGTCTAACCACATTTGTATTCTCCCTAATCCTCCTCCCTTTCTCTCCTAATCATACTCCCCTAGCCACCTCCCTCTCTATCTCTCCTAATACCCCTACACATTACCACTTACAACCAAACCCTTTACCTCCCCCATAACATCTGAGCATGTCCAGTTATCTCTCTCTAGAATAAACATATAAACACCCCTACTCCTCCCTTTACCACTAAAACCCCTAATTTCTCTCTCTCTCTATCTCTCTCTCTACCAGTAACCATCTCCCTCACCCTCTCACCACCCTACTTCTGAGACTACCTTTAACTCCTTCCTCTCTCTCTCTCTTGCATTCTCTCTCTCCCTCCATCTCCCTCTCACACACCTCTTCACCCTAGACCTTACTATCCCTCTCTCTCACTCTATCTCTCTCCTACTCATTCACCTACACCTAACCCCAACCCCGTCTCTCTTTCCATAAACCCACCTACACTCCACCTTTCCCTCTCACACTCTCACAATAGTCAACCCTTTTATCTCTCACCCTAATGCCCCTCCTACTCTACCTACCCATAACAACTACCTCCTCAGATCTCCCTTTCTCTTTCCTACTCCCCATACACAAAAAAAAACCCACCCCCCCCTCTCCTAATATCAGTCTACTATCACTTCCTTCCCCATCTCTCTCTCTCTCACTCCTCCCCCCCCAAAAAACACCCCTCTTGTTTGACTGTCTATATCCCTTACTAATCCCCGCTCTCACTCTCTCACCAATGCACACCTCATTATACCTTTAACTCCCCCCCCCTCTCTCTTGCTTATTCTAGAAAACCCTAACTAACCACCTCTTCCACTTTTTATGTTACTTATTCCTCCACATATTCCTAACCCCCATCCCTCACTCTCTCCATAAACACCCTATCACTGCCCCCTCTCTCTCTCTCTCACACATTCTCACAATCCCTAACCCCCCACCCTCTCTCCCTAACATGCCACCTACTCTCCCTAGCCATAAAATCCCTCTTCCTCTCTCTCTCTCTCTTTCTCTCTCCTACTCCCCTTACATCTAATGCCCCCCCTCTCTCTCCTAATCCCCCTCCCCTACCGCTTACAACCCGCAATCTCTCTCTCTCTCTACACCCAATCTATAACCTCCATTTAATTTAACTTCTCCAATATTCCCTAAGCCCCTACTCTTGTCCCCTCATGACAATCTATATCTCTTTCTCTCCCAAAACCCCCATCCTCCTGCTATCCCTAATAACCCACACCCTTTCCCCCTTGATTCCCAACTCTCTCTCTAACTCTCTCTCTCTCTATCTCTCTCTCTCTCTCACACACACACACCACTCTACTCCTCCACCTACCCCTAAACACCTCCCTATCTCTCTCTCACCTCTTCCCCCTAACCCTTATAAACCCCCACTCTCACTCTCTCTCTCCCCTACACCTCCACCTAAAGCTAATCCACACCCCTATCCTTATCCCCAAACCCCGTAACACCGCCTATGTAATTCTCACTACCCCTAACCCACCACTCTCTCTCCTTAAACCTCCTACTACTCTCCCTACCCAAAATCACACTCTCCACTACCTCTCTCTCCCTGTAATACTCCCCCTACCGCTAACCCTATATCTCCCTCTCTCTCTCCCACCTAGCTCTGCATCTCGTACAAATTAATACCCCCCATAACTCTTTATATCTCTCTCTTTCTCCTTTCACTCTCTCTCTCTACCCCCACCATGCCCCCACCCTATACCCATTCTTCTCTTTCTCCCCCATCCTTCCTCCTCCACCCTCCCCTCCATGACCTCGACTGACTCTCTCTCTCACCACTATACTATACCACCTACCCCTAACCCCCATACCTATCTCTCTCTCTCCAACACCTTAACACTCAGTTTCCCCCCATTCTCTCTCTCTTTCTCTCTCTCTCAAAAATCCTCTTCCTAACCCTTACTAACCCCTCTCTCTATATCTCTCCAAATACCCCTTACCTTACAACTTAATTCCCACCTCTCTCTCTCTCTCCCCCAACCCCCAATCAACCCCTTCTCTCTCTCCCTCTTTCTCTCACTCACACACACACACACACAAACATACTCCTCTCATCTCTCTCTCTCTCTCTCTCTGTCTCTCTCTCTCTCTCTCTCTTACTTACCCCATAAAACATCATTACCAAAGCCTTGAGCAAGCACATACATATTTCTCAAAACCACTTCATGGTATCGACATCCTTAATCATAGGCCAAGCATACCATTAAGAGGTCATGTGTGGTTAGTGGAGGAAATCATCATAGCTCTTTCAGGATAGAATATTCCTTTAGGGCCAAAGGTTCAGGTCTCTCTTTCTCTCACTATCTCTATAAACTGGCTATGGTTTGTAGGTTTTAAGGGTTGGGTGTTTGATGATAGAGTCTAGGGTTGATGTGGGGTTGATGAGAATTAGAGGTTATAAGGGTTAGGGTTTAATTTTTATTTGACTAGACATTTTAGAGGTTAGGATTAGTTGGTTAGGATTATAGGAGTTACGGGATATATATCATTATGTGTTAGTATTTAGGAGTTTTAGGGGCTATACTAGTTTAGGATTATAGTGGGCCAAGATTTATAATGGCTATTTGTACAGGGGACTAGGGATTGGAATGGCTTGGGACTAATGGTCAAGGATTTGGGGATTGAGATATAGGGGTCATGGATTTATGGTTATATGGATGAATATTTATATGTACATGGGGATAATGTGAGTTAGGGATTTTGTGTAATAATATATCTCCTAACCATTGTGGTGAAGGAGAGAAGAGAGGGGTGAGGGAGGGAGGAGGGATTGGGTAGAGTGGAAGAGGGGGGGGGGCGTATTACGTTCATAGGTAGAGAGGGGTGGTGGCATTATAGAGAGGGAGGGGGGGTTTAGGGAGAGATAGAAAAAAATGAAGGTGTAAAAATGAACGCATGCACATAAAAACCCGTGCGTGCATCTACAAATGGATGCACAACAAATCATGTGGGACTCTACATGTGCACACATGTACACATGCATGCATCTATGTGTGCGCATATCTACACGTGTGTGCATTTGTGTGCACGCATGTTTGGATTCAATTTTTTTTGGTTGGCCTTTAAATTTGGTATTAGCTTTAGATTGCCAAACCTTGAGGCTTGGTTTGAGTTATGGCCAAACAGACCAATTTCTGTAGCTTCATGTTTTTCACGCTTAGTTCTGCATATGATCCACTTGCGCACTATTGATGAAATTGCACACACTTGTAGATCTCTATGCACAAATTCTAACTATATATTTTTTTAATAGATATATTATTGTTTTCTATTTTTAATTCATTTTTAACAGCACTCATGTCAAATTTGTAAAAAACATAGGTCGTTTAATTGGGCTATAACTTTTGATTGGATTACATATTTCGAAAAGGGAAAAGAACCCGCACATGAGTACAAGACTACCCACAAGCTAAAAAAAAATTGATTGATTATGTTAAGACCATGATATGGTGGACCAACACTCGACCATGTAATTTTAAGGCTTCGCTGACTTTCGTAATTAAAAAATATATATAAATTAAATTTTGAAATTTTGGAAAAATAGATTTACACAACATCTGTCTATTTCCTATGCCTATGCCTCTACATACTTGTTTCATCATAATTTGACAATTTACATAACAAACCAGTGGACCAATGCGAAAATATGAATTATGTTTTAGAGAAAAAATAACATACCAATATGAAAATAATGACATTTTGGGGTAGTTTTACCATTTTTACATAAATAAAAGTTATATAGTCTAGAAAGCGATCCGATTTTATACGTTTCATATTTTTACACTTAATTCTAAATTTTTTTTGTAAGTACCTCTAATAATTCATTTTAATGATAATATTTTGTTTTTCCAGCATGCCATTGCAACTAGCGTGTCATAAGTGGGTATCATTACCTTACACCAGCTCGACAACAAGGAAAAATTGGTTGATAGAAAAGTTTGTGAGTATATTTGTGATTTAGTTATAAGAAAATAAGATTTGGTAGTGTTTGTGATGTGCATATTTAATTTTGTTTTTTTTCCTACAAATCTTTGGATATCTTGAAACATGTGTTAACATAGAAAGAGGAGCTACCAAAAGAATTAATTGACATTGGATTAATTGAGGGTTGTGAGTATATGTTGATGTATCAAAAATTAATTGTGGATTTTGTAAGTATCTATATTGTTTTACTTCTCTCTTTTTATAAATAATAAAACAACATAAATCCTTTATATTAAGTCTATGCTTTGTGATAGGGCATAAAACCCATAGGAAACAAAGTATGGAGTGGATCCAAAAGTCTTGTGGATCCAAAAGAAGAATTGCTGATAGAAAGCTTGAGATTTTGTTTTGAAACAATGTTTATTATTCATGACTCGATTATTTATATAGTATGTTTCCTTTCAATTTACATTCATGTATACTATCTATTTTATTTTTCATTATTCTCAGAAATGTAGACACACGTAGTATACTTTATTTTTATGTTTGTATTTTGTATACTTTATTTGAATGAAATATTTTAGATCTTCACTTTAAATCTTAAACTATTGAAAAAATTAATCTATTTTGTGATCACATTATTTGTTTATGTTTTTGCAAGTGAATTATCTTATTTGATTATAAGTAGGTAGGTCCATGTTCATTCTAGTGAAAAAAAAATGGTTTTCCATATCCACTCTAGTTGGAAAAGATTGGACAACTAGGTAGGTCCATGTTATCTATTTTTTAAATATGAATTTATCTCATCAATATTTCTCCTTTCTGTATTTTAAATTTATAACCTATGTAACATTGCATGTTATTGTTGTATAGGTGTTCACATTTTGTATATTTTTTATTTTATCCAAAGATATTCATCATTTATCTAATTTTAGAAATAACATGGCCAATTACCAATAGGTTACTAATTTGGTTCGATATATGTTAGTAAAAAAATTTGTTTAAAATTGTTGTTAGTAATTGATTTTGGTTTGATATATGTTAGTAAAAGAATTTGTTTAAAATTGTTGTTAGTAATTGATTTTGCAAAATATTTGTTATTGAATTGCATTGGATTTTGTCTTTTATGCATATTTTATGGTATAATAAAGTATTAATTACTTTCAATGTGATACTTTATTGATTATTTTGTTGTGGGTATTGATGATACTAATGTAATTATACTTAGTATTGTTAAATTATAATTGTTCTCTTGTTTACTTTAATGAAGGTAAACCAAAATTTAATGTTTTTTAATAGTTAATGATATATTTATTTATATATAAAAGTTCAATTAGAATATTTAAATTCGAATAAGATTGGAGAAAATATTTTTTATGCATATTAAATCCTATATTTTTCTTATATCGTTTGAATCAGTGAGTTCACCATATGGTTTCTTTTAAAGTCATGCGTAGAGTTTTTTCAAAGGACCATTTTGGGAAATTGCCTTGAAACAATTTCCTAACTCGGTATCTTGACACATGTGCCTTTTGTTGTAGCTGGGAATTGGGACGCCATTGCGCTAGTAATAGGTGGAGGGAGGTGAGTCCCTGAGAAGCCCTCCCAGTACCCCCCAAGTTCGGTGGTCGACCATGTATACACAAGGTTTTTGAAGTGCTCTAACGAGGGACCCCCCTTTGTTGACACTCTATCCATGCAACCTAGGAGTTAGGATCTCTTTCCTTGGTAATTATTATATACACTATACCTTATTATAACACATATAGTTTATACCGCTTATCTACTTTAACCCCTATCAGAACTAACTCCTCTAAACCATAGCTACTTTAGCCACTATATCATCCCCCAACCACACTTACCACCCCACATCTCTCTCTCTCTCTCTCACCCCTTCTCCTTGCTTTTCCATTAAATCCTATCCTCTCTCTCTCTCTCTCTCCTCCTCTCCCTAAACCTTACAAACCCCTTTTGTCACATTATCCATTAGCAACCTTATATCCATAATTGTTACAAACCTCTCTCTCTCTCTCTCTCTCTCTCTCTTTGTCTCTCAAACACAGACACAGACACACACAAATGCATGCACCCATTTTTTTCTCCCATACAATTAACCCCCCTCCTCCTCTCTCTCTCGACCTACACCTAACACCCACCCCTCTCTCTCCCCCAATCCCCTAACCCTATCCCTCTCTCTCTCCCACACTCTCACTATCTGTAAACCCCACAATCTCTCTCTGTTACCCTCGTCCTACTATCATACCCCAAAAAAACCCCTCCACCCCCCTCTCTCTATCCTACTCCCCCTAACCCTAAATATATATCTCACTCTCTTTATCCTAGACCCCGTTGTCCTACAACTTACCACACCCCATCTCTCTCTCTCTCTCTCTCTCTCTCTCTCTCTCTCTCTACTCCTCCAATTACCTTTAAACCCCACCCCTCTCCCATATTATCCCTAACACTTCCTTGCCGCATATATAACTCTCACACCGCCTACCTATACCACCCCGTCCACCTCCCTCCCCCCCTCTTTTTCTCTCTCACCTCTTCCACTAACCCTTATTTACCCTATCTCTCTCTCCCTCTCTCTCTCTCCCCCTTACTCCTACACCTACACCTAAAACCCACCCCCATCTCTCTCCTCCAACCCCCTAACACCCCATATTTCTCACTCTCACTACTCGTAACACACAACTCTCTCTCCTTAACCCTTGTCCTACTCTCCCTACCCATAATCACACCCTCCAAACCACCCCTTTCTCTCTCTTCCACTACCCTAATACAACCCCCTCTCTATCTATCTATCTATCTATATGCCCCCCTAATTCCCCACATCCTACAAATTACAATCCCCCCATCTCTCTCTCTCTCTCAAACACACACACACATACAGACACAAAAACACACCTCTAGCCCAAAACCATTACAAACATCTTTTATAAATATATGTCTCCCATATTACTTGACATGCATTTAACCCCCCCATTTCTCTCTCTCCCCCTCAAATCCTAAACCCCCCCTCTCTAACTCTCACTATAACTTAACTCCCACTCTCTCTCCCTAACCCCACTCTTACTCTTCCTATCCATAAACATGCCCTACTCCTCCACCTCCTCCTCATATATCTCTCTCTATGCATAAACCTCTCGCTCACTCTCTCTCTCTCTCGCTTGAACCCACTCCACCTACCACTTACCACCACCCGTCTCTCTCTCTCTCTCTCTCTCTCCCCCAAACCCCCAAACACTGCACCACCACCCACTCCCTCTCTCTCGCACACACACCTCTTCTCCTCGCTTTACCATTAACTCCTTTCATCTCTTTATATCTCTCCCATCTTGTCCAAAACCCTTATCAAACCCCCTCTCTCTCTAACCCTAATTGTTACCAACCTCCTCTCTCTATCTATCTATCTATCTCTCACCCCTTGTCCTTCTTGTTGATGTATATGTAAATTCGGAATGTATTTCACATATATGTATATTGTATTCCTATAGAGATGATATTATTCCTCTATAAGGAAGTGTCGTCATTTATATTGTAAGTGTCGTAACTTATACTTGATGGGTTATTAGACCACCTTATTTGGGGTCGGCCCCGTATAAGTCATGTGGGTCAAAGGGTTATTAGACCACCCTATTGGGGGTCGGCCATGTGGGTCAAAGGGTTATTAGACCACCCTATTGGGGGTCGTCCCACTCAGCATTATGTTATGTGGTAAAGTTCGAGCCTACACGAGTTAGGTAAAAAGGCAAGTCAAGTCAAGTATAAATAGAGTGCCGGAGGCACTCTATTTGCTCACTCACTTCTCACACATGAACTCAAGGAGGAGTGGTGCACTTATGGAGGAGGAGGATCTGCTGCTAGGTTATGGCTATCTCTCTTGGTTGGTTGTATCATTGCTCTATCTATCTCTGAGGAAGTTATTGGGGTTTTTCACCTTTATGGTTTTCCCCAAGTAAATCTTTGTGTCTCTTGTGTGCTTGCATTATTGTCTCCATGATTGATATGCTATAGATATGTTGTACATGTTGTTATCTCAGTTAAGATCCTAGATCATATTGAAGTAAATTCAGAATATTTAACATGGTATCAGAGCTAGCCTGAAAGAAGGCATGATATGGCATGTATGACACTTGTTGCACTTACGATGCTAGGGCTTGATATAGCAAAAACCAGTCATCGTATCACTTTCGCTATAAATCCGTTTTGGAAAAGTTTTCGGATCTGAAATTGTTACAGGACGAAGAAAAAATCTCCAGGTACCTTGTGTCCAAAGGACAACCTCTAATTCGTTGTACTTTGTGATTTATGATCTGTACAATATAGGGTTTCTGCCTCTTCCAGATCTGAGTCAACATCGGGTGACCTTCGGAAAAAGGTCATATCTTGGGCTAGGAAGCTCCAAATGAAATTTCGTAAAAAGTGAAAGGTAGTACACAGTCTGTACTATCTCAAAAAAAAATTTCAAAGGCCAAAGTTGAACAAGTGACACGTGGCACGCCGTACAAGTTCGCTCTCTTGTATTATCCCATAAACAGGTCACGTTGCGACATTTGGCATAACTCTCTCTCAGAGAGTCCAATTGAGGTCAGACCTATCAGGATGGAAAGGTAACAGGCCGAGCTATCTTAGGATACGTTTTCAGAGGCCGAAGTTAAAATAGTGTCACGTGGCATGCCGTACAAGTTCGCTCTCCTGGTTTATCCCAAAACAGGTCACGTTGCGACATTTGGCATAACTCTCTCTCAGAGAATCCAATTGAGGTCAGACCTGTCAAGATGGAAAGATAACAGGTCAGGCTATCTCAGGAAACGTTTTCAGACCCTGTAGATCAAAAATTTCAGAGTTACACCAGAAACAATCAGGTACATATTTCTGTCAAAACAGAATTATTTTTTGGTACCTTCATTCATGGCTTCCGGAATTTAGGGCTTTGGAGAAAGTTGAAATTTTTGTAATCGGAGACCACGGCTGGATGCCACTCATCAAAATAGAAATTTAGAGACCAATATCAGAATTTTTGGTTGGGCAGAAGGCTGGGATTGATTAGACCCTAGTTCGGGACTTTGATCAGAAAAGTGGAAAATTAGGGCTTCTGTAAAAATGGGAATTTTTGAAATCTGTGACCACGGCTGGAAGCTCCTCAGAAAAATAGAAGCTTAGAGATTTGGATCAAACATTTTGATTGGGAAGAAGAGTGGGCTTCATCAAACCCCAGTTCAGGGTCACGTCCAATGAATCCAGAAGTTTCAAAAGCAAAATTGAGGAGTGAAACTTTGCAGTTTTCAAATTCTGAATATACCAGCTTGATCAGCTCATCAATGCACATATTTCTATCCTGTCAGAAGTTTGAAATTCAAAGTTTGAATTTTTGGGGTTTCTCTGACAAACCCATATCCAGCTCGAAGTCCAGTTCTTGCAAATCAAGTGGATTGGGTTAAACCTAGAAGAAGATGGATTGGTCACCTGCATAAGTGAAGAAGTTCCTGTTTCAGAGGGAGATGAGACTAAGGCCTTACATAAGAAGATTACAAGCGATCTCGACAGGTATGACTCATCGAGGTATGTTTCGATATTTGTCCATGATTAAGTTTATTGTATGTTTGTCTTCATGTTATTACGGTTAGTACAATTTAGATTTTAGATTTGTCGTATCACCTTAACAAAATTATGAATGCATGATAGAAGATATTCATTGGTTAGGGTGTTGACACTTATGATTGTACTAATGCATTATGGTGTTGTATGAGGTTTATGTTGTCTACTAACATGAAAGGTACACCAAGAAAGACAAATCATATTCTGGTCCAAGAACATATGATCATGATAACATGATGACAAAAATTCATCCATTGTCATGGATCTCATACAAGATCCATTTACGAGGTATGTATAACTTGTTTATACAATGGTTAACTTATAAGACATGCAGGTTACTAGCACAAGTCATTGAAGAGAAACAAAAGACATTATACGGGTATGTTAGACATAAATAGCTAGCATGCTAATCCAGGTATGTTTTTCCTATATCAAGCTAGAATCCTACCTTGTGTTAGGATCTTATACTGTTGTTGATAATGATTATTCCTGAAGAGTCATAGGTTTGAATAATCATGGTTTTATGCATATTATATCTCTTATCTTGATTGATGATTCAACTAACCTGAAGAGTCATAGGTTTGAGTAATTACAGGTTTAGACATGTTATGATTTGACTAACCATAAGAATCCTACATAAACCTTGAATGCTAATGCTTATTATTTCTGTTTGAAATAATCATGACTATACATGCTTGAGATTATTGTGTTTTAATAGTATACTAATGAATGTATGATTTTATATGAGATCACAAGGATAACACATTCATGATACTAATAAGCATGCATAGGGACCAAGGATGAATATGAGTTCAAGAACAGGTAATCCAAGAAGCAAAGATCAAGAGGGAGTACACTCTAGTGGTTTATGCAAGGATGCAGATATTCAGAGGGAGTTGTCCATCTCTCTACATTCCACAACAGAAAGGTGTAGAAGAAGCTACTTCAGATTAGGACTCCAGCAGCTCCTACAAGGAAGCGAAGACTCAGAGGGAGTCCACCCAATGAACAAACAGAGATAAGTATTTTTTTAATTATCATTTCATGCATATTTGTTTGTTTAAATAAAATTGTTCAATAATGTATATGCTCATGTTCCTAGAATTAGGATATGTATTGTGCATATTATAATAGTTGCATTGATGAATAGTATACTACTAATATACATGGGTAAGTGGCCTATGGCACTGTACAACATTCCATTGCTACTTATCTAGAATAAAACCTCTTTGCTGACATGTTGGGAGTTGTGCACACTCTTAACAATGTTCTGGTAGAGATTGGAAGGCATCTAGAAAGTTACGGGATATGGATAAATGTTGTATTGAAGCATTGGCAAAGATAATTGCATGGCTGTATGACATATTTCTTTATGTCTAGGAATTTGTTCTGAAAACTATGAGATGTTTTCTAATCATGCAATTTAACTTGTTGTGTAGGAAAGATAGTATGACATCTCCTACAAAAGAAGAACTACAACATTTGTTCCAGCAACAAAGATATCTATTGAAGATATTGAAGTTTCCAGGATCTGGGATGAAGAAATGAAATGCCATGATCCGTCGGTCATGAAGAATGATGTTTGGGATGTAGTCCCAAGATGTGAAGGGAAGGTTGTTATGACTTCCAAATGGAACTATGAGATCAAGCATGTTGCAAATGGCAGCATTGAGAAATATAAAAGTGATGAAATAGAAGATGCACCAGATGGATTTCAAGACAGCATGGTGCAGAACTTGGTATGGTAGGATAGACAGCTTTCTATCCAGTTTGGGATTTACCAAGAGTAAAGCGGATTCCAACCTTTACTACAAGGTTGAGGAAGGCAACCCAGTGATACTACTTTTGTATGCGGATAACCTATTTGTTACAGGTGAAGATAGATTGATTGCCGACATGCAGCGGAAGCTTACTACCGAGTTTGAGATGAAGAACTTGGGGATGATGCACTATTTGATTTTGGCATGGAGGTGTGGCAGAGTGCAGATAGAATCTTCCTTGGTCATGGGAAGTACACAGTTGATATCCTGAAGAGATTCGGGATGATGGATTGCAAGGCCATGGCCACTCCTACGGCATCAAATCTGAAGCTTCTATGTGATGCTTCATCTGAGCCGATTGATGTCTCTATGTATCGCCAGATGATTGGGTCCTTGATGTACCTGATGAACATGAGACCAGACATTTGCTTTGCTATGAACACATTGAGCCAGTTCCTGGTGGATCCAAGGAGTGTTCACCTAGTTACTGTAAAGCATATTCTGAGGTACCTGAAGGGTACAGTGGATTATGGGCTCAGGTATGAGGCGAATCAAAAGTTTAACCTGCAGGGTTATGTTGATTCAGATTGGGCTGGCAGTGCTGTAGATAGGAAGAGCACAACTGGGTGCTGCTTCAGTATGGGATCAGGTGTGATCTCTTGGTTTAGCAGGAAGCAGTCCTGCGTAGCACTGAGTACAGCTGAGGCTGAGTATGTTGCAGCCTGTTCAGCTAGTTGTGAGGCAGTATGGCTACAGAAGCTACTGTCTGAGTTATTTGATCTCCCGCTGGATGCTACTGGTATCTTCTGTGATAACCAGAGTTGTGTGAAGCTATCCGAGAACCCAGTGTTTCATGACAGGTCGAAACACATAGAGATCAAATATCACTATATCAGGGATATGGTGCAGAGAGGAGCTATGAAGCTCCTATATGTTGCGACAGACGAGCAGATTACAGATGTGCTGACGAAGCCGCTAGCCAGAGTGAAGTTTGAGTACTTCAGAGAGAGGCTTGGCGTTCTTCAGATCGAGGACACTTCAAGGAAGAAGTGATGGACACATTTGCTGAAGCCATTCCAAGCATGTCGGAAGGAGGATCCTTCACATGGCTGTGGATGTAAGCACTGGATGATGAGCATCAGAATGATGTTCTGGTTTCTGCTTGGATATGATCAGTTAGATACTTTTATGTATGTATGTACGCATCATGTGGATGCTGGATATGATCAGTTGGATCATTTTATGTATGTATGTACGCATCATGTGGATGCTGGATGTGATCAGTTGGATCATTTTTATGTATGTATGTACGCATCATGTGGATGCTGGATATGATTAGTTGGATCATTTTATGTATGTATGTACGCATCATGTTGGATGCTTGGACCATGTATCTGTATATGTATCAGATGGATACATTGTGTGATCAGGTGGATCATGTATGGTGATATGTATCATGTATGTGTATTTGTATCAGGTGGATACATTGATGATCAGGAGGATCATGTATGATGATATGTATCAAGTAGATACTTGGTATGCATCAGGTAGATGCATTAATGATCAGGATGATCATAGATGACGAGCTTCAGGATGTTGCTCCAGATGACATGCAGCAGGATGTTGCAGTGATGATCAGGATGATCATAGATGACGAGCTTCAGGATGTTGCTCCAGATGACATGCAGCAGGATGTTGCAGTGATGATCAGGATGATCATAGATGACAAGCTTCAGGATGTTGCTCCAGATGACATGCAGCAGGATGTTGCAGTGATGATCAGGATGATCATAGATGACGAGCTTCAGGATGTTGCTCCAGATGACATGCAGCAGGACGTTGCAGTGATGATGATCAGGATGATCATGGATGCATCAGGATGATGTATGGTGAGTATCAGGATGATACTCTATGGCTGTGGATCAGTTTGTGCAGATGAGCATGTAATCCAGTGCCCTGGGAGATTTGCAGATGGTCTTTCGAGGTTTTGCCTATGGCATGTAATATCGATGCCCTGGGACATCTGGCAAATGCTCTTTCGAGGTTTTGCTCTGGGAGGACATGTAATTCGGTGCCCTGGGAGATCTGCAGATAGTCTTTCAAGGTTTTGCCTATGGCATGTAATAGCGCCCTCAGATATCTGGCAGATGCTCTTGCGAGGTTTTGTCCTATGGCATGTAATAACGCCCTGGGAGATCCGATAGGTTGGGCTGTGTGCCCGTAATCAGTCCTGGGATGCTCTTGCGAGGTTTTGCCATGACCACATGTAATAGCACCCTGGGAGATTTCAGGTCGGAGTTGTGTACCTGTAACATCTTGAGATGCTCTTCCGAGGTTTTGTGGTGGACCACATGTAATTTGTGCCCTGGGAGATTTCAGGTTGGAGTTGTGTACCCGTAACATCCTAAGATGCTCTTGAGAGGTTTTGTGGTGGACCACATGTAATTTGTGCCCTGGGAGATTTCAGGTCGGAGTTGTGTACCCGTAACATCCTGAGATGCTCTTTCGAGGTTTTGTGGTGGGGTCACATGTAATAGCACCCTGGGAGATCCTATAGGTAGAGCTGTGTGCTCGTAACAGCCTGGGATGCTCTTTCGAGGTTTTGTGACGCACATAATAAGTCCTGAGGATTCCACAGTATGGCCAGTGATAACGAAGACCTGCAGGTGGTGGGCCTACATCCAGTATGAAAAAGGACTGGCTCTGTAGAACTTCCTATGACGAGTAGATTCAGAGATTGATTGAGATAGCAGCAGCAGTGGCGATGATGATGATGACTCGATGACGATTATCCAGTGACGATGATCCAGAGAAGATGACTTGTGCTAGAGGAACTGTGCTGAGAAATACCTTCCTAGTTAAGAGGGAGTGTTGATGTATATGTAACTTCAGAATGTATTTCACATATATGTATATTGTATTCCTATAGAGATGGTATTATTCCTCTATAAGGAAGTGTCGTCATTTATATTGTAAGTGTCGTAACTTATACTTGATGGGTTATTAGACCACCTTATTTGGGGTCAACCCTGTATAAGTCATGTGGGTCAAAGGGTTATTAGACCACCCTATTGGGGGTCGGCACACTCAGCATTATGTTATGTGGTAACGTTCGAGCCTACATGAGTTAGGTAAAAAGGCAAGTCAAGTCAAGTATAAATAGAGTGCGGGAGGCACTCTATTTGCTCACTCACTTCTCACACATGCACTCAAGGAGGAGTGGCACACTTATGGAGGAGGAGGATCTGCTGCTAGGTTATGGCTATCTATCTTGGTTGGTTGTATCATTGCTCTATCTATCTCTGAGGAAGTTATTAGGGTTTTTCACCTTTATGATTTTCCCCAAGTAAATCTTTGTGTCTCTTGTGTGCTTGCATTATTGTCTCCATGATTGATATGCTGTAGATATGTTGTACATGTTGTTCTCTCAGTTAAGATCCTAGATCATATTTAAGTAAATTTAGAAAATTTAACATGGTATCAGAGCTAGCCTGAAAGAAGGCATGATATGGCATGTATGACACTTGTTGCACTTACGATGCTAGGGCTTGATATAGCAAAAACCAGTCATCGTAGAACTTTCGCTATAAATCTGTTTTGGTGAAGTTTTCAGATCTGAAATTGTTACAGGACGAAGACTAAATCTCCAGGTACCTTGTGTCCAAAGGACAACCTCTAATTCGTTGTACTTTGTGATTTATGATCTGTACAATATAGGGTTTCTGCCTCTTCCAGATCTGAGTCAAAATCGGGTGACCTTGGGAAAAAGGTCATATCTTGGGCTAGGAAGCTCCAAATGAAATTTCATAAAAAGTGACAGGTAGTACACAGTCTGTACTATCTCAG